>JAVXUP010000647.1:0-385980 GCA_033070095.1 Escallonia herrerae | reverse complement strand
AATCTCCTTCCTCTGATCCAATGTGAACATCTATGCATGGAGGGCAGCAGACATGCCTGGGATAAATTCTTCTGTTATCGTCCATCGCCTTTCGGTCGATCCAAGCATAAACCAGTCAAACAAAAGAAGTGTCCCTTCGCAAAAGAGCGGCAGAAAATAATCAAAGGGGAAGTGGACAAGGTGTCAAAAGCCAACTTCATAAAGAAGATTGATTATCTTGAGTGGGTGGCCAACGTCAAGTGGCAAATGGCGCATATACATCGACTACACCAATTTGAATAGAGCATGTTCGAAGGATAGCTATCCCCTACTACGCATCAATATATTGGTTGACGCCACATCCTCACACGAGCTCTTGAGCTCATGGATGCCTTTTCAGATCTGGCTATAACTAGATCGAAATGCATGAAGACAATGTGGCGATGATGGCCTTCATAACAGACCAAGGCTTATTCTGCTAGAAAGTCATGCCATTTGACCTAAAGAATGTCGTGGCCATATATTAGAGGCTAGACGAGAAGATATTCAAACCATGGGTGGGAAAGAATATGAATGTCTACATCGACGACATGCTCGTCAAAAGCCTTCATGTAAAGGATCACGTTAATGAAGAATGTTTTGTACTCCTATGCAAATATCGCATGTGCCTCAACCCGGAAAAGTATGCCTTTGGAGTCTCCTTAGGGAAGTTTCTTGGGTTCATGGTCTTGCATTGAGGTATTGAAGCCAACCCCAAGAAGATCAAGGCCATATAAGATATGGAAGTGCCGAGGAGCATGAAGGAAGTACAAGTGTTAGCAGACCAAATAGCTGCCCTCGGCCGATTCCTCTCTAAATCGGCAGAACGTTGCTTACCATTCTTCAAAGACTTGAAGAAATTAAGAACTTCTGGTGATCAGCCCAATATCAATATATTTTCCAAGCTTTCAAAGATTATCTTTCCTCACTCCCACTCCTATCTAAGTCGATCATAGGAGAAGAGTTGTTCCTTTACATGGCCATGGCCTAGTCAGCTGTCAGCGCTGCTATCATTTGAGAATAGGACGGCAAGCAGCTCACAATATACTATATAAGCAAAGTGCTTCAAGGGGGCGAGCTCCACTACCTGAGTACGGACAAGCTCGCCTTCGCTCTTCTAATCACCTCATTGAAGCTTCAGCCATAGTTCTAGACCCACTCAATCACGATACTGAAGGATAAGCCCCTCCACCGAATACTACAATAGCCCGATCTATCTAGCTAGCTGGTACCATGGTCTGCCAAACTTGGGGAGTTTGAACACGATACAAGCATCGCCCTTCCCTCAAGGGCCAAGCTTTGGTCAACTTCATCGTCGAATGCATTCTGCCATTGAAGATGAAACTCCACCTCACCAAGTTTTAAAAAGAAAATCTCTTCACATGAACCCTTTTTGTAGATGGCTCCTCCAATATGAGTGAACTATAGCAGGGTTGACCCTCAGGGGCCGAATGAACTTGCCATTGAGTATGCCCTTTGCTTCGGCTTCCTTGCCTAAAAAACTTAAGCCAAGTATGAAGCCTTGATTTGTAAACATGCACCTCACCAAGCTATTCAAGCAAAGTCACTACACACATAGAGTGACTCTCAGCTCGTATTAAAGCAATTGTCGGGAGAATATGAGGCTCATGACGAATACCATCCGAGAAGATAATGCCTCGGCCGACGCCCTATCTCGGCTAGCTTTCCTAGATGCATCAGGCTTAGGCAACACCATCCATTTAGAGCTCTTACATGAACCTAGCATCTGTTAAAGAATATACTAGATTTTGCACCAAGTAATAAATAAGAGAATCGAAAACAATAATAGAAAATAGAGACACAAGATTCACATGGTTTGGCGAAACCCTACTCTACAGTGGTAGCAACAATTTTACTATGTTTGTCGCTGAAGATTACAGATCTCAGTCTCTCTCAACAAACTCTCTCAAAGAATGGCATTTCTTTCTTGTTCTTAAAATACAATACAAGACAACATATATATACTTAAAGATAAGTAGTGACTTTCTCTAAATAACCAATGTGGGACAAGACTTATATACTTAGAGTTAAGTTGTAACCTTCTCTAAATAACTGATGTGGGACACCCACAAATTCTGGGGTTTTTTTTTATCCAAGACACATTATCACAAATCTTCACCTTGACTTGGATAAAAACAAGCCACAAATAACCTAAAAATATCATCTGCTCCTACCACACCTGCCCCTTAGGGCTGCACATCAAATATTACTGATACCTATCAAATCTAAGCATTGCTTAAACTTGATCTCTGAATTATGCTTTGTCATCATATTCGCTGGATTTTAATCTGGGAAATCTTCTCTACCATAATAGTACCATGAGAAACCACTTCCCGAATAAAATGAAATATTACATTAATGTGCTTGGTCCGCTCATGGAACATCTGAGTTTTTGTCAGATGTATGGCACTTTAGCTGTCGTAGTAAACAGTGCTAGACTCCTGTTTCAACCCCAAATCACCAACCAAGCCCTTCAACGAAATGGCTTCCTTCATTGCTTCGGTCACCGCTATGTACTTAGCTTTTGTAGTAGACAAGACAACAATAGTCTGTAAAGTAGCCTTCCAACTGATCAAAAAACTTAAAAAAGTGAGGATATAACTTGTCAAAGATCTCCTCCTATCCAAATCTCTAACGTAGCCTGAATTCACATGTCCAACAGTTCTACCATTCACATCATTGCCCCGATGGTAGACTAAACTAGTATCCATAGTGCCTCTCAGGTATCTTAGTATCCACTTTATTGCCTGCCAATGACCTTTTCCAGCATTACCCATGTAGCTACTAACTACACTAACCGCATAAGAAATATCAGGCCTCGTACAAACCATAGAATACATGAGACTGCCTACTACACTAGCATATAGAACACATGCCATGTGCTCTACCTTCTCCTGGGTCTATGGGGAATCAGCTGCTGAAAGCTTGAAGTGTGTCGCCAAAGGAGTAGTCACGGGTTTGGAGTTTTCTATACCAAAGCGTTGCAGTACTCGCTTAATGTATTTTTTTCTAGGACAAGTACAAAATTCCTGCAGGTCGATCCTTATGAATCTCCATCTGTAATATCCTCTTTACGGCACCCCAAGTCTTTTATCTCAAATTCCCTTTTCAATTGCTTATTCAAACCGTTGACATCTGACACAGATTTTGTAGCAATCAACATGTCATCAACATACAATATCAAGTGTATATGAGAACCATCTGTGAGCCTCTGGTGATACACACAATTGTCATAGGCATTCTTGGTGTAACCTTTCTCTGCCATGAAAGTATCAAACAGCTTATACAACTTCCTTGGATATTACTTTAATCCATACAAAGATTTCTTCAACAAGCAAACATGATGTTCCTAATCCTGGATCATGAACCCTCTGGCTGACGCATGAATATCTGCTCTTCCAACTCACTGTGTAAAAAAGTTGTCTTGACATCCAGTTGTTCTAATACTAAGTCATAGGTATGTTTTACTACAGGAGAAGTATGCAATCATAAAAAGCAATACTCTTATCGAAGTATGTTTTACTACAGGAAAAAATATTTCACTGTAATTAATACCTTCTCTCTAAGTAAAACCCTTAGCCACCAAGCGTGCTTTATACCTTGCATCTTCCGTTCTAGGAATTACCTCCTTCTTCTGGTAGGCTCATTTGTAACCAACAATCTTCTGGCCCACAGGCAATTTCACCAATTTCCATGTTCGATTCTTGTAAAGAGATTCCATCTCCCTACTCATAGAAACTGCCCACTATGCTGATTTTGTGCTCCTGATGGCCTCTTTGTATGTAACAGGCTCTTCAACCTCAATACTCTCTGCCACACTAAGAGCATAAGCAACAATATCTGCATATCCATACTTCTGAGGAGATCAAATTTCTCTTCTCGGTCTATTTCTGGCAATACTGTACTGCTGTTCCTGAGGTTCTTCATTCTCCTCAGTAGAATGAGAACCATCTTCCTCATGTGTAAGAATTATAGGCAAAGAATCTGGAGCTCAAACCTTTAGCTCCACCTTCTCCCTGACACCGTGGTCTTTCTCTGCATCAATCAACTCTTCCTTCTTCAAAAGCATTGAAGACTCATCAAAGGTCACATTTAAGCTAATTAGGAACCTAGATGACTTAGAATTAGGACACCACAACCTGTACCCTTTTACCCAACTACAAAGCCTAAGAAAATGCATTTCTTTACTATCGTCTCAAGTTTACCATCACTAATATAAGCATAAGCAGGAAAACCAAATATCCTCAAGTTTTCATAATTAGCATGCTTACCAGACCAAACTTTTTCTGGAGTCTTACAATCAATTACAACTGATGAAGACCTATTCACCAAATATGCAGTTATGTTAAATGCTTCTATCCAAAATTCCTCTGATAACCCGACATTTGAAAGCATACATCGATCCCTCTCAAGGAGAGTCCTATTCATCCGTTCTGCAACCTCATTTTGCTGTGCCATTTTTCTAACAGTGCGATGCCTCACTATGCCTTCCTTCTTGCAGAACTCAGTAAACTCATCCAAATAGAATTACATGCCATTGTCAGTCCTCAAGCATTTAATTTCTTTGCCAGTCTGCTTTTCAATCATCGTCTTAAACTGCTTCCACTGAATAAAGACATCACTCTTCTTATTCAAACGTACACCCAGACCTTTCATGAGAAGTCATCAATAAAGGTCAACATATATCTTCCACCACCTTTAGAATGAACTGTGGAAGGACCCAAAAAACTTGAATGGATATAATCCACTGTACCTTTCTTAGTATGGACAGTCCGACTAAATTTCACCCTGCACTACTTCCCGAAGACACAATGTTCGTAAAAATCCAGCTTTTTGATTTTCTTATTTCCGAGCAAACCTTGTTTTCTCAGCACATCCATACCGCTCTCAATCATATGCCCAAGACGTATATGCCAAAGCTTGGTAGTGTCAAAATCTATATCAAAAGATAAAGTTTTTGTTGTTGCTCTTGTAACTGTGCTACCCTGCAACAAATAGAAACTACTTTGTTTCAACCCCTTCATCACAATAAGAGCACCCTTCATTATCCTCATAACTTCACCTGTAGCCCGATAGCTACAACTATTAGAGTCAAGCGTACCCAAAGAAATTAGTTTTTTTTCTCAACTCTAGAACGTGCCTGACATCAATCAAAGTTCTCACAATACCATCATGCATCCTAATATGAATTGAACATATCCCAACCACTTTCCAGGTGACATCATTTCCTATAAGAAGTTTGCCACCATTGAATGAGCGATAAGTGGCAAACCAATCCCCATTGGGACACATGATAGGAGTAACCCGTATCAAGAATCCACCATCTATCTGAGGAACTGTTAGTAACTGAGAGAACATCCGCACCATCAGAATTATCTTCTACTACTCCAACATCAGCCCTCTTAGAATTATTCTTTTTTTCCTTTACGCTTCGGACAATCCTTTCTATAATGCCCTTTCTTGTGACAATGGTAGCATTTCAATTTTCTGGTCTTTGACTGAGACCTCGATCTTCTTTCATTTCTAAACCCAGCATGGTCAGTGCTTCGGCCTCGAGCCATCTGACCATTACCATGTTCTTCTTCCCTATTTTCTGAAACCTTCTTCCTTAATTTCTAAGAATTTATCAGAGCCTCAACCTCATCCATGGAGATATTGTCCTTCCCATATAATAAGGTAGTAAAAAGATGTTCATATGACGGAAGTAAAGAACACAACAACTGTAAAGCTTTGTCCTCATCTTCTATCTTAATATCAATATTTTGCAGGTCTAATATTATCTTATTATATTTATCAAGATGATCATTGATCGATGTACCTTCTTTCATTCGAAGAGTATACAACTGTTGCTTTAAATACAGGCGATTTGTCGAAGATTTGGTCATGTATAAGCTCTCAAATTTCAGCCACAATCCAGCCACAATCGTTTCCTGAGAAACCTTTCCCAACACGTTGTCGGCTAAACACAGCAACGGGGCACTATGGGCTCTCTCCAACATGTCTTCTTTTTCATCAACAGGTATCATCTCAGGAAGCCCTTGATTCCCCTTTAATGCTTTGAACAAGGTTTGCTGAATCAGAACAGGACGCATCTTCATCTTTTATAAACTGAAATCATTTGATCCATCAAACTCCTCTAAATCATACTTCGTCAATGTATTTGGCGCCATTGTAGTGTGCTTTCAATCTACCGTGAACCTCATCTCTGATACCACTTGTTAAAAAATATGCTAGATTTTGCATCAAGTAATAAAGAACAAAATCGAAAATAATCACAGAAAATAGAGTCACACAAGATACAAAATTTACGTGGTTTGGCGAAACCTACTCCACAGTGGTAGCAACAATTTCACTATGTTTATCACTGGAGATTATAGATCTCTGTCTCTTTCAAAAAAACCCTCTCAAAGAATGGCTCTTATCTCTTGTCCTTAAAACACAATACAAGACAACTATATATATATATATATACACGCATGCAGCACGCACGCACACACACACACACTCTAAGATAAGTAGTGACTTTCTCTAAATAATCAATGTGGAACAAGACTTATATACTTAGGATCAAGTTGTAACCTTCTCTGAATAACCGGTGTGAGACACCCACACATTTTGAATTTTTCTTTATCCAAGACACATTATCACAGCATCACCAAATAAGAGGTGATGAACATCACACATGAACCTCATGGATGGATCCGATCAGAACCTACCTTCAATATGGCACCTTACTTGCCATCTAGAAGCAAGACAGGGCCATCGCGAGCCGCTCGGCTAGATACGCCATCGTGGAAGACGTCCTTTATAAGCATTTGTTCACGTTTCCATATCTTCGATGTATTACATCATCCGAAGCCGAGTGCGCCCTTCGAGAGGTTCACGAAGAAATCTATGGTCAACATCTGGGGGAAAGCACTGGCATAGAAAATCTTCTGCCAAGGGTATTACTGGCTGACCATGCAGCAAGATGCTTTGAACTACACAAAACAATGTGATGCATGCCAATGATTCTCCTCATTCCCCCAATAGGCGTTGACTCAATTGTCTTCACTGAGCAGCCCTATATCTTTTGCAAAGTGGGTAATGGATATCTTATGTAATACCCTGAAATACCCTAATTTAATCTAAGTGCATATAAGATTAATTGACAGTGTTATTTCTATCGATAGCATTATTTTATCGATAATCGAGTAGTAGAATTTAAAATGAGGGGCTAATTTGGCTTTAGGGCCAAAGTGTAATTTCATGAAATTTATGAGGTGAAAGTGCGATTATGAAAAGTTGAGTGGTTGAATTTAAAATTTGCAAATATGGTGATTAGTGGCCAAAAATGTGTCATGTTGTGGGGAGAATTTAAGGAGGGTTAGACATTTCCTACTTAAAAGGGGGATGACTAAACAAATGAAAGTATAAAAAATGAATTTGTGGGATTAAAAATAGGAAAAGGAAAAGAAAGAAAAGAAAGGAAGAAAAGAATAAATGAAAAAAAAATTGAGAAGAAAAATAGAGGAAGGCTCGGTAGAAAGAAAGGAGGAAGAAAAGAGGAAGATGAAAAGAGGAAAAAGAAGAAGAAAATTGGGCAAAACCCTAGGGTGAATCTCTCTCTCTCTCTCTGTCTCTCTCTCTCTCTCTAATTAGGGCTCTTAATTGAATAAAATTTTGTGTGTGTTCATGATGTGTGTGTGTGTGTGTGTGTATGTAGAACCCAGCCGTGGGTGTGTGGGTTTGTAAATTATGTTTCGTGTGTGTGGGAAGATGAAAAGGAGGGAAGGGTAGCTGGAAGGACTACCAAAAGGGGTGGGGTGTTAGAGGTATGTGTTTATGTTGTATGTGATGTATGCGAGTGTTTTGTGTTGTGCGGAAGCAGGGGGGACGCACTGCTACTGTAGTAGCAGTGTTGTGTGATTTGGGTGGGTTTTCTTGGTGTAAAGCTGGGTGGGGTTTGTGATGAGGAAGAAAAGGTGTGTGTGTGTGTGGTGAAGGAGGGAAGCATACTACTGCTACGGCAACATTGTTGTTGTGTAGTTTGTGTGTGTTTTGAGGGTACAAAGTATATGGGGTTGGGTTATGAGGTAAAACTGATGTAGGGGGAAAAGGTGGGGTGATGTGCAAGGTGTATATGAGTGTGGGGTGGGCAGTGTGTGAAAGAGGGGGAGAAGGGGGAAGGGGCAACAACAGAAGCAGGGGGCTGCTGGTGCTGTGTGCATGTGTCTGTTTGTGAAGGGTGTGTGTATGTGTGTGTGTGGGGGGGGGGGTGCACACAGACATATGTGTGGTGGGGGTTAAGGTGTAATGTATGTGTTTGAATTTATGTTGCTTTAGGGGGAGAATTATATAGGGGGGTGTGGTGTATGGGGGGGGTGTGGTGCTTGGCGATGAGAAGAAGAAGAAATATTTTGTGCATGAAGTGAAGTGCTGTGTGGGTTTAATTCACATGGTAGTGAACAGTAACTGTAAATGTCGCTAAAGGGGGGCTAGGGTTCGGGCAGTCCATTGTGAATTTTTTTAAAAAATAGTTCGAGCAGATACGGAAAAGTGCAAAAAAAAAATACCCTAGTTATTTTTGTAAAATCTATGGTGTGAAAAAATTTCAGTTTTTTCTGAGATCGTGAAGGGGATTAACTTATGCTGTCACTGTAAAACATTACGGTGAATCTAATAATGGCAAACCAATGAGTAAAATTTTTATGAGGATCTTGAAATAGTGAGATGCTTCAATTTTTGAAGTTTCGGGACATTTCAAAATCAATAACTATTTTTTGTGGAAAAGGCTTCCGAGCGCTTCGTTAATTGTCAACTAGGTATTTTTGAGTGAAAAATTCCCAAATGGGTTTTTAGTCGGAAAGACTAACGTAGATGCTTAAAAAGATGTTTTAAAGTGGTTTTGGGATGTTTGTAAGGACAATGGCCGCCCGAGGGGTGTTTCAGTAACTCCTAAGCCATAGTCTGTTTTGGTAATTGTTTTTATAAAATTTTTTGAAGGAGTTCTTGATCAGGATATATATGTAGAACATCTAAAAAGCCGTTTTAAAAAGGTATTGGGGATGCTGTTAGTATAATGGCCATCAGGGGTATTTTGGTAATTTATCATGCTGGTGCCAATTTTTTAGTTATGCGCGCAATTAAGGGTTTTGAGTGATAGGAAGCGAGGAACGGTGTTGATACGCCTAAAATGAGGGAGTTATTATTACTAATGCATCCAAGAGGCTTGGTTGAGATCCAGTTATCGGGTTGCAATAAGACGCTATAAACGGTTAAATGGGAAAAAGGTGGAATAAAGTGTGCGTATATGTTTGAATGATGCCTAGCCAACAAGATCTTATTTGATTAAGTGATCCCACTCGTTACGATCAGAGGTTGTGAGTTGTGTTGGCTCTAAGCTAATCTAGGTAAGGACAATGCAGTTTTGATATGCTAATTGATTATTTCTATTAGCATGTCATATTGATGACGTTTATGTTAAACTCTTGTTGTTATGATTGGACATCGGTAGTCATTGTGACCAGTATTCGATTATTTGAATGTTGTTGAGGACTTAAAGACTAAGGTTGGGGGCATCCCTCCACCACTCTCCTTTTCAAGTTAGCCTAGAATTTATCTTAAACTCAGCTTCTTGTTTTGCTTTTAAAAGTTGGCTAGTTCTTTTTTTCTAGTCGGCCTTTGCTTTCATAAATATAATCTCTTACACAAAGTCTTGATATATTGAATGAACTAAGCATTACACAAGTGGGCTTCGAGGCCATGAACAGAAAGAGACCTAAAACTAAACTAAGTCTCCATGTGCCGCTCGACTGACCCTTCTGCCATCTACTGACTCCCACTTAGTCGCGATCTTTTAGCTTCAGCCGCTGACTACTGAGCCCTTGTAACCATCCCATAAGCACGCCCCGGTGCACCCAAGCTTGGACTAGCTGAAGAACTTGCAAGTGTTTGGGCATGAGCAACCAGGGTAGCTTGCGCAGCGGGCTTACGAGTTTCGAACTCTTCCTGCTGTGCAGCTTCCTCTGAAGCAATATCGCAAGAAAACTTATGCTTATATATGCTAACATCCAGCCCATGATGATCTTGGCAATATCCTGCTTGCACTCATTATAACCAAGCACAAAGGCCATCTTCACGCCTGGGTCTTCTTGAAGGCTTAGACAGCTTGAGCATCAATCTTCACCTTCTCTGCCTCGTGTTGCTCAACCCGCTTGGTTAGCTCAGCCTTAGAACGCTCCAATCATTCTCTTCTTCTCTCCAAATCCTCAACCTTCTTCTCGGCTTGCCTATGGAAGTTATTCTCGATCTGAACATTTTTCCTTTCCTCGTCCAAGTCTTACCAGCGGCAATCAACTTCTCCGTTCTGGTTTGGACTTCAGCCAGCTTCTACAGAAAGCAAAAATATTTTAAACACAAGTATTATATTCACCTGAGAAGTCAGCTTGATGATTGTGTTGGACATGAAGACGACATCGTTGTCAGAGAGAGTGATCTGATTCCTAGGAATGACCGCCCCACACGACCATTCCCAAGCCATACGAAGACTCTTAAAAATGGACTCGTCGATTGTCGCGCTCCAATTTGACCGATGAGGCTCATTTGATCGAGTAAAGGAAAGTCTTCATTGGTGCCTTCCTCTTTTTTGGCGCTTCCTTGGACTTCTCCTCGGTCATTTCCAGGCCAAGTACAATGTTTTCTGTCCTTGCCTTCTTTGCTTGGGGCTGGCATGCTAGAGCCCTGAAGTCCAAATCATGGACCTCAAAATCTTCAACATTAGCAGATAACAACTCATAGATATGATATCCTCTAAAACCCTTGGGGCGACGAACAGAGCGGGGTCTCATTGCGCTCAACTACAGCCACTCCCATGAGGTTCTCCATAAGACATGTTCTCTGCAAAAATAGCCAAGTGTCAGATCATGAAGAGATAAGGGCAAGTACACACACTTTTTGAGCCGTTTAATATGTTCGAGATATGAGTCAGACAGATTATATTCCTTCAAAGCATTGTAAGTCCTTGTATCCCGCTCAAGGTTCCACTCATTGGATATTTCCCATCTTAGGCTCTCAGAAAGTCTGATGAGCGGGAATATGTCCTTCCAATTATGGTTGGATGAAGAGGGATTTGGAAATAGATTGGCTTTGGAACACTAACTCAAAAAGTACGAACCCACTTGCTTAGCTATCGTGCATATGGTAAAAAAAACCATCTAAACATCTCGCTCTAAGTTCCAAGTCGTGCTTGTGACACTGGTAGATGAAAAAGAACATAAATTGCCAAGCATAAGGGGATAACTGGTCGGGTGCAAGGTCATACATGTTTAGAAATTTAACAAAGAAAGGATGAATAGGCACTCTAAAATCATTCTAAAACATGTCCAAATAGACTGATATTTCCTCTACAGTGCACATATTGGTTGCTTCTCCTTCATCCAGTAGCCTAAGCCATATATACTGAGGAATTTTGCAGTGCTCGCTCAAGATTTTGATAACCTAGCTACTTAGCCTACTCCTAAGGGTATGTGCATCAAACAGCTTCGCTTTATCAGCCTTCTCAGCCAAAAGTTCCTTAGCAGGAAGCCACTGAGGTTCTTGGGAAGGAACTAGAGGAATTTCTATGTCTAAATACCATGGGATCAAAAGTCTTGTCTACCCTAACGCTCCTAGCATCATCATTAAGTTTTGAAAACATTTTCACTACCGTGACTTCACATGTTTTTGGATAAAATGAAAGAATTCAAAAGAAGTTGAAGAGGTTTTGAAGGTTACTTGAAGGGGTTAGGGATGTTCTTCAAACTCAAGAACACCAAACTCTTTGAGATTTCCTTCGACAAGCTCTTGAAATCCCCCAAACTCTCTCAGGTGTAGCTCTCTCTCTCTCTCTCTGTGCTCAAAATAAAATGGAATGAAGAATAATGAGATACATTATCCTCATATAGAAAGACTATTATTATCCAACGGCTAGGATTTCATAACTATTGGGATAGCCAACACGTGGCACCAATTGATCAACATGATAGGGTCAAGTTTACCCTCCTGCCCCTTAAGGGAAACCTCAAGAAAAACAAGTGGATGCATTCCTTCACCTGAATATCCTAAAACCTCTTCGGTTGCCAAACCGAGCAGAAGAGCTTCTAACGGCCTCCTAAGTCCTCTTTCCTCATCAAACAAGTAGAATGGCTCATTAGCATTCCTTAAAACCTCTCTGCTCGCCAGACCCAACAGACGAGCTCTTTAGGGCCCCCTAAGTCCTCTTTGTTTATCAGGCTGAGCAAAAGAGCTTCTAATGGCTACCTAAAACCTCTTTACTTGCCAAACCGAGTAGACGAGCTCCTTAGGGCCCCTTAAGTCCTCTTTGCTTGTCAGACCGAGCATAGAGCTCCTTAGGACTCCCTAAAACCTCTCTGCTCCCAAGACTTAGAAGACGAGCTCCTTAAGCTCGCTAAGTACTCTCTACGCGTCAGACTGAAAAAAAGAGCTTTGTAGGGCTTCCTAAAGCCTTTCTACTCACGAGATTGAGCAAACAAATTCTTTAAGGCTCCCTTTTCCTCTCTGCTCGCCAGACCGAATAGAAGAGTTCATTAGGGCTCCCTAAAACCTCTGCTCATCAGATCAAGCAAACAAGCTCCTTAAGACCTCGTAAGTCTCGTATGCTTGTTAGACCGAGCAGAAGAGCTCCTTAAAGCATGTCCATAGTCACTATATTCGTCCAGGTAAGCAGACAAGCCCAAGATCAACTCTATGCTTGTAAAATCTTATAATCTCATAACCAAATAAATAGTCATCATTAGAGCAGCTAAACCTTTAATCAAACAATACTTTCAGTAGGCTGTTTTAAAAACTAGATAAATGGGAGTTTTAAAAAGCAGCCCTGTTTTAAAAACTAGTTTTCAAAACTGAAAAAAATAAAAATAAAAATTGTGTATCAAACTGATTTTTTCTCCAGTTTACAGAACTTGAGAAAAAACTGAAAACAAAAACATTTTCAAACAAAGCCTTCGTGCAGCCTAACTTAGCCCTGCCTTTTAAATAAGTTATAGGGTTGAGCTAGAGGTGTCAAAGGGCCGGCCTTGAGTCGGGCTGGGGCCCAGAGGGCTAGAAAAAGGGCCGGGCCATTTAGGGCTTCGGGCCTTGAAAACCTAGTCGGGCCCGAGCAGAGCCCAAATCTAGGAAATGGAGGCCCTGTTCAGGCCCTAACCTTAGGGCTGGGCCAGCCTTTTTTTTAATTTCCTTTTTTGTGCTGCAAAAATATTAATTTACAAATTGATAGGCCTTAAATAATTCAATATCTCTCTCGTGTCTAATGAAGTGGCTTAGAACTTTACTTTTACTCTATTTGAGAATATTGATTAGTAAGAAAGAGTAATTTTGTTCGCAAAAAAATAATCTTCTCACAAGAGAAAATATAACTTTTAGTTATGAAGTTTTTTGTTATCTAAACTCAATAATTATTACCTACAAAACTTTTTCCAATAATATTTCTAAAAATTTTCACTCAGACATACCTCTAGTTTTTCATTTTACGTAGTGTTAGGTATCTCATTAGAAGCATGCATAATTAGACCACTTTTATCATGAATTTTTCTGTGCTTTCTGGAGTTATGTTTCCCATTTCCATTGCCTAAATTGTGTTATTTCTAGTTACTAGAAAAATAAACATATATTTTCTCTTCATAATTTCATGAAACCAATACAGATGAGCCTTACTATTAAAAGTAGATAAAGACGTAGGAAGCATCATCATGAGCTTAAAGAAATGTGCATGTCCAAAAATTTAAGTAAAAAGAGAAAAATATGAGTTAGAAAAAGAATGAGGTGCGAGAAAGAAGGGGAAAGAAAAAAAATAACTCAAAATGGTTTATGGCCAGATTTAGGGCTAAAGGGCCAGCCAAAATATGGCTAAAAAGAGGGCCAAAAAGAGGGCCAGAACCGAGCCGAGGGCAGGGCCTGGCCCGGGCCTTTTTAGGGCCAGGCCAAATCTGGAAAATATTAGGCCTGGCCCTCGGCCCTAAGGGTTAGGGCCAGCACTATTCATCTTTAGGGCCGGGCCAGCCCAGGCCTCTTTAGGTTGAGCCAAGCTCCGACCTGCTAGGGTCAGGCCTTCCTGCCTTACACGTGTCAACTAAGAACCATTTATCCAGAATAATTGATCTATGTCATTAGATTATTTAAACCCCTAATCATTTAAGCACACATGCACACTAACCCTCGCTCTCTCCCACTCCCTATCCTCCTAACTCGCGGTCGCAGGCCACCATCACCATTCTCACCACTAGTCATCGTCGTTATCCACCACCACCATCATAACACTACCCTTCCAATCACCACTATTTCTAACCGTTGTCAGCCAGGAGACACCAATCGCCTCAAGCCACCAGCATAATTGCCATTGACCACCCATCATTACCACTAGTGACTACCATTGACCGCATGTCACTGCCACCAGCATCCATACTGAGATATGTCCCAAATCTCTCTAATTCGTATAGATCTACCATTAACCCTAGTGGAACCATCCATCTATTTTAAGAACCTAAAATTCCTTAAGACCCTCTCAACAAAGCAACTCCCCGTTTCTCTGCTTGGTGTTATTGCTTTATTTGAACATGTTTAGAAATTCATCGAGATCAGACAATTGTAAATGCCAAACGATGAGTATCCTAGCTAAACACATTCAGGCTCTAAATGTTAGTCCAATTAAAAGGGGTCCAATAATAATAGATGTCAAAGTATCTCAAAGGCATAAGAGTTGTACGCGACAACGACAAAGTATCAAAACATTGCATTTCTAGTAAACCCAATGATTTTTGAAAATGTGCAATTTTTATACTTAAATCAATGAGAACAAGAAGACGAGTTTGACAGCATTTGAATTGCTTCGACCCAAGCTCAGGTGAATCTGTTATGGTCAATCTAGTAAATGAAGAAAAAATGACACAAAAGAAATAAATTCTAACCAAGTTTTGGACATGTCCCACATGAGGGTGCAGGAGCCATGATGAGAGAAGCAATTCAGTATCCAAATTGAAGTACAAACAAAGGACAAACAATATAAGGTACAAACATGATTGAAACGAAGAAACAAATTAGCGACACCCAGCGATGGAAATTACAAAGCAAACGTATAACAATTACTAGAAAAAGGCATTAAGACATCCAGGAATTTACATGGAAATAAGGTATCGTTGTAACAAAGAGTGAATTTGCGAAAAAGTCAATTATGGACATAATTTTAACTAGTAGTACTAGCACAAATGGGGGAACACTACTGCTCCTTTAAGCAAAATGTTTCAATAGTCAAAGTAAAGGTATTAAAGAGAGGTAGATGTAATAATGAAAACCCTTACACGAAATTGAGTAAACACAGTCTTTTAAATAGGTTCATCTGTCCAACAGATATCACATAATCATTTATATCTATATCTATACATATATAAAAATATGTATAGACTTAAATGGCTAATCTTTCTTTTTTTCTTAAGATACCCTTCTTAAATTAAAATCTTCATAAAAGATCAGTAGTGATTAAGGGTATATTTGACTTAAACCTTTTTTTGTCATTAAACACCCTTGTTGAGTTACAGTATTATTAAAAAAATGAGAGTATTTTTTACTTCTCATAGAATATCAAGTCTATTTCTTTAAAATACCCTTACTAGAATATATGCTTTTGTTAGAGTTAAGGGTTGTTTTGACTTTTAGCCCATATGAACTTAAATAGTTAATCTTTTTTTTCTTTCTTAAGATACTCTTCTAAAATTGAAATCTTCATTAAATATTAGTAGTAATTAAGGGTATTTTCAACTTAAACTTTTTTTCCTATTAAATACCCTCTTTGAATTAGAGTATTATAAAAAAAGGAGGATATTTTTTTTTTACTTCTAATAGGATATTAAGTTTTTTTTTCTTAAAATACCCTTATTAAAATTTGCTTTTGTTAGAGTTAAAGGTTATTTTGACTTCTAGCACATATAAGCTTAACGAGTTAATCTTTTTTTTTTTAAGATACCCTTCTTAAATTGAATCTTCATAAAAGATTAGTAGTGATTAAGCGTATCTTGACTTAAATTCCTTTTTTCAATTAAATACCATTTTTTAATTAGAGTGTTATTTTAAAAATGATGGTATTTTTACTTCTCATATGATATTAAGCCTCTTTTCTTACACAATCTATATTAGAATATATGATTTTGTTAGGGTTAAGGGTTGTTTTAACTTTTTCTAAAAAAAGAAAACAAATCTATGAGAATCCTATAAAATCAACGTTGAACTTCTGCATGAAACTTACCGCCTCCATTCACCTTAAAACTAAATTACCTTAGAGTTATCTCATATTTTTCATCAAATTTGATTAAAAAAAACACAACTTGCAGAATTTTATAGCATTTTAAAATAAACAAAATACACCTCAATTAAATTGAATATTCTGTCAGAAACTCAATCTTTTTTTAATTTTGTATTTCATATTTGTATGTTGATGCATATTCTACATTTGATATCATGCAAACAAGGATATTTCAATTACTCTTATATGAACATAGGATTATTTAGGGATATATTGGTATAAGAAAGTTAACGTAAAACTAGAGTTTTTTAGAAACTTTCAAATGTATAAGAACTGCTACATCATACTATTATGCTATTATTTATAATTTAAGTTTATGATAAGTAAATAATCATATGTTCATATTAGAGTAATTGGAATACCGTTATTTGCATGATATCAAATTTTCTTCATATAGTTATTATCTTCCTATGGTTCACTGGAACCCGGAATATCATATATTCATATGGTAACATATTCTTCATCCGGTTATTGTTGTATATTCCATTCTTACAATGATAGGATTAGGTAGAATGCAATCGTTAATGACTCCAGTTTATTTGAGCTCAAATTATCTTTTTTTTTACATGAAAACTCTTGGGTTTTGATGCGTGAGAGGTTAAATGACTGAACATTATTTTCTTAAAATACTCTTTTTAAGTTAAAAATGTTTCTAAATAGTGAGGGTGCCTATAACATTTAAGAAGATGATATTAAATAACAACCTCTTTTACTAACTTTAAATATGTTATTGCTAAAGAGGATTGAAGTTCACTAATGTATCTTTCAATAACAAAAAACAATAAATGTAAACAAAACGAATAAAGATCTAGTCCAACACATAAAAGAATCTCAAGGGATTAAATGACTAAATTTTTTTCATTAAAGATAAAAGGTTTACGAAACTGGTAGTTGTTAGCCCTATGGTTGGATAACCTAGGCTTACATCTTGTTTTGATGATAACTACACATTGATTATGTTCTAATGTGTGTTTTGAGTGAATTCTTAGTAGATATATACATGACACTCATGAAGACACATTTGAGAAGTTGGATAGATGGATTGAAGCCAAAGAAGCTTAAAGTTATAGTGGACATACTATGGAAGCTTCATCAAGTCCTATGTCAAAGAGCAAGAAAGAATGCAAAGGCTAAGTTACTACGATTATGATTGGTCTTTACTATTATGTAACTAGTCTTGGTTTGATGGTTGGATTGATGACTATGACCTAAAAAGACCTTAGGACACCTTGTGCATTGCATGTGAGTTCATAACCTTTCACACAAGTGTGGTTCTTGAAAATGAGTGAACTTTGGAGCTCACTCAGATTTTCTCAAAAACTATTTTGGTGCCACTTTTCATATCTTGATAAAACTTTTCATTAGCTTTCCAACGCAAAAAACGGCACCTCAATCCGATTTTTCTAGAGAAAGTTATGCCCAAAATAGGAAAGGGGGTTCCGTGAGGCAGCTGATAGGCAGTAGGGTAATACAGTCGACTGTATTTGAATCCAATCGACTGCATTCCAATGTAGTCGACTGCATTGGTCAAAATTCAGCTCCAACGGCTATTTTCAAGGACAAAACTCCAACGGCTATTTTAGAGGGATTACAGTCGACTGCATTGGTAATACAGTCGACTGCAATGACAGTTTTGCTCACTTTAAGCCTCTAACGGCTATATTTCATTTGCTCTCTATATAAATGCTTTGGGGCTTCATCATACACCATGAAAACCACATTCTAAGCCTTCATTCATTAGAGAAACATCAAGGCTCATAGATTAAACTTTTCTCTCTTCATCTTCATGATTTTACATCATTAAAGAGAGCATCTTTGTGAGCAATTCTTTGATTGAGAGTGAGCATTCTTCAAGTCATCAATTCTCTCATCTCTCTATTGTACTAGAGCTTCATTTGTACTCATTTCCTTTCAAGAAGGTTTCTTTGTACACAATTGATCTTTGTAAAAGGATTGTGATCAAGGCTTGGGTTTGTCAAGTCTTGGGTGAGCTTTGTGGATTCAAGGCTTGTGCTTGGTGTGGGGATATCACCAAGTGTTGTAAGGGTTTTGATCTTGACCCGGAAGAAGATTGTTGCTAGTGGATTCTAGTGCTCTTGCAAGGGACTTCCTTGAAGAGGTGGATGTAGGGTAGTTCAAGCCGAACCATTTAAATCTCCTTGTCAAGTATCTCTAACTCAATCTCTTTACTTATTGCTCTTTAATTGTTTAGTTAGCATCTTCATTGAATTATTACTTGGTTTGATTGAGATTTATGATTGTGCTTAGTTTAAATTTTTCATTATTTTTCAAAAAAAAACCTATTCACCCCCCTCTAGGGTTGTTTTTATTGGTTTTAGTAGTTTATTAAAATTTTAAAAAAGTGAGACTAAACTATAATATTTTTGGCTAAATTAAAACAATTTACTTCTAAAGAGGTTAAAAGTTCACTAATGCATCTTTAGGATACAAAAAAGTATTGATTTAACAAAACTGGGTGTGAATCTACCCCATTGCATAAAATGATCCCAATGGGTTAAATGGCTAAATATTTTTCTTTTAAAAATACCCTTTTTTAAGCATTTACAATTTGAAAAAATTAAGGACGTTTTTTTAATTTCAAAAAGAGTGAAGCGAAATTATAATATTTCCAGGTACATTTTAACATTTGGTCACTGAAGAGATTAAAAATTCTCTATTCACCTTTAAAGAAAATCCTATCAAAATTTAACCTTAAAATTAATAACATCAAAATGTATTAAATGACCACCTTAACTTTCTCTACTCCTCAGAGAATCGTTCCCAAGTCCAGATATTATTATTATTATTATTATTATTATTATTATTATTATTATTATTATTTTACATATATACACATTTTTAAGATAGACTGCCTATTGCATCTAATAACTTTTACATATGACTGCAAATTTAAATCTACCGACATTGGACCGAGTCTGATATCTACACGTTTGACTAAGCCTTCAACTCTTATGATGTAATTATGTGTTATTTCGTATTTGGTAAAATAGTTGGTTGTTGTGATTTCTTTAAGTTTCAAAAGCCTTATGTCGTAGGTGGTATTATCAATATCTACGTCTATAAATATATAAAAGTACGGATGAACTTAAATGACTAATATTTTTACCCTTAAGTTACCCTTTTTAAATTTGAATTCTTCATAAAAGATTAGTAGTGATTAGGAGTACTTCGACTTAAATCTTTTTTCCCCCCCAATAGATATACTTTTTGAATTATAGTCTTATTAAAAATGATGGTATTTTTAACTTCTCATAAGATATCAAGCTTCTTTCGTTAAAATATCCTTATTGAAATATATTGTTAGAGTTAAGGGTTGTTTTGATTTTTACTTTAAAAACAGAGAGAAAATCCTTACGAAAATCCTATAAAATCATCTTTGAACTCTTACATGATTTTTTATTACTGAAAAAAATTCTTAACAAAACTTACCGCCTCCATTCACGTTAAAACTAAATCTTTAGAACTATTTTATCTTCTCCATCAAGTTTGATTAAAGAAAATAACTTACAGATCTCTATGGCCTTTTAGAAGAAAAAAATATACCTTCACAAAAATAATTTTTCTCATAAACTTAAACCTTTTTTATTTTGTATTTTATATTTACATGTTGATGCATATTCTACATATTTGAATTACTGTGCATATATGTATATTTCAATGCAAACATATTAATACATTGATAGAATTGTAAATTTGAAGTTTAATTCTAGATTTTAAATATAGATATATTAGTATAAGAGAGCTATAATAAAACTAGAGTTTTTTTAGAAATTTTTAAATGCATAAAAATTGCTGCATCATACTATTCTGCTCTTAATTATAATTTGAGTTCATGACAAGTAAATGATCCTATGTTCATATTAGAGTAATTGGAATACCGTTATTTGCATGATAACATATTTTTTATATGATTATTGTCTTTCTATCATACAGTGCAACTCAGAATACCATATATTTACATGAAATATGTTCTTAACACGACTATTGTCTTTGTATATCACACTCTTAAAAGTGATTGGATTAAGTAAAATGCAAATGATAGTTACTCTAATTTATTTGAGCTTAAATTACTAATATTTTAAACCTAAAAACTCTCGAGTTTTGATGCGTAAAAGGTTAAATGACTAAACATTATTTTCTTCAAATACTTCATTTAAGTTTAAAAGGTTTCTAAATAGTAAGGGTGCTTGTTACTTTTAAAAAGATGATGCTAAATTACAACCTTCTTTTGCTAACTTTAGATATTTTGTCAGATAAAACAGTTACATGTCCACTAATGTATCTTTTAGTGATTAAAAACTATATATGAATACAACCAAAATGGGTGAGCATCTGGCCCAAACTCATAAAATAATCTCAAGGAATTATATGACTTAAATTTAGAGTACACTAAAGATTTTTTAACTGGAAAGTAGAAAAAAGAAAGTAACATTAAAGTTAAGTGTAGTTTTAGACAAGTTGTACTTGAAATTTGAAACTTGAGTTAGAAATATTTGAATAAAGAGCTTATTTTGTTCCTTAATCTCCAAATAAGAGATATATATAAATTATACTTCAATAGACTAGAGCAATACCAAAAAAAACATAACTGTGGGGGTTATTTGACCTACAACAATTATCATTACAAAAAAATAACCATGACTGTAAAGAAACAAAATGGATAATGAATAATATTAGAAGTCCTATGTGATGATATTTCGAACTTTAGTGGTGATTCTTGGAGGAAAAATGACTAAATCTCTAAAAGTGAATGATATAAAACTTTAAAAAGATCCTTAAAAGCTATAGCTGTTGGATTTGTTACCTAAGCAATTGAGTATTCATTCATATGTGTATCCTGCTACACCTGTTGAGTTTATTTGATTCTGGATTTTAAAGATGCAAAACTAAAGCTCTTAATTCCTTTCGTTTAAAAACTTTGTTATACATTTATTAGTCACAACTCCTTCCCGTTAAACACTTTATTTTCAACAATCTTTTGTGGGTAAATTTTTAAACTTTTGTTGCTATGAATGTATAATTCAAACTTATCCTCAATTTCACTTCTTATACTTATATACATGCGATATAAATACATTATAAGAAATTGGAAGTTAATTGCCTGCAAAACACTTTTTTTCACTTTTATAACTGTAATATCAAACTTGTAACGTTCATTAAGAGTTAGATATTTGTGAAAGATCTTTGAAACTGATTACAGTGTTAGTGGACCTTAGAAAACAACATAGAGTATAAAATAATCATAATTTCTTTCAACGGTAACTTGATGTGACAAATAAGACCATATCCTAGACAATTAAGTCTTTGATTAGCTGTTAATAAGACCATATTCTAGGTAATTAACTTTCTGCTACTTTAAGTCTTTGATTACTATTAATAACTGATTTATTTAATATAATTTAATTATAATGATCGTATTAATTAATTTTAATTGTATTTTTCATCAAGGTTTATAATATTTTTATTTTTAAATTACTGTATAACGTGCAAAGCACGTGATCCTTACTAGTTCAAATTAAAAAGACAAACAACAAATCCCATTGTAACTTAATTACACCAATCGAACCTATGTATAAGAACCCACCAAACTGATTTTAATTTCTTGAAAATTTATATCTTAATTGCTAAAAGCATATATCGTTAAACGCTAATTTCTCCTAAGAATGATAGGATTAAAATCCCAAAATTGTCACCCTTTTGAGAAGATATTACTAGTGAGAGTACGTAGAATATATGGTTTCGACAAAATCATAAAGCTAAACATTTCAGATTATAGTTCGGAGAGTACCATTACTTATCACATCTCAAAAGTAAGTTTCAAAAAAGTCCTAGCTTTTTTTTATCCTTTTCGATTTTTAGCAATTTAGTGTTGCAAGCTTAATTAGCAAGATATAATTTTGTTCATGATGACAGTGATCTACATGCAGCTTCCGCCGAACATAAATGAAAAGCTCTTATGTCTGTAGGTGAATACTCAGTCTATTTAATGTTAGGCATAATGAGTATAAGGATCTCGAAAGAAAATTATGAAAGATTTTGCTGCAATTAACTCTTTGGCGTAAGTTCCTTGGCTTTGGAGTTTCAAAATAAACTTTTGAGAGTATGATATGGAAGCATTAACAATTATCTTAACAACAAATCTTTCATTTCTTCCTCTTTCTCCAACCTTAGCCTATTCCTCTGCATTGGTTATTGTGATAATTGTACCTCCCTTGCAAGACTTCCTTTTAATACCATGTATTGCATAGTCCTTGTAAATTTTTATTTTAAACTTATTAGTTTATATTAATTTACTTGGGCTGTCCTCCAGGAGAATTAAACTCTGATAAACCCAAATTAAGCCCCCACTTAAAACCCACTAAATCTTTCTTCATAAATATACCACTGAGACTAGTCTATTCATTATCGGTAAGAATGTACTCTTTGGTTCTGGGTATTACAGCCGCTATCCACTTCCACCGTCCATCGAACCTCCACCCTCAGCTTATCGCCATAATAGTGCCATCCACTTCCACTTTCACAACCAACTACCGTAATCACCGGGCACCATTGTTTTGTGACTGGTCGCGCCAATGATGTCCACTCTTCAACGTAGTTCATCACAAATTTTTCTTAGGAAGATGAGTTATTTATTGAACTCTATTATCTATCTAGAATTCATTATTAACTGGCTATTAAATTATTTGACGATCGACCCATTGAAATTGCTGAAATATTTTAACGTAAGTGATTGATTGGTTAATTGTTTGATTGGTTGTTATTTCTTTCACTTGGAAAACCAATGGAATCTATTAACATGAATCCACTCATTGTTGTTAACGAGGTAAAGATTGTAGACATTGATAAGGACTCTCCTCAAGTTTGCACTATTCCTACTATAAATGAGATTTTTTTCGATTCAAAGTTCAGAGGTTCTACTTCCGAGGAATTAAAAATTGTTAGGAAAAATAGTAAACACAGGGGCCATGTGTAAGTGGTGCAAAGAGAAAAGTTTTGTGATAGGTACTTCTCCTGATGGAAAGCCAAGTAAGGGTAGTTACGGGACTTCAAATATGCTTTAACATCTTAAGGTTTGTAGTGTGCATAAGAAACATTTCATGGATCTCAACCAGATACAGCTTAATCATGTCGCGAAAGTGAGATCCAAAAGGATTCTCAAGATGTTTATTGTAATAAAGGCCATTGCAATAATGACACATAACTATCATGTCTCAATTGTTGAACATAAGGACCTTGGAAGGTTCTTAGTTATTTGACTGCAGATGTCATACCTTATGATCGGAACACTGCAAACGCCGATTGTTCAAAAATTGGCATGAGGGAGAAAGAATTATTTAAGCTTGCTTTTGACTAGAGTTAAAGGACAAATGTCCCACGACGGATGTGTTGACGTCAACCAATCCGAAAGAGAATCTTTGCTTGACCGCACACTTTGTTGATCAAAATAGGAAATTGCATAGTGAAATTCTTAATTTTTGCCATTCTCCTCCGCCACATTCCGATACTTTCTTATGAGACAAAGCTTATGATCTCTTAAAGGATTAGAGAATCAAGAAAAACATGCTCTTAATCACTTTCAATAATGCTT
This sequence comes from Escallonia herrerae, assembly GCA_033070095.1. Lineage (NCBI taxonomy): Eukaryota > Viridiplantae > Streptophyta > Magnoliopsida > Escalloniales > Escalloniaceae > Escallonia > Escallonia herrerae. The sequence continues at coordinate 362,002 of JAVXUP010000647.1, read as the reverse complement.
CTAGTTGCGATAAGATGCAAGATCATTTGAAGAACATACACTTGTTAAAAAGCTTTAGTGACGATTGGGGATTATTCTCACATACAATATTCGGCTCATGTCTTGGATCTTATTGTTCAAGATGGGTTAAAGTTTCTAGTGAGGCTACATAGAAGATTTGCTAAAGTGTGTGGTTAAATTTCAGAAAGCATTTGTCAATTTTTTTGCTTATTGAAATGAGTTACAAGTAATTTCTAACCGATGAAGAATAGGACAAGGGCACTAAAATTGTGAAGTTTTTGGCCCCACTTGCTGTAACAACCAATCTTGTAGTCAGGACTGAATATGCATCGGCAAAGTTGTATATAATTTAGTGTGGAGAATTTAGTTGTGCATAATGGAAGAGATGGAAAGTATGGATCAAATTTTGATAAGCATGGCTTTTGAAATGTAGCATAGATTCTTAAAGTATTGGGAGTCTTGTTTCTTATTCTAGCTATGGAGATAGTGCTTGATCCTTGCTACAAATTGGGAATTTGTGAAGTATCGCTACGAAAATTGATGCGTTTACTGAAGAAAATGGAGAAGATCTCAATGCAAAGATCGAGAAGCTCTACCAAGAATATATTTCTTAAAAGTTTATTACACCGAAAGATAAAAATTCTTTTGGTACGAGTGTCAAATTGTGAACATGAAGGGGACAGTGAAGTAAGTCTTTCTTCTCATGTTTCCATTTCATATTTAAATATGTAGGAGTAAGTTGGAAAGTTATGACTTGAGGCCAAGAAGAAGTCAGTTATGGACCTTTATTTGGAGGAGTTGTTGCATGATCGCATGGAACATGCATATTTGGGTGTCTCATAGTGATGAAAAGATAATCATTCTACATTTCCCATTCTTTCTAAAGTGACATGTGAGATCGCGAGCAACCTAATACTCATTGTTGCCTATGAATCAACTTTTCGCACTGCAGCAAAAGTTCTCACAAAATACGGAAGTTCACCTACTCCGGAGATTGTAGAAGTTGTGATCTTAGATGTAGCTGATTGTTTGCTTATAAAATTTGAAGTAAGTCTTCATTCGCAAAGCAATAGAATTATGAAGCTTATATACGTGTTTGTTGATTCAATATAACCACATTTTGTTTAAATGTAAGTGAAGGCCTTGAGGATAGTGAACTAGTGGTGCATTCGCCGAATATGGACAATCTGATGCAAGAGAATCTAAAAACATTTCAGCATGATGGAGGTGCAACTCTGACTTTGTTGTTGAAGTTGAAGGAATTAGTTATAGCAGTCATAATGTTAATTTGGATGATGTTAAATTTTTGTTTAACTTCAATTTTTGAACTTTGAATTGTGGGCTTTATGTATGGTTGTTTTGATATTTGACATGCTAATTAAATAGTAAGTAACTAAGTACCATGATTTGAGTATTTGACATGATTTTTGAATTTGTAACATACTTGGTGTAAAACGTAGATCTAATAGTTCACTATCAAATTAGAAATGCTTGTAACAACTAACAAGTAATGTGCTAGTTAAAAATGAAAGAGGATAAAGGAAGAAAATATTCCAACAGCCAAAATGAACGAATGAAAGCCGATCATAATATCGAGGAAAAATTGAAATTTGACCCGTTTACGCTCTAGTCTACCCGGACAGTCCAGGTAGAGTATGGGAATAGGGTATTACCATATGATAAAAATCAGTTCGATCCGTTTACTAGGGGTAGGTTTGACACTCTTTTTTTTTTCTTTTTTTTTTCAGTTTTGGAAATTGGAAAAAAAGTGCGTTTGGTAACCATTTTTTTTCCTTCTCTAATTTAAAAAACCAGTTTTTAAACTGAAGAGTAAAAAAAAAACTCCAGAAACTGATTTTTTTTTTTTGAGACCACCACCACCACCCTCCCACCCTCCCACCGCCTGCAGCCACCTCCGGCCGCCGACGACCATCGCCGGCGACTGCCGGCAGCCACCTCCGGCCGCCGGTGACGACCGCCGGCCACCACCACCGTCGACCACCGCTACCGCAAACCACAAAAAAAAAGTCAAAATAAAAAGGGTTACCAAACACCAAAAAAAAAATTAAAAAAAATAGGTTATCAAACACCCACTTGTTTTTGTAAAAAAAAAAAAAAAAGTTACTTTTTAAAAATTACTCTTTAAAAATTAAAAATAAATTTTTTTTTTTGTCAAACTAACCTTAGGTCTAGCTGACCAAGAAGTGAAGACGATAAATTCAAAATGCTTTGAGTTTTCTCCGACAAACAAGCTTATTCACAAGGAGCTTGCTCTATCCCCCAACCCATAACTCTTTAAAGGGTATCCGGATCCCACGATTTGGGTGGCGGCGGAAAAAACAAAAGAAAATCTAAATCGGATGGAGGTGGCATCATGATTCATAATCCCCATCATAATCATAATAATAATATCTAAAATAGAGCACCAACGTGACCGCCAGCGAAGCCGAACACGAATCTCTCTCCCATACGGATCTGTCCTTGGTTTCTCCACGCCACGCCACGCCACGCCACGGTCTTTGCGTTTCCTCTATAAAAATATAAATTACTTCACACTCTCCATTCTACTCTCCGCTCAGTTGCAGAGCAGAGTGAAGCCTACCCTTTGCTTCTGCCCCAAAGGTCCGGCCCTTTTACGGCTCGGATCCCCTTCTCTCACCACATTTCCATTTCCAGGTACTTATGCACACACACACACACACACTCTCCCCCCTAGGGATTTACTTTTTCTTTACTGCTGTTTTGGTTACTGTTTACTGCTTACTCTGTGTGCATACGCATGCAGCAGTACTAGATCTTGGATCTGCGATGTTTATGTGATGCTGACTTGTTAGGACCTATCTCGGACTTCATTTGCGGCCAGAGCTTGCAGCTTTGGAAAAATATATGTTTGAACTTTTCATCTTGAGACCCTGTTCTACCAGATCTGGGCCATTTGGTTCAGCTTTTGTTGTTTCTGATTGAAACATTGGCAGCTTAATTCGACATTTCTGACGTGAAATGGTAGTTGGTTTAAAAGAAAAATGTAAAGGGTGTTTTTTTCTGTCTTAGTGTTTTGATTCTCGCGGACAGCGCTTTGAGGACCCGAAGCTATCATTCTCAGTTGAATAGGCCAAATGTTGCCATTGATACTAATTAGGTTAAAACTCTCGAGTTTTCCTCTATTAGTAGCTTTACGTTTGTAAATGACGTACTCGCTTAGTTTCTCAAACAGTTTGCTGGAAAGCCTAAAAAACAAATAAAAGGAAATTGAAGCATTATGATTACAACTATACTTGCGATGCAAAGATTTACGAATTTCATCAGATACCTATAAGTGATTGGAATTGACGAGTTTCCACTAATGTCACTTTCTTTGAGTATGTAATGAATCCCATGGCAGTTTTGACTCGGATATTCCTGATAATTCACTCGAGACTACTGCCAGGAAAGCTCAATTGCGGAAAGTTAGTCTGTACTAGTTATTTTACTGGGTATCTAGGAGTCTCATATCATCCCCTCCCCTCTCAAATACCTCGTAGAATTTTTCAAAATATCTCTGCACTTACCAAACATTGAATTTCATTCAAAGGAAATAAAAATCAGTTGGAAAAGTGAAATTCCCAGTTCATAAACCTCGTTCAAACATACTCTTAAGTATTCTGGTGATTATCTGCTCATGGCATCATTTCCAATCTTCTATAATGATGGAATTTTTCTGACTGAGAATTTTACTAGCACTGGCCGGCTGTGTGTTTCTAATTAATCTTTTCTATTCCTTTCATTTTCAAACTGGTTCATTATGCATGCAAAATGCTTGTTAGAGGGGATCCTAGTTATTGTAGAGTTGGGATTTGGAGTTGAGGTACTATCCGACCTATGCTACTTGACCTTTTTTCTGGCCGGCTGTGTGTTTCTAATTAATCTTTTCTATTCCTTTCATTTTCAAACTGGTTCATTATGCATGCAAAATGCTTGTTAGAGGGGATCCTAGTTATTGTAGAGTTGGGATTTGGAGTTGAGGTACTATCCGACCTATGCTACTTGACCTTTTTTCTGCAATGGCTTTATTGAGCACTCATAATGCATGTATACTGTAGAGGATGAAATAAGTCATTGTCTGGTTCATCAGATATGAAATTGAAATGAAGCGTTTCATCCTTTCAATAATGATAAAGTTACGTCATGAGAGCCTCTAAAGTTCATAACCCATACACTAATGTAATACTTATTAGTTTGCTTCTACTTTCTGTCCTTGAATTTTTATATATATTCTCCAATTAGTATGTCTTTCTTTGGAGTTCTGAAAATCAAATGCAAATTCTAATTGTGACTGTTGATATACAATTTTTTTTATTCCCGCGTTGCAGCAGAATGTCAGATCTGGAGGCCCCACTACGTCCCAAGAGGAAGAAGGTCTGGGTCGACTATTTTGTTAACTTCCGATGGATCATCGTTATTTTTGTGGTCCTTCCTATTTCCTTCACGCTGTACTTCCTCACTTATCTTGGGGACGTCAGATCTGAGTGGAAGTCTTACAAGCAACGGCAGAAGGAGCATGATGAAAATGTCAAGAAGGTTGTGAAACGCCTCAAGGAGAGGAACCCATCAAAGGATGGTCTTGTCTGCACAGCCAGAAAACCCTGGATTGCTGTCGGAATGCGAAATGTTGACTATAAGCGTGCTCGACACTTTGAAGTTGATCTTTCTGCTTTTCGGAATATCCTTGAAATCAACAAGGAAAGAATGATTGCCAGAGTTGAGCCTCTGGTGAATATGGGGCAGATCACCAGGGTAACTGTCCCAATGAACCTTGCCCTTGCAGTTGTTGCTGAGCTTGACGACCTGACTGTTGGTGGCCTCATTAATGGCTATGGGATTGAGGGAAGCTCCCATATATATGGCCTGTTTTCTGATACTGTTGTGGCCTATGAGATTGTTCTCGCAGATGGGCGGCTAGTTAGAGCTACAAAGGATAACGAGTATTCTGATCTTTTTTATGCCATCCCATGGTCTCAGGGAACACTGGGGCTTCTCGTTGCTGCTGAGATCAAGCTCATACCGGTCAAGGAATACATGAAGTTGACATACCACCCCGTTAAAGGTAGTCTAAAAGATCTTGCACAGGGTTATATTGATTCTTTTGCACCAAGAGATGGAGACCAGGATAATCCTGAAAAGGTTCCAGATTTTGTAGAAACCATGATCTACAATCGCCATGAAGCTGTTTGCATGACAGGTAAATACGCTTCTGTAGAAGAGGCAAAGAAGAAGGGGAATGTGATTAATAGTGTTTGTTGGTGGTTCAAACCGTGGTTCTATCAGCATGCACAGACAGCACTGAAGAAAGGGGAGTTTGTAGAGTACATCCCGACCAGGGAGTATTACCACAGGCACACTAGGTGTTTGTACTGGGAGGGGAAGCTCATCCTTCCATTTGCTGATCAATGGTGGTTTAGGTATTCCCTTGGTTGGCTTATGCCACCCAAGGTTTCTCTGCTAAAGGCTACTCAGGGTGAAGCTATCAGGAACTATTACCATGAGATGCATGTCATTCAGGATATGCTTGTTCCTCTTTACAAGGTTGGGGATGCTCTAGAGTGGGTTGACCGTGAGATGGAGGTATTTATATCAATGTTTCTTGCATCAAATATGCACATATGCACTAACTTACATGGACATATGACCTCTTCCATGGTATTAAATTTTTTACTTTAGTCGTCTTTAAGAGGAGAATTTGAGAATGCTCCTGAAGGAAGCCAACAGAAAAGCTCTCTCAGAAAACCTACCTGGAATAAAAAGAAAAATAGTGAAAGGCGTAAACTTGTCATATTTGTGTTCTAAGATTTTTCCTGTGTTAAGCTATCCATATCGGTTTTTCTGATGAGTGGTGTGTTTTTCCAGGTATATCCCCTCTGGCTCTGCCCACACAGACTGTACAAGCTCCCCTGTAAAACAATGGTGTACCCTGAACCAGGATTTGAGCTACAACGTCGGCAGGGAGACACACATTATGCTCAGATGTACACGGATGTCGGAGTCTACTATGCACCAGGACCTGTCTTGAGGGGTGAGGTATTTGATGGGGCAGAGGCAGTTCGTCAAATGGAGAGCTGGTTGATTGATAATCATGGGTTCCAGCCACAGTATGCTGTGTCAGAACTGACAGAGAAGAGCTTCTGGAGAATGTTCAATGCTGAGCTCTATGAGCAGTGCAGGAGGAAGTATGGTGCTGTGGGAACCTTCATGAGTGTGTACTATAAGTCGAAGAAGGGGAGGAAGACCGAGAAAGAAGTGCAGGAAGCTGAGCAAGCGCATCTTGAGACCGCCTATGCTGAAGTTGATGAGCCTGCCGATTGATTTCCGAAGGCGTGCATGTAGTTGGTTTGGTAGGATTCCTTGCTGTTCCCTTTTATCTTATTTGCTGTTATTATTTTCTCGGTGTTACTTTTTCATCGGAGTGCAGGTGTTGCACGTTTTTCCTAACTAGTCGAACTAAATGATTTGGATTTTCAACGCCCTCTCTCCCCCTCCCCCTCGCCCTCGAACATGCGCACAAACACAGAAAGAGTTGCGATTGCTCAGTTGTAGAAGCCCTTGAGTTTCGTTGAATTGGTTGGGTGACTCGGGAGGGTATCTTCTTACTCTTAGCCCAAATCAAGGAGCTGCTTTTGATAGTAGATATCATCGACTTCAAAGGAATCGGTCGTAAGTATTGCATGGTCTTGAATTTTTTGTTTTGACCATGTAGAACCGTTGGATCAAAAAGAGGGCCGATGAAATAAAAGGTGGGGTTGAGGTAGGAGGTAGTTTTATACTACAGTATTTTCAACCGTTTTTTAGATAGTCTGAACTATTGTTCTCAAATTACCATGCTAGATTCGTTAATCATGTAACGTCCTAGATTCGTTAATCATGTTAACCACTCACTTGATCATATATAAACAAAGATAATATTATCCTCACAACCAAATGAACAATCATTACCAAAGCAACTAAACCATTAAGTGATGTAATACTTTAGGTGTACGGTCATACTTGAAAAATTAAATTTAAATTTGAAGAAGAAATTAGCAAGGTTCACCTAGATAGGGGTTTTAATGACCAATACGATAACTGAATGCTAAGGGGTTGTACGCTTACGATTTTTTTTTTTCTGTATTCTGTATTATGTTTTTGGTTTCCAGAATTTAGTATTTAGTTCTAAAATCGTATTGTGTACTTTTATTTTTTTTCGTATCTTCTTTTTTCAGATTTTCTGTACGTTTACCATTTTCTTTTTTCTTTTCATCGATGTTACCATTATTTTTCCAGTATTACCCTTACTCCCAAATCAAGGATGCCAACCGCTCCCAGATCTGTGTCTTCTCCCTCTTGCTTCTTCTTCTTCCCCATTGACGACAAACTCGAAAGGCTCCCACTCCTTCGTTCATTCCAAGGTGCCCTTCCTTGATCCTTCGCAACGATGGGATTCATACAGAGGAGTCCTCAACGATGGAATCTTTATGGACTATGGGACATGTGGTTACAGATTTGTCACCACCTGAATCTGGGGCGACAAGCAGCTACCAGCATAAATCATCATATATTGGTGGTTTGTGGTCATCAGCGATGTAGAAAGGTAATGCCCTAATGGGTGATGCGGGCTCTAAACAGAAGATATCGAGGACGAGTTGCTAGGCTATCTGTCCAGAATCGCGGCTGCCCCACTCGTTATCGACGGCCATCTAAAGTGCACTCCTCTCGAGAGAAGCAAGCCGATGCCTTGCCGGAGCTGAGTGGAGGCGTCGGCCGGGAGCACCCACTGATCCATTTCTCAGTGAGGCTGCAAAAACTCTCGTTCGACACTGGGTTAGACACGGTAACAACACTTGATAGGAACTTGGGCCGGGAAAAGATTAGAAGCCCTTTTAATCGAATGATTAATTCAGTCCGGCGGGGTGAAGCCGTTGAAGATGGGGTGAGAGGGAGTCGAAGATCCAGCAATGGCTTGAAGGTGCTATAGAGAAATTGGGGTGAGTTTCTCTGTAAAGATGAAGAGAGAGACAGATGAGGGAAGGGTGAACAGTAAACAAGAAAGCCTTTTTGACATGAATCCAACCTTGTCGGCAAAAACCCAAAAAAGGTGAAAACACCTCTAAGGTGTTTTCACTTTTTTTGGCACTATTTGGATATTGCATCCAAAATTGAGTATCCAAAATAATAAAAGTACAAAAAAAAGAGCATCTTTTTACCATCATTACAAAATTATAATACAGAAAAGGATAAATGTACGCGCCCTAACTCTCTCACACAATCAAATCTTTGTGACATAAAAACCTTGATCACAAATAAACAACTTTGAATATAATGTCAAAGCTTATTGATGCAATACCTCAATTCCTTTAAATACAAGAAAAGACCATACCTAAGTTCTTCAAAAAATGAAGTAAACAAAGTTTTCCGACACAGGGGTTTTAATAATCAAAACAATGATAAGCTACTCCAGTTGTCTACTTAGGTACTAACCCATTCCCAAGCAGTCTACTAATAATCTTTACCTACAAAAAAGAATCAAATAACGGTGAGCTTTTGAGAGCTCAGTAAGTTTGCTCATGAATCGATTGAGTGATGCAAACGATTTACAGATTTAATACAATGACAATATAGGAGGGATATTCAACTCAATCATATCAATATGACTTTTAGATACAATGCAGACAATTACATATGATATTGAATATGAGCAATTGCAAAGCTATACAGACAATGCAGGGGTAACACTTACAAAGCTACAAAGACAGTGCTCACCAACACAAACTACATATGCCTATGTATACTAGCTAATTTATCAAGATCCTAGCCCACACCAATACACACCAACTATACACGAATGCAAAATCTCATGTCAATATTCAGAAGAATAATATACATATTCAACATTTAAATCAATACTCGTACATAGAATAACAAATGAGCATCAATATGAATTTCAATAATCGCTTAAACGAGGTTTTAACGACAATAACACATATATTGATTTAAATTTAGAGTCCAATCATAACACGAACAAATCGAAGGGATAAATTATAATCGAAGTCAGAGAATTTATGAATTGGATAAAAATTCCTTACCTCAATCCAAGCTATGTACTACTAAGCAATCTCGTCAAAATCCTTGAATTAACCAAAATTAACAAATTTCTTATAAGAATAAACTTTAGTCTCATAACACTATGAACTCAATGCTAATTTCTTAGCGTCGCTCACTCCCACACTCTCAACTTAACCCAAATTGAAACGGATCCTTCGAATGACCAAACTAGTAAGAACTCCACACAGTCCTCGAAACTTATTAATGATACAAAATTTCATAATAAATCCTTATAAATACTTTTGTTACTTAAAATAGCACAAGAAGTTAAAATATAAGTTTTCTGAATTTTCAAATTAAAAATAATTTTTTGAAATGCTAAAAATAGTCATTAATACTTCTAACTCAAATCAAAGTCTCACAATTTTACTAATAGCTTTACAATATATAAGAAAATACATAAACTAAAATTATGATTTAAAAAGTATCAAAATTATTTGAAAATTATTTGTTTCGCTAAATCAAATGTGATACGGATAAAAGTATCAAATCAACCCTAAAATTCATGAAACTTAAAATGAGACCTTTTCATATCATAAATTACTGTAATTTTCTCAGAATTTAATAAGAAGTTTAAATACTCAAAACAAATTTTAGAAAAACTTAACTTGTAGAAAGTATTAAAAATAATAAACATTCCAAAAAAAATCTAAAATTTTATAAGTAATTCTAATATTACACAATGAAACTTTCTGTAAAGTTTCAGAAATTAACAATCGCAACAATGTACAAGCACAGTGTACAACCTTTACTGCACAAACCCATTACCTACTTCTTCTTCATTATTCTTCTGTCCTCACTCTTATCACACTAGAACGTACATAGTAGACCATGCACACCACCTTCACCTTAACACACTACATAAACTATACTCAAACACACAATTACACACACACACACACAATTTCACACACATTCATGCACACAAACACACACTTGTAGTACACAGTAATACACACACACACACACACCCCTCTTTAATGCACACCCACATTTCACACACACACACACACACTCGCGCACTCATTGCACCCATTGCCTCACGACAGTGGCTTCTCTTTCTGTCCTTGTTCGTTACCCACATACACACTCACAAACATAAACATAAACACCCTCATCAGCCACCAGGCTGCTTCTCTCTTGCACACAATTACACCCACATACACCCTCCTGCATACATGCGCACACAACTGCACCAAGGCTGCTCCATTTTAATCCCTCACTCACATAAACAAGGCAGCCACCCTAGCTGCCCTTACCGTGACCCTCACAGCAGTTTCCATCCCCTGCCCCATACACCCACACACCCATATACCATATACACCCTGTTGTGTTCACCACAGCAGCCATGGCTGCCCTTACTTCCCTTCCCTTTCACTACTTTTGTGCATACTTGCTATACATAGGGCTATTTTGGCAGCTCTCCTTCTCCTTAAGCACACCCTACACACACATATATACGCTAAATTTATGAATTAGATCGAGAGGGAAAAACGGTGGTGGTTTACCGGATGATTCATGCTACGTTCGTCGGAGTTCCTTATCGGTAGATCTATATATATATATATATATATATATATATATATGTGTGTGTGTGTGTGTGTGTGTGTGTGTGTGTGTCCTTCTAATTATGGTTGGACGACGGGGGATGTGGAAATAAATTGGCTTCGGCCTTCAGGCGTCAAGTAAGAAAATACCAACCCACTTGTCTGGTTATTGAACAGAGGGTGTAAAACCACCGAAAGACCCTCACTCTAGGTTGTAAGCCAAGCTTGTGACACTTGTATATGAAAAAAGATATGAAGTGCCAGGCATGTGGGGAAACTTGGCCGGGTGCAAGACCATAAGCATTCAATACAGAGATATATAAAGGATGGATTGGCACCCTAAAACCGTTAATGAACATATCTAAATACACCCATATTTCATTCAAAGTGGTCATGTTGGCCGACTCCCCATCGTCGGGTAGTCTGAGTTTTATACTTGGTGGAATTTCAGAACGTTCTCGTAAAATCTTAAGGTCATAGCTGCTGTAACGCCCCGATTTTTCTTTCGAAGCATTACTTTCAAGTAAACAAAGCAGAAAATCTCAAATATCCAAAAGTCTCCCAAATTGAGTAATCAGAGCATCTAAGAATAAGTCTCCAAGAAACATCAATAAATGTCGCTCCGGCTTAAAACTATTACATTGATCTCAAGTACTCCTAATAGAGCTCCAAAGTAAAATCTAAAGCCAAATCTAATGATACAATTAATATAAAAGGAAAATCCTTCCCTAAAAAGCTTCTTACTTAGCCATGCTTTAGAATTCTTTGTACAGCTCCAAACACTGCCTGATAACCTGAAATAAGGGGGTGAGCACAAAGCCCAGTAAAGATAATCGCACACACCCACTCACAGAGTACAAAGCACGCTATATCGATAGTAGTACTTGGAGGTGATAAAGTACGATACCAAGGTGCATGGCGAATACCAAAACCAATGCACTAACTTTCAATTCAGAGATCAGATTAGCAACAAGATCAAATAGCTCGTATCGGCAGACAATACAACCTCAAGGTAATGAATTATCATATATAACTAAGTTTACAAAGGGTCAAAAGGTTTTGATGTGTTTAAAACAACACAAATTTAAGTTCGAAACGTTTTCACAGGTTCTGATAAAGATAACTTATATTTCAAAAAGACTCTAGTGAATTCAATAATACTTCAGATATGTTCGAAAACTTATTCAAATAGATCAGATATAAAAATTCAAATGTTCAATGAGTACAAAGACGAAGACCACTGGAGCCATTCAGAAATGTGTCACGCGTGCCATCACTGACACGTGAGACAAGGTTCATAAATTAAGATCGCGATCCCTAGCTCATCCCGCTGAGCTAGCCCACGTTCCAATCCACGTGGGTAAGTCGGAAATAGATAAGTCACATACGCTGTGACATGGCTCACCAGATTATAAAAACATATACCAAATCAACTTAATAAACACCAAAAGTTTAAAGCAAACAAAGTCATTTTCGTTCACGCGATTCTACGCAGAATAGCTTTATTTAAGGGCTAAATTCAACAATACAATCAACAAATTCTAAGAAACCACAAAGCCTAAAAGTTGAAGAGGAGTCGTTACTGATTTGTAGTGTCAAACAGCAGCTTAATAACTTTCAAACTGAAGTTTGATCAGAAAATAGATAGATTCTGAGAAAACACAAAACTAAGAAGTTTAAGAGGACTCTTTAAGGTTTCCAGATTGTCTAAAATCATGAAAAACCAATCAGAAACAAAGGAGATAGAACAAATCGAAGTGGGATGATTTACAGTGTCAAAAATAGAAAAGTCTGCACTGATAAATAACTTTCAAACTCGATTTTGACCAAGAACCAAATGGATTCTAATAAAACCTTAAACTAAAGAGTTAAAGAAGACTCTTCAAGGATTTCAGAATGTTCAAGATCATTAAAAAACAATGAGAAAAAAATGAGATACAACAAATCGAAATTGGCTGACCTGAATTGGCAGAAATATAAGCATAACAATGTTCAAGTATATTTTTGAATATCGATCACTTCGAATTTCAGAAAACCCAAAACTACAAAGTTGTAGTAAACTATTTGGGGTTTTCAAAAAGTGTAAGAACACTAAAATTGACCAAAGAACGAAAAAGTTACGGACTTTTGAATTTGCCGTAAAGATTTACAAAAAAAAGATCACGAATCAAAGTCAATAATCGGAAGTACAAAGAACTATTTAGCGTAACGATCAATAATGTAATTAGGGTTCTAAAGAATTAATAGATCTCTTTAAATGACAAATCAATTGATGAACGGATCGATAATCAGAATTCAGATGGGGTAAATGCGTGAGAAAACCCTTACCTCAATTGCGTAAATCAACTCCAAGTCTTGATCTTCTCGAACAAATTATATCAAAAACCCTAATATAATAATACCCAAAATTTCTATTAGACTCTATCAATCACATTAGCTTATGTAAGTTTTTACCACAAACCTCAATCCTAATATCAAAATAAGATCGTACCTCAATGTAATGACCAAAATCTGAAGAGTATTCTTCCTAGAGATTCTTTGGAGGCTCTTCTGAAGTTTGTGTGCTCCTAAGAATTATATTGCACATAAGTCATAAGCCTAAAAGGAATGTAATTATATTCGTAACGCAATAAGAATTGCAAAATACCCATTATGTCCCAAAATTCTCTAACTTTATAAATTGGTCATACTAAAGCCCAAATTTAATTTGGGTCATTTAATCCCAAAAGTATAACTCACTTTCTAGTAAGAAAATTTTAAATTGATTTTTAGGCCCACTATTTAATTCAAACTCACAATACATTTAATTCGTACTAGCACAAGTATCCTAATTAAAAAAAATATTTGGGGTGTTACAGTTGCTCAGTCTACTCCTTAGAGTATGAGCATCGAAGGGCTTAGGAGATTGGGCTCTATCTGTTAAAACCTCCTTAGTGGAAGCTCCCTTCAGCTCTTGAAAGGAGACTAGAGGAACTCCAACCTCTAAAAATAATGGGTCAAAGGTAAGTTTGTGCCCTCACACTTCTAGCCTCATCGCCAGACTCAGAAACATTTTCACTTGTTGGCCTAGACATGATTTTAGATCAAAAACAATAAATTCAAAAAAGTTGAACAAAAGTTGGGAGCTTACTTGGAAGAAAGAAGAGTTGAATCTGCAAAACCCAACAACAAACTTAAAGAATTCTTCTTCAAAGCTCTCAGTTAAGAATCCCCAAACTCAAACGCTCTCACCCAAGATGAAAGTGAAATGAAAAGGGGAAAAAGGACTAGCTCCTTATAGACGTTTTAACCAAGATCAGACGGACGAGATCTTGTGACTGTTGGAAATCCTAAGTGGATGACTGACATGTGGCGCTCATTCACTGCGATAAAGAGACAAGCTTACCATTTTACCCATTGACAAAAACCATAATAAAACCAAATAGATATAATACCTCGTGGACTAAGCCTCTGCTCCCCCAGACGAGTAGACGAGCGCATTTAGACCAGAATGGCCTTTACTCGCCAAGCGGAGTAAACGAGCCCATTTCATGACCTAAGCCTTTGCTTGCCCAGACAAGTAGACGAGCGCGTTTAGTCCAAAATGGCCTCTGCTCGCCAAGCAGAGTAGATGAGCCCATTTCATGGTCTAAGCCTATGCTCTCCCAGACGAGTAGACAAGCACGTTTAGACTAAAATGGCCTCTACTCGCCAAGCCGAATAGACGAGCCCATTTCGTGGCCTAAGCCTCTGCTCTCCCAGACGAGTAGACGAGCGCGTTTAGACAAAAATGGACTCTATTCACCAAGCCGAGTAGACGAGCCCATTTCATGGCTTAAGCCTATACTCTTCAAGATGAGTAGACGAGCGCGTTTAGTCCAATATGGCCTTTACTCGCCAAGCTGAGTAGATGAGCCCATTTCATGGCCTAAGCCTCTGCTCGCCCAGACGAGTAGACGAGCGTGTTTAGTCCAAAATGGCCTCTACTAGCCAAATCGAGTAGACGAGCCCATTTCATGGCCTAAGCCTCTGCTTACCTAGACGAGTAGATAAGCGCGTTTAGACCAACATGGCACTTACTAGCCAAGCCGAGTAGACAAGCCCGTTTCATGGCCTAAGCCTCTGCTCTCCAAGACGAGTAAACGAACGTGTTTAGTCTAACATGGTTTCTACTCGCCAAGCCGAGTAGACGAGCCCATTTTATGGCCTAAGCCTCTACTCGCCCAGACAAGTAGACGAGCGTGTTTAGTCCAAAATGACCTCTACTCACCAAACCGAGTAGATGAGCCCATTTCATGGCCTAAGCCTCTGCTCGCCTAGCCGAGTAGACGAGCACGTTTTGACCAACATGACCTCTGCTCTCCAAGACGAGTAGATGAGTCCATAACTCCTTTGTTGGATCAAGTGCTTAGGCTAACATCCTTTATTCTCCCCTCCGAGTAGACAAGTCCATAACTCCTCTACTCTCCCGGTTGAGTAGACGAGCCCATGAAGGCCTCTACTCTCCCAGCCGAGTAGACAAGCCCATGATGACCTCTACTCTCCCAGCCAGGTAGACGAGTCCATAACTCTTCTACTCTCTTAGCCGAGTAGACAAGCCCATGAAGGTCTCTACTCTTCCAGCCGAGTAGATGGTCCATAACTCCTTTACTCTCCCCTTCGAGTAAACAAGTCCATAACTCCTCTACTCTCCCGGCTGAGTAGACGAGCCCATGAAGGCCTTTACTCTCCCAGTCGAGTAGACGGGCCTCTACACTTCCAGCCAAGTCCATAACTCTTCTACTCTCCCCTCTGAGAAGACGAGTCCATAACTCCTCTACTCTCCTAGCCAAGTAGACGAGCCCATGAAGGCGTCTACTCTCTCAGCCAAGTAGACAAGCCCATGAAGGCCTCTACTCTCCCAGTCGAGTAGACGAGTCCATAACTCATCTACTTTCCTAGCCGAATAAATGAGCCCATAAGGCTTATACTCCCAGCCGAGTAGACGAGTCAATAAGTCCTCTACTCTCCCAGCCGAGTAGACAAACTCATTAAGGCCTCTACTAGTATAATCGGGTACTCACCCAACTAATAAAGCAGGTTTCTACCATGCCCTTTTTCCCAAAAAAGAACATGGAATGGGGGACAAATGATATGGACAAAAATAGCAAAGCCCATATGATGACACGTGTCATCATCTGGGAGAATCATAATCGCCTCTTCAACCTTGAGAAAGTGGGGAATCAATATAACACACTTACCCATTAATCCACTTCTCTAGGATGGCTGGTAACAGCCTATTAAGTGAGATTAACTAGGCCACTAATCATGAGTAACTCTGTACTTAGAAGGGTAACCCCCTAGTAAGGAGGAATAACTACCCACTAATGGAGACTCTATATAAAGAAAAAGGGGAAAGAGAGAAAGGTAAGTCTTTGATTGATAGTTTATTCAGATTCTTTCAAACACATTTGTTGACTTAAGCATCGGAGTTTTCCCGCCGAAAATACTTCTGGCGAGTCACCGGTGTCATTTTTGTTGCGCAAGTTTATTCACGAGTCGTTAGAAGCTTGTTCCGGATTTCATCCACAACAAACTTCATTGTCTCTGTTTAAACAACGAAGAAAAGACAACTATATATACTACAAAACTAATGACATGGGCCACCTTTGGTGACCTTTTATATCTAGAAAAACTTAGTATAGGAGACGTAGCAACAAAGAGGCAGCAATAGCAATTGAAAAGGTGAATTCAAAAACCCATTTGGCACGAAGATCGAGGCCTAAACAATGTGAATTGTTATGACCAGTTTCATGAGAAACACCGGCCAACAGTAAGACGAATGAAGATGAATTAAGATAGAATGCAACAGAGTGCCACATCATAGATTTAGTAGATTAAGAAAAAGGTCCACGGTAACTAACAAAGAACAGGGTCAGCCGTAATCAAGTAGTCGAATATTGGATCTAACATGAAATACATAGATGAATACAAGAAACAAATGTCCTTACATAAATAAGATTGGTCAATCCAAGGCTCTTCAATTTCAAAACAATCAACCCTTACTTTCAATTATGCAAATTAATATAAAGTCTTGATCTTCTCAATCGCTTTGTATTGAATACCCTAAAAATAACATACCAACGTTCCAATAAGGTTCAAACAACAATAAAATTTGTAGGCTTCTTACTAGAACCTCAATTAAATAATTAAACTAAAATCTCTCCTCAAAGTAATTTGATAAAACAATTCCAAGAAGTCTCTTCCTAAAGATTCCTTGGAGACTCTTTTTGAAGTTTCTTGTGTTCCTAAGAAATATGTATTATATGTACCCTATAAGAGACCTAATAGAAAAATGATTATATTCCTAAAACAGTTAGAATTTCACAATACCCATTACTTCCCTGAAATTTTCTAATTTAATGAATCAGTCAAACTAAAGCCTAAATTTAAATTGGGTCATCTAATCCCAAAAATATAACCTATTTTCTAATTTTTTTTTTTTGAATTGCTTCTTATGCTCATGCAATAAGAGAAAAAAAAAGTGTAGAAGTCAAAGATTTTTTTTATTAAGACATAAATATTCGGGCTCTAACAAGAATTTTGGATTTTTGAAAAAATTCGGGAAACACGAGGTTCTGACTAATTGTCATGTAACCTTGTGGGCTAACCAACCGATTGGTCAATGGGATGATTCTGAATTTCTAAAAAAGTCTAGAAAGATCAGGATTCTAATTAACTGTATGGTAACCTAGTGGGTTGACCGGACGGTTGGTCAGCGGGTTAGTGGTTTGGGGTATAAATCAGCCAGTTCAAATTTGCAAGGATTACACTTACTGACTAACCTTCTGATTTTCGCTAATCAGAAAATCGGGCGGTTAGTCAAAGTCTTCCTTTTTTGCGAGAATACCAGCTAACTTATAGAATATCTGCCAATTTCCTTATGAATATGCCATAAACTGACCAGTATTCTCCTAGGAAATGGTAGACTATTGGGAATGATCCAGGTTAGAGTTGTCAAATGGGCCGGGCGGCCCGTGGGCTGGCCCGGCCCCTTTGATGAACAGTGCTGGCCCGACCTTTTAGGGCCTGGGCCAGGCTTACATTTCCCAGGAAAAGCCCGGGCCCGGCCCGGCTCGGTTTTGGCCCGGCCCGGGTCAGGCCCGGTTCAGCCCCCCTCTTTACTTTTAAAATTCCACTTTTCCCCCATTTCCCCCCAATGGATTTATTCCCCTTTTCCCCCCCCTAAACAGTACTGAAGATTTAAGTAATGCGAAGAATAATAACACATCTTAAAGTCTTTGATTTTTTTTTTTATAAATATAGTGGTCATGGGATCGAGTAAATTTCCAACATCTTTATGTATTGAAATTGCTGACCCCAATGCATCGTGTACCCCACATTTGCTGTATTTTGTCAATTTATGTTACAATTTGAGTGGGCTGGAACTTGGAATCTGTTAGGGACGCTTTAATAAAGCGTCCCTAACAGCAAATTACCGTAATTAAAAAAAAACCCTTACCTTGAATAACAAGAAAATGCCAAAAAAAAAATTAAAAAAAAAAGAAATTTGGGCCAGGGCCGGCCCAAGGCCTGGGCTTGGACCGGGCCCAGATATCCTCAGAACCAGGCCCGGCCCGGCCCGGTTGGCAGCCCCCTTGGCCCGGCCCCGGCCCAATTTGTTGGAGGCCCGATGGGCTTGGGCTGGGCCGGCTCAAGCCCGGCCCATTTGACATCTCTAGTCCAGGTGTGTAGTTTTTTCTTTCGACGCCAGGTATAAGGTCACTTCGTCGGCCTGACTTGTACGATATTCCTCTCACCCGTGATTTAGGTAGTAAATAATGGGTGATCACTTGCATGTCTACACAAGTCATATGATATACCAAGTTGCCTTTGATACTAGACCTTGGAGGTAAGAGTATAGTCGATTTTGCCACAATAATAAGGAAGTCCGGAAGGTTTCAACCGTTGCCCTCGAGTGGGTAGGTTTTGGACAATCGTACATGTGTGTGAGTCATAAAATAAAAGCACAATTATCATAGTTATAGCATATTGTACATGTTATAAAAACAACAAAAAACATAAAAAAGGACAAAAAAAAGCAATAATAATTTCAAGTGTGTTCTTATTTGGAAAAATTCCTTCACCTCCGAAAAGGTCTAGAATTAGGAGTTGCCATCTTTTTTATATAAATAAAGGAAAAACAAGAAAAATCCTAAAAGACTTTAAAATATCCAAAGACTAATGCTCTATTGAAAACAGATAAATAGATTTGATGACTAAATTATACAACGGAAAGGTGTTAGGCACATGTCATACCCTAATCGATTTCTACTTTATTTTTATTGATTTTTGGTCGTTTAACACATGAATATGCAAAATTCACCCTTCTAATTCTTATATTATTGGTTTGGAATCGACAATATGGGTCACATGGTCTACGTATCCGGTCGGACAAAACGGAATCAAAACCATAGTAGTTTGAGTGGATCCTAAGTTTGACGACCCATATTTCTGTTTTTGACTCGAATGTACATTAAGAGATGAAATGTAGGACTCTTTTGAATAGTTTTGTATTTGTTTGAAATGAGATCGCGAGAATGAGAGACGCTCTAGACTACTCTAATCTAAATTAGTGTAGAAAGCTTCGTAAATGTAACTCGAGAATGCGCTCGCCTAGAAGACTCGAAATCACTTTGTGACAAATTCACGATCCAAGTGACTTACAAATATAGAGAAAGGAAATATGAAGCGGTAAATTTCTCCTAAGAGGTGACATGTCACTTCTAGGGAAGAATTGGTACGAAAGCTCTAGAAAGGAAAAGCATATCCTCTGAAATGTAGCCCGAAGAACCTTTTTCATTGAGGTCTGGGGTGACAGAAATGATAAAGATGGCCATCTCAATATTTGATTTGATGATAAAGCAGAATATTTGATATAAATTGCAAACTGATAAAAGTCAATTAATCAGCCGGTTAGTGAAAAATTGGCCATTCATCTTATAATATCTTAATCTTTTTGAATTTCGGGGCGTTATCTGCTCCCTAATTTGGTAATTATCTCTAATTAATAAGATGGGATGTGTCAGATTCCGGAATTATATCATATTTTATATAAATCAATGATCAATCACATGCTTCAAGGATAAATCACAACAAGATAATACTAAATGGATCACAATCTTAATGTTGGACTACTAGACTCAACTAATTAGATTAGAGTGGGTCCAATTGGTAAAGTGGACTGGATAACTGGATTGACTAATTATCGGGCTTAGCTAAATGGATTATGTTTAATATACTATTAAGCCTCCACCCACAATAATAAATTTTAATTATTAATATTATTAATAAATAAAAAGTGACTGCAAAAATGTGTGTCTATAGTTTGGAATTCTCAAAGGGATGCAACTGGTTAAGGACAAAGGTCTCGTGAATGTCATGATCGAGACCCCGACTCAAAATCTACAATCGACCCCATCACCAAAAATGATAACACCCTACATCCTTTAAGCAACCTTGTGAAGGATGTGAGACTCCTCCTAGAAGCTACAAAGTCTACAATAATTGACATATATAGGGAGGACAACCGATGCGTATTAATTATTTAAGATCGGAGAGTAACAAATGAAATCTTATGTGTACTTGATGCAACATAATCTCTCTGTTAGCCGTTGATTTTGTACGTGTTGCCCATATTATAGCTTATTATTGCAATTTGGTAATTAACTTCCTGATGCAACAAAAAAAGAAATAAAAATCGTAATAATAGTTTAATAAGTACCTAAATAAAATAAAATAAAATAAAATACCAGAAAGGATCCGTCAAAAAGAGAACAACTTCTTGGAATGAAAACCCTTATCCACTGGTGGTACATTCTTCTCTGAGGTCACGCTTTACATAATCACCGCCGTACGCGCCGCTACCGCTGGACACGCCTCGCTGCCAGCGTTTCTTCTCCGTCTCCGGACTCCGCTGCTGCCTCGGGTCACCGACTCACCGGTGAGTTCTTCTTCTTCCTGTTCTCCTCTCTCTCTCTCTCTCTCTCTCCAGAGAATCGCAAACTCTAGTTAGCGATCTCCTTTCGCATTGTATAGTTTTGTTTTCACCACTGAGCAATCTTTCAAATTTTGATCCGAAATCCGACACGCACCCAGTGCTGGTGCTTCACCCAGAATGTCTCACCCGTGCTTCACATGCCGCGTTCCCATTTGGAATAAAATGCAAAACTAGGGAAGCTTACCAAGTGTAAAAGCAACAGGAAGGGTAAGGGGTAAAGCTGGTGAGAAGGAATCATGGCGTTTGTTATTGCCTATTGGAATGAAATATATTGACTGGGTTGCGAAAAGCAGACTTGTTTCTGTGTCTGGAAGTGGCTGCTTAGGATCTTGACTGTTTCTCAGTGTCATTTATGGGCGACTCATGCAGTTCATGAGAGATGGAATAACGTTAGGCCCAAAGAATACATATCTAGGCTGGTTAAAGTGACCACGCAGCATTTGGATGGTCCATATGCTTGACAAAGAGCTCCAAGTTCTCTCCTATGGCATTGCAAAGATGGAAAGGATCCATTGGGAATTCCTAGGGGTGATTCTCTGCTGATTTTCTACACGTCTATTATTTTTTTTCATTTTCTTTTCTTTGGGAGGGGTGATTTTGAAATCTGGCTGCTGATATTCTGCCCTATCAGTTTTGGACATGTTGAACTCCTCCATGATTTCATCTCGCTGACGTGATGCAGACAAATCCATATATTCCATCTTATCCTATATAAGTCCTGTACTAGCTTTGTTTAGGATATCAAAGATGATAAATAATTCCAGTGGGTTTTATCATCTTCTTGAGTATGATGCTCAAGGACGCTGCGCGTGCTGGCTCGATATATTAATTTAGGTGTGATCCCTAGGAAATTTGTTCTTTGTCTCTTTGTTCAGTTATATGTCGCACCCTATGCCTAAGCTTCACTTAAACAGTCCCTAAATAGCATATCTCCTTGCCCTTTAAGTTCTCAAAACCTTGATCCCTTCTGAGACCCTAAAGACTAAATAATTAGGCCAAACGGCGTCCTCACCATTGCGTCCTGCGTAAGATTTGGTACTAGAGCAAATGATCCTCAATCTCTGAAGGTGTTGGTTAGTGTTGCTGGAGTTTGAGAAAGAGTCGGCGCCAGAAGAAGAAGACGATTTTGCCTTTAGAGGAGGAAGAGGTGGATATGTCTGTTCTTTCAGTTATGAGGCGTATCCTAGCAGCACCTAAGTTCAAAATAAAGATTGGATGGGAGACGCACTTTAATCTTCCAACAGCTGGCTCCCCATGGAGATGAAGCTTGGCAACCATCATTGACCGTCTGAAGCTTCCTACTGAAAGGCATTCTTATCCTTGCACAGTGGCTTGGATCAATGGAACCCATATTCTAGTAAAGCAATTTGGTCTTGTTGCTCTATCTGTTGAAGGTTATACTGATTCTCTATAATGTGATTTTGATTCCCATGAGCTTTATGCATATCCTTCTTGGTCGGCCATGTTTAATCGATCTTGATGCGAAGCATTGTCACAAAGACAACATATACTTCCGCATTTCATCATAAGCAGATTGTCTGGAAGTCTCCGAGGAAAGCTGATATGAAGAAATATGAACAACAAAAAGTAAAATAATTCCTTTGAAAGTTTCCCTACATTCAAGAGTTACAACTGAAAGGGGGGCAATTATTAGTCAGAACGAATGCCTGGCCAGATTGTACATGATGATTATATGCCAGTCAAAGTGGAGCTTGACCTATAACCTATAGAAACTGGATCATGTCTACACATCCCAGAATAATGCAATGTTATTGCACATATACTAGCCACCCCGTCAATCGATTTTGTAATCACATAAAGGTTGTACTATTCAGAGATGGGTGGGTTTTTCTTATCAGATTTTGTTACCTCAAGTAAAAGGTTGTCTCAGTTGCAAGATTTTCGTTTCTAACCGTGGCTGCAAGATCAAGACTATTGGATTATTGATATATAGACATTTTTGAAATTCGAGGTTGAGTTTGCTCAAACCAGAGGAGAATGATGCAGTCAAAAATAGGTGCAACAGGGGTAGGCCCAAAGCATCCATATTCGGCTGGTCCCTTCTTAATGCTGCATTTCGATGGTCCATATGCTTGACAAGAATCCCCAAGTTCTCATATGGCATTGCCAAAGATGGAAACTGCCCATCTTGGGAATTTCTAGGGCTGATTCTCTGCTGATCTTCTACAGGATTGTTCCTGTTTATATTTCAAAAATACTAGTGTATCTGGCTGCTGATTTTCCATACAAATCCTTTGATTTCAGCCCTTCAGTATCTTCATGTCTGTTCTAATTATCCTACTTATGTCATGCACTACCTTAGTTTCTGAGTTTCAATGATAGAAATGCATTCCAGTGTTTAGTTGATGTGTGATGCATCAACTTCTCTTGAGTGCGATGCTCAAGAACCCTAGGCACAATGCGTAGGTACTTCCTTCAGGTGTGATGCTCAAGAACCTTAGGTGTGATGCCTAAGAGCCTTAGTTGTGATGCCTATGTTAGTTTGTTTCTCTGTCTTCTTCATTCCGTATTTTTCACCCTAAGCTTAAGTTTCCCCTAAATAGCCTTCAAACAACATATATCCTTGCCTTTCTGTTCTCAAAACCTAGATTGCGTCTTAAACCCTAAAGTCTAAGTTATCATGCCGAAGATGTCTTTGACCCTGTTATGACCTCTGGCTATGAGAGACGCTTTTGTATGTTCTTTAGCTTTTCGTTGCTTCTCTATTTACGGCTTTAATCTATAGTGCTTTTAGCAAGGTGAGGATTTCCAAGATGAGGAGTGATGATAGAGTTGCTCTGATTGTGTCGCACATCACATGTCGCCTGGTGCCTTCTGATGTAGTTTCTTTTTTTCAATAACAGGACAACATTATTTATTTTTTTTGAGAAGTACTGATTCGTATTACAGAAACTCCAGAGGGGAGGCAACACGAGTACAAGCATAAAGAAGAAGGTCCACAGCACCAAGAAGGTGCTCTGGGCTTACAAGAAAACACAAAACCTCCGGTTCTTCCCGAAAACCACTCAAAGAATTACATAACTGGTCCTAGGTAGAAATCATCCACAAAATCTCAATGCATAACCTGATCTATGGAACAGCTATGAAGCACGGATACTTCAAAATGGGTGAAGCACCACGGTCGGGTGCGCCAGGTGCGGGTGCGGGGTGGGTGCGTGTCGGTTAAGTATCCATCTCTTTTGTTTTATTCTTTTTCTTCCAGAAAATTGGGTGCGGTTTGGATAGGTTCAGGTGCGTATCGGATACTTATGGGGGTTGAAGACATAATTTTGAAAAGAAATTTCGGGGGTCAAAACATAAATACTTATACTTGCGTAAGAAATGAACAAGCAGATCTGTGAAGAGGGGAGAAACTGAGAGAGAGCAGCGTCAACGGCAACCACGAGGCGACCACCGCCGACTACTCGTGACCACCGGCGACGACAGGCCTCACCTTTGGTAGACCTTTGAAGAGTGGATAGACTGAGAGAGAAAGAGAGCAGCGGCGTCCATCAAAGACCACCCGCAACCACCGGCGACGACGGGCCTCACCTTCGGCAGATCTGTGAAGAGAGAGAGAGCAGCGACGACCACTGCAAACCACCGGCGACCGCGTAAGTCCTTTGATTTAAGTTTCCTTGCCAATAGGCTTTCTCCCTACCTGTCGTAATCTACTCCCTTTGATTCTCCATCGATAGTACTTTCCTTTCAATCTGGTGCGCCTGTACTCCCAAAACAAAAAATAAACTTCAACGCCTCAAAGGCAAAAAGAAATCACCGAATTGATTATGCTCTTAGAAATGCAAGTAGAGAATTGACCACCGGACTCTAATTGCCCTCTTTCCATGTTTAGAATCATGTTTAATAGTTTGGGCTAATTACACCTATGTCCCTGAGGTTTGGGGGTAATTACACGCGAGGACACAAAGTTTCAAAATGTAACATACGTGACCAAAAAAAGTTTAAAAAGTAACACTTTTATCCAACCGTTAGGGTTCCGTCCAAAAAGTGTAATTTTCGTCATTACGTATTTTAAAAATGACAATATTGTCCCTGTACAGTATATCGTGAATAATTATAATTTATAATTTTTAAATTAGGATATCAAACCCTCAAATTAAGAACCTAATTTGAAAATTAGGGTTTTGAAACCTTAAAATTAGGGTTTCAAAAGCCTAATTTTTAAATTAGGATTTTTTTATCTCCAGATCTGATCTCGCCGCCGGCAGCCCAAGCCTCCTCCCTCACCCCACGCCGCCGGTAGCCTCTCTCGGCCCACCATCCGATAGACTCGCCCCACCTGACCACGCCGGCAAGCCCCTTGGCAAACCCACCCCACCACGCCGGCAAACCCTTTGGCAAACCCACACCGCTAATACGCCACCGCTGATACGACGCTGGCAAGCCCCTTGGCAAACCCATGCCGTTGAGACACCGCCGGCAGCCCTTTCTCACTCTAAACCCCATTTCAATTCAATTTAGTAATTCAATTCAATTCAACGGAGTGGTCGTCGTCATTTCTTGGGCGACGGGGGTCTTTGAGTGATGATCGGCGTCCGATTCAAGGAGAGGAGAGAAAGCTGTGCGGCGACGGGGGATGGGGAGGGTGGTGCGGCGGCCGGGGAAGGGGAGGGTGTTGCGGTGACGGGGATGGGGTCAGTGATTGTAGCAACGACGAAGGGCGGAGGCAGACGGGGTAGGTGGGGGGTGACTGGGGGAGGGAGGGCTGGGGGGCCGCGAAGGGCAGGGGTGTGGGTGGCGGCGAAGTGGATGGGGAAAGGGTAGGGGAAGAGAGAGAGAGAGAAATTTTTTTTAGGGTTTTTCTTTTCTAAAAAGAGAATGGCATTTAAAAAAATAACTTCCTAACATAAGGGCAATAAAGTCATTTTTGTTAAAACCGTTAGAATTTTTAGGGTTCTGTTTGTCAACGGACATAAGTGTTACATTTTGAAACTTTGTGTCCTCGAGTGTAATTACCCCCAAACCTCAGGGACGTAGGTGTAATTAGCCCTAATAGTTTCAGTGTTTCGTGTGTTTTATGTGTTTCAGTTTAAGTTTTTTCACTTTTAGGCGTTCTTTTAAGTGTTGACTATTTGTTATAGGATGGTTAAATTAAGTTGCATTATATCTCCTTTTATTGCACATTCTTAAGATTCAAATGCTCCCTGGTTTGTTTAGAAATATAATGCCAAGTGTACATAGTGTGTGTACTACCTATAAAAGTATGAATGTTGTAAATCATTTTTGGACGATTATGTTCTCCTTTAATTACGCCAATTACATTATTACCCTTCTTTTATTACTCTCTTTTAAATTTTGATGAAATTAAAAAAACATTGGGTAATGAATCTATTCTATGCATTGAAAAATGAAAAGTGTGATAAGAAAAAAAAATAGAAAAATAAATTCCTTTATTATTCTCTTTTTAATTTGGTTAAAAGGAAATAAACATTAGATATTAGGCTGGTTAATGAGAACTGTGATTTTTTTCCCCTTGAATTTTAGGTTAGCAAACAATTAACCAATTGAAAAACTGAAAAACAAAATAAAGAAACTGAAATACATGAAAATCAATTAAGAAACAAAAAATTGTTGAAAAAATAAAAACAGAGAAAAAAAACGAAAAAGGGTTAAATATGCATAAAAAAATCAGGCTTAAATAGGGTACCAATTTGAACTGAAAATATATTCGGTCATTGCGGTTGAAGATCGGGTGTTTTGCATTTCTTATTGATGAAATGCAAAGCACCGGATCTTGAAAATTACTAATCTTAACCATAAACCAATTTAATATATTACAAAAATAAAGACGTAAATTCATTCTTTTAATTTCTTCATTTACTTTTATTTTCAGTAGTACCATCAAATATTTCTTCAATCTAGAAGCCTACAAAGAATATTTCCAAACATCGAACTTATTATAATTGCAAATATCAAATATACATTTTTTCTAAAACAAGTCACAAAAGAAATAAGAACATAATTGAATTACATCATTTTGATCCCAAAAAAGATAATAATATCACCTCAAACATTACTCTCAACTATATCCACATGCAACGCACGTGCTATATGTGTATGTGTGTATATATATATATATATATATATATATATATATATTGCCATTTCCCTGCCGCACGCGTATCCTAAAACTTTAAAAAATGAGGTATCTATATCGTATCTGCAGCCGCACCCGTGTCCGTGCTTCATAGGAGAACAGCTTTTTAAGCCAGAAGAAAAGGAGAGAGAAAAGACGAAAGTAACAGTTAATTAGGAGTCCCCGCACGATCAAAAGCACGCTTGTTTCTCTCTTGCGAAATGGACCTCAAAAGACACAACGGTGCTAACCTCTACCTTTTCTGTGAACTTTTTGTCACATTCTCCCCTATCCTGCTCAATAAAAAATGCTTAACCGATCTCGGCATCATCCAAGCCACACCAAACAAGGAAAACATTAGGCTCCAAAGACTCCTTGCTACACCACAATCAAGAAGCATATGATTAGAGATGTCAAATGGGCCGGCCCAGCCCAAGCCCATCGGGCCTCCAACAAATCGGGCCGGGGCCGGGCCAAGGGGGCTGCCAACCGGGCCGGGCCTGGTTCTGAGGATATCTGGGCCCGGTCCAAGCCCAGGCCCTAGGCCCAACATTTAGGGCGGGGCTTGGGCCGGCCCGGGCCCAAAATTAATTTTTTTTTGGCATTTTCTTGTTATTCAAGTTAGGGTTTTTTTTAATTATGGTAATTTGCTGTTAGGGACGCTTTATTAAAGCGTCCCTAACAGATTCCAAGTTTCAGCCCACTCAAATTGTAACATAAATTGACAAAATATAGCAAATGTGGGGTACACGGTGCATTGGGGTCAGCAATTTCAATACATAAAGATGTTGGAAATTTACTTGATCCCATGACCACTATATTTATAAATAAAAAAATCAAAGACTTTAAGATGTGTTATTATTCTTCGCATTACTTAAATCTTCAGTACTGTTTAGGGGGGAAAAGGGGAATAAATTCATTGGGGGGAAAGGGGGAATAAATTCATTGGGGGGAAAGGGGGGAAAAGTGAAATTTCAAAAGTAAAGAAGGGGGACCTGAACCGGGCCTGATCCGGGCCGGGCCAAACCCGGGCTGGCCCGGGCTTTTTCCTGGGAAATGTAAGCCTGGCCCAGGCCCAGGCCCTAAAAGGCCGGGCCAGCACTGTTCATCAAAGGGCCGGGCCGGGCCAGCCCGCGGGCCTCCCGGCCCATTTGACAACTCTACATATGATCACTCTACTTCGCATCATTCTTGCACATATAACATCTGTTAATCACCATGTTCCGTCTCCTCAAGTTATCGATGGTCAATATGGAATCCCGTACCGCTGTCCATACAAAAGAGGCCACCTCTGGGTGGGGGTTGTGCACGCCGACTCTCCGGTATACTAAACTTCAAGCCAAGTTAGAAAGAGTGAACATAGAAACTTCACTCTTGGGTGGTCTCCAGTGAAGACTGTCCATCCCAGAAGTAGGAAAATTCATCTTGGCAAGCACTTCCAAATACCTATGTGCATATGTCTGTTGGAACAAGTCACATCATTTCATGCTGTTTCCTCTCTTTTCACTGCCAATTTATACAAATCCGGAAAAGCAACTCCATCCACCCATTAGCTATGTTTTCCAAACTCCCACACCATTACTAATACTAGAAGGGCGGGAAATCCACCCGAGAGATTCCTTTCCAAGCCTGCACTCTACTACTTTCTTCCTCTAAGAACTTTACTCCTTAGAAAACCTTTACAACCACTTCCCTAAAAAGGCCCAATTAAACACCCTTAGATCCTACCCCGACCCACCTGCAGAGATTCAAGTTCACACAGTCTTCCTATTCTTTTAGTTATTTTTAGAAGACTCTTTATTCCCCTTCCAAAGAAAGCCTCTCCTAGGCTAAACAATTCTCTTTAGTACAGAAAAGGGAATTGGAAGGCTAGATAGAGTACTTTAGTACAGAAAAGGGAAACAATGACATAAAGTTGGAAGGCTAGATAGAGTACTTTAATTGGTTTATACCAATCTTCTTTAGAAAGATATTACTTCTTCCATCCTGCCAGTCTAGATTCAGAGAGCGCAACGAGTATCTCAGACTGCCCTTGACTTCCTTAGTTCTTCCGAAAGAAAACCTAAGTAGTACTGAAAAGTACCCACCTTGCAACCAAAAATATTAGCCTGTGGGGCCTATAACTTAGTTTCGTCAATTTAGTTTTCAGCTCAGATTACACTTAAAAACAGAAAGCACTCCTCTTAAATATCGCAGCTGTACCTCCTCAGCTCCACAAAATACAATTGTATCATCCACAAACAACAAATGTGAGATAAGATAGTGCCCCCCACACCCCCAACCTTAAAGCCCTCCAAAAAACCACCCATTAGGCCCCGAGAAATCATTGTTCTTAAAGCCTTTATAACTATTAAGGAAAGAAGGGGAGAAAGGGGATCCTTTTGTGTTATACCTCTCAAAGTCGTGAAAAACCCTGATGGAGTACCATTAAACATCATCGAAAAATGACTTGATCAAATGCAAGCCCTTATCCAACTCCTCCATTGCTCACTAAAACCTAAACGTGACAACTTAGATATAAGAAATATCAACTTACACACTATCCCTGCTTCTCGCTTATGCAACTGATCCTCCAAACTTTCATTAGTTATAAGTGCCCCTCACACAAAAGTATTCTTCGAGTCTGCATTGAGATCATCCCACGCCTTATGCAATTTGATAGACAAAAATTTACCCAAAGGTTTTTAACACTACCCATCAAGCTAATTGGTCTAAAATCTCAGATATCCTCAGCTCTGCCCCATTTTGGGATTAGAGTGATGTGACCTTGAAAGTTTATCTATTTCTTAGCTACGTTGTTAATATAATTTTCATGGTCTGTTACTAAATTAATTGAGTATAATGGAGTAATTTCATTTTATGGACCTTTTACTTGTATAGAGAATTAGAAAAGCAATGCATTTATTCTCCATATACCTTTTACTTGTATAAAGTAATTAGAACTGCAATGCATATATTCTCCACATATGCTATGATCTTAAACTTGCATCCCGCAGAAAAACCAAACATACTTAAAGGACAAACAATGCATGCTAAGTTGAGGGTCGTTGAACCTCTTTGAACCTTATTAGGTTAGCCATAATTTTAATGTATCCTTTAGTGTTGCCAAATGACATACATGTACAGTGGCGAAACCAGGATTTCACTCCAGGGGGTGCTAAAAATATATCGATACAAAAAAATCTCTAGGGACACAAAACCAAAATTTTCACATTAAACTCAAAAGACGTGTATCTAAACAAAACAAAATCCACATAAAAAATAAATAGCAAACTTTATAGTGAAAAATTTCACCACTAGAACACGCATCAAAATCATCACGGATTCTAACCTAAGCCTCTGTTAGACAATAGTTCACTCTAAGTTAAACATTTTGTTGCTACGTATGCCAATACGTGTGTGTATTTAGTGTGCCCCGTGAAAACACAATATACAGCCAGGTTCAACTTCAACCCGAAGAATCCTATAAAAACCAGCAAAAGGATAAATTTTTGGCCCCCAACTTGTTTCACAAGCTCGAACTACAAACTCAGTTGTAACAAAGAAACCGTGATTTGCACATCAAACAACTCTGACAAGGAGGATCAAAGGTTTTTTTAATTTCTAGTACATTAAACTTCATAATCAACTAAGCTTATTTAAATTGTGAATGTAGCATCTCAATCAACATAGTAATCAGGGAATCAAATCCATCAATACATCAAAATCAAATTAGGAAAGCAAATGATCGATCTGAAAATCCCTAAATTTAAAAATGCGTACCTAAATATGAAAATGATGAAAGGCAGTTGACTAATTGACTGGTCACGGGGGTCGCCGGCAGCGGGTTCTTGGCCGGTGGAGTCCTCGCCGTTGCCACCCGCTGGTCACTGATACTTCCAGATCTGAACAAAATAGGGCCTCGGTAGTCGGCGCCTCCACGGCTTCGCGCATTCTAGATGTGAGATGTGAGCTGAGCTCTACATAGAGAGTCCACTCGAGGAGGCAGGAGCCCCTGCCGGTTGCCGTGTCGGCATGTCGCCGTCAGCCTTCGCCCGTCGCCGGTGTGTGGCAAAGTGGGTGTCTGCCGTCTATGGTCTGGGACTGGGTGAGAGACTTGGTGTAGGGCAAGTTGCAGAGAGAGAGAGAGAAAGAGTCGCAGATCTGCTTCTGAGCTCCAGATATGAAGAGTGAAGACGATCTCCTTGGCAGTCGGCACCTCCACTCGTTCCAGATATGAGCTCGCCTATACTCGCTGTCGGCCGTCGCCGGTGTCCGGTGAGTGGGTGAGAGACTTGGGCGGCGTAGGGCAAATCGCAGAGAGAGAGTCACAGAGGTGAAATGAATTATTTTTTTTCAGTTTTCTGTAGGGATGTTCCCATAATTTTGGACTCTCAATGGTAAAATTTTCACCAAGCCGCACTCCATGTTTGTTGGTTGATCTAATTTTCTTTGTTATGATTTGTTACCAGACATTGGAATTCTTCAACACACAGTCATTAGCTTCATTGCGTGCTTTTATAGGACTGGGTGTATGAGAACTGAGAGTGCCACTTGTGTGCAATACGACTAGAAATTACTTTCCACCTGGTCAAACCTTCCAAATACCAAGAGTCAATCAGGTCAGGTTTAGACGAATCTGGTCTTATACGAGATCCTTCCAGAAGATAATTATTTGCTCCCATTCTTGCGGGTATAAATATGGCTTAGATATTAATATTAGCTCCTCCTATTGATCTGACATTAATTTTTCATTGTGCAATGTTATGTATGTGGTCCTTTTCTAAAAGGTTGAGTTGAATTGTAGTCAATCTTTGACCTAGGATGTGGGTTTAGCAGGTTATTATAAGGGAGCTTGTGCAGAACTGAGAAATTATTTTTCTGTTATTCCTGGTCTCGTTGATCCTTGAACATGCCTTTGTTTATAATACATGTACAGCTTTCAGTTTTGAGACGATTATTACAGTTTCAATCAACTTTTTGTGATCATTTTTCTTATACATAAATGATCAGTTTTGCTTCTGCCTAGTGATGTCATTAGGCAGAACCTGCATTTGCAGCTTAGAAATTTGATTTAATATCTATTTGGAGAGATTGACCTTAGTTGCACAAAGCGGGAGCGGGGGCGGGGGAGCGTAAGCACCAAGAAGAATCTGAGGTTGGGAGCGGCTTGAATAAATAAATGCGTAAAGAGTATTATCATTTGTTTAGTATAGTTTACATAGACATGAACAACATACAAGGAGGCTTTAAGGACTTGAAGGAGGAGAGAAATAAGGAATTGAGTTGAAAATGACTTGATTTTCAGGTATTCTCTCACTTGTTCCATGCATCTCTATCCAGCTAACGGGATCGAGTTCCCATATTAGCTTGGGACGAGATCCCATGGAGCTCCTAACTTGGGATCGCAAAAGCGAGTTTCCAAGAGAGAAACGTCACCTTATTAGGAGTTTCCTGCAACTAAGAGATTGACTACGAAAGCATTCGGAGATAGAAGCATGGTTCTATGAAAGATAAATCCTACCCATGGCCTGTTCTTCTGATTAATGCTTCCTTCCCTTCATTTCCTCCAGATTTTCTCTTCCTCTCGCCGGGGGGGGGGGGGGGGGGAGACCATCAGTACTTGGGTATAGTGGTTTTGCTTGCTCTAGGGTCTTCCTGATTTCTCCATCTCTCCTCATCTCTGGTTCAACGAAGTAGATGATTAAATGGAGTGTTCAGCATAGAGTAGGATTACTGCGTGTCTCTCGAGTTGTACAAGGCTGACTTTACTGGGTAAGCAGACTGTGAGTTGGAGTCTATTACAAAATTTTCAGACGAGTAGCAAATTTGAGGATGTGACGCACAGGAACTAGATCGACATTTTCTATGGATCCTGAATTGAAAGAATAATGGGAACATAAAGGTGGGAGATGGAGGGATTTTGGGGTGGGTTGTTGTTGGGGGGGGGGGGGGGTGGATCTTGAGCAAGCTTTCTCTCACCCCATCTTTAAGTTGATTGTTTGTATTCTTAATTATGCTGCATAGTTTTCACTTTTGAACTGAATGCTTTACTTAAAGGAAAAGCCTGCTGTTTATATTATCTTTTAACATGTTCTTGATCCTTGATCTTTTCTCCTCAAATTTTATCCTTGTTATTGCAGATCGTGATTCTTACATTTTGCAGCTGCGGCACTTTTCATCTAGAATACTGCTGTTAACTCAGACTGAGTTTCAGGCTTTCCCCACGCCTAAAGTGTTTATCCCAAAATTTCAATCTGCCCTTCAGATATTTGGACCTCATTACTTCTATTGAGGGGGTTACTCGGCTTTCCCTCCTACCACTACCAGCAAAGCTAAAGATAAGGCAATATAGAGAAGGGAAACAAAAGAAACAGGAAAGGGGGTTAAAATGATTCTCCTACTATCTTCATTCTCCTTAACTCCGTCTTGCCCTGTTAACAGAATCAAGGAACATAATTTTGGACGCCAAAGAAATTTTCTATCAAGCAGAAGCTGCACTTCTGTTTATTGTAATATTTCGCAAATACCGTTGTTCAATGAAAAAAAGATCAATGTATTTATGGAAAACAAACTACCCAGCACCTTTAAATTGACATCGTTAGATTGCATGAACTCTAGAGACGAGATTTTTCTCGAGGACAACGAAGTTACTGATGATTGGAGGGATCAAGAAGAAGAAGGCACTCAGGACGTGTGGGAAGGGGCGGTGGTGTATCAGAGAAATCCTTTAATGTCGCACATCGAGTATTGCACTACCTTAGAGAGGCTGGGGTTAGGAAAGCTTTCTACAGAGGTTTCAAAAGCTCGAGCTTCACTTATGGGAATGAGGGTCACAAGTGCAGTGAAGGATTTTCCACTGGGAACGCCCGTTCTAATATCTCTTGACGTAATCCGGAAGAAGCAGAAGTTGAGGCTTGATGGAATCATAAAAACGGTGATCACTCTCGGTTGCAATAGGTAGGTACCAATCTATCAAATTATGTTCTTCTTTCATTTTTCTTCTTTTTCCCTTTTCCTTCAAGACTCCATCCAATGATTGTGATAAGTTTGCAAGTGATGTCTTGCCATTTTTTATACTGTACATGCTTTTAGAAGCACTGAACTTTCAGCAAAACTACAGAGCCTTCGCATTTTGGATGCTTTAAGCAATGTCATTCCGGAAATGTTTTGCTTGGATTTGTTTCGCTCCTTGTCGGCCAAGGTTGGACTAGCTGTTAGTTGGTGTAAAAGCTTAGCATGTACACGTGTGAGTGGGTGACATTGTTTGTGTGACCTGTCTTCTACTGCAAGGCTCACCTGCTTTTGGCAACTGCCTATTCACTAACAGGATGGATTTTGCGTAATCTTGGACCCCGAAGAAAAATAGTCTGTTTATCCTAAGTTCTCGTGTTTGTACATTTATTTCATGCCTCTGGACCAACTGCATTCAATCTTTTTTTATTGGTCCATCGAATGAATAAGAGGCTTTATTAGTAGGTTTCTCCTAACTGTTAGAACTTTGGCAATAAATTTATCCGAGAGATTGGATGACAAGTTCCCCTGAAAGAGCAACAGTTCCCTGAGTCTTTGATTGAACTTGAGGGTGAAATGAACTTCGGTTAGCTGGTCGCTTATTGCGTAGTTACTTCTTCCCCAAAGTTGGCATTTGTCTGGTTTACTGGTTACCATCGAGCTATTGTCGTCTTCCCATAACCTAGTCCTGCACGTGTCCTCTATATCTTCTCTGGCCTCGACGATCGACTGAGCCCATGGAACTGTATGCCCTGTCACCAAATGTGAAATAGCATTCTAGCAGCTTCTATATCTGGTCTATATCTTCAATATCCTGTGACATATGGGGAAGATAAAATGAGAATAAGTTGTCACTTTTTGTGCTTTTGACATTTAGTTAAATATTCACTTCTGTTGGATGGGTACTTGCGCACTTTGTTGGCGGTACAAATTGTCTTCGTAGTATTGCTGTTTTTGGTGGTTGAAATGTTTCTCTTTCCTACTGAATCGAAAGGTCAATGTCAGTCAGACTCTTTAGGATTTTTTTTGGGGAGGGCATGATCCACACCCAAGTTGAACTGGCCAATTCAAACTGGCACTATTCATGTGAGACAAGATGGTGTGGGTTGGTTCTATTTTGGAGTGAGATTATCCCTTCTATTTTCTCTGGTTATTGTTACTTAATTGAGGCATCGGCTTATGTCCTGTCCCAGCTTCCAATGGTGTAACATTACTTGCATGTGTAAACTGTCTACCTTCGTACCTGCTCATAGTAACACCGTGTCAATACATGTTCAGCTGAGCAATCATGGTGAGATTTGTCAAGGTTAACACAGGGAATGGGATTACCCTGAACTTGAAAAATGATTTCACTTTCTGGGCATACTCGATATTTAGATGTTAGGCTCTTGTTCACCACTCTTATAATCTTATCTGTGAAGTATGCATCTGCACTTCTTATATGATTTCTTTAAGCGCTCAACTGTATCTTTATTTTTACGTCTTAGTGAACTGTCTTCCATTTTTCAGGTGTGGCGAGCTTGCTGCTGAGTGTGTTTTCTCCAACTTCTCACTTATACTCACCGAAGAACCCATTGAAGAACCCGATATTATTGATATGGGAGTGATATTTGGGGAAGATAACTTAGGAACTTCCAGCGAGGGTGTTGATGTAGAAGATTGGCTATATTTTCCTCCTGAACAAAAAGCCATCGACATCTCAAAGCCCATAAGGGATATGGTGCACCTAGAAATTACCATCAACGCGTTATGTGATCCGGCATGCAAAGGCTTGTGTCTCAAATGCGGGATGAATCTTAACACCAGTAGCTGTAAATGTAGCAAAGAGAGAGTTGCGGAGAAAGGTTATGGTCCTCTTGCAGGTCTGAGAACGCAAGTGCAGCAAAATTGATGTTGAGTTACCTCTGAAATGATGTTGGTTGAGTTACAATCGCATAAAAAATGATGCACTCATCTCTAATCTATTGAAGTTCTCAAAGTTTTTCTTTTGCTTCTTGAGTTGTCCAAACATAATCCTATGTGCTTTGAAGCATACAACAAGAATTTCGAATGGGTTGGGTTGTCGGGTGGAAGGGCTTGGATTGGATCTTGATGATCTTAATCTGTGAGGAAAAATGAAGATCCGGAAAACAAAGAAAAGAAAGGAAGAGTGTGGTGCGAGCTCTGTTATGGTCAACTCATGGTGTTAACAAAAATGTGTTAAAAGGCATATAAACTACACAACACCATGCAAGTACAACATAAAATTTTGTGGCAATGGCCTAGCCAGTGGTGGTGACTAAGGCAGGCCAAGGCTTGGTCGGGTGAGTCAGATCTCCCATGCTTGGAGTTTGAGCTCTCCGAACGCAATCTTGTCGGCGAAAACAAACTAGAGGCCCCTGCACCACTTGAGGCCATGAGCGCCTTCCGATGATAGGGGCAGTAGTTGGGATGGGCGAGGTCTTCCGATGATAAGGGCAGTAGTTGACAATACCATAACCCTTCGCATATGGAAGGGTTATGGTATTGTCATTGATCCAAGTGTCGAGGAGAGCTTTGACAGTCTTCAAATCTCATGGGTATTCCGGGGCAGGCGTCGGCTGCCCTCTCTTGTCAGGATGCCCATCCCTTCCTTGGGATTGGCGCTTGGGGTTGTTGTTGCCGTCACTGGCTGCTTCCACCGTCGTGGCCAAGGCAAGTTGAGTTTGGGGCTTCGGGGTCTTTGACAGACCGACCGAGTCATAGGTGCGTCGCATAGCTTCCTTGAGATGTCCCTAAAAGCGAAGCTGTAGATTTTTAAGGTAGACCCTATAGGTGTCTTTCATGTTTTTGATGCAAATGGGTACAAGGGTCTCATCCTTACTGAAGTCAGTGCACTCCAAGCACTTGTGATGAAATCGTGTGACATAGGTGTTGAGGTCGTCCCCAGGGTTCTGGCGTATTCCGACAATGTCAATGATGGTCACACGCTCCATCTCATAGTGAAACTTGTCGAGAAAGAGCTGGACCATGTCGGACCAGGAGTGGATAGTACTGTCAGGAATCTGATGATACCAAGAGTAGGCGAGACCAGTTAGGGACTTATGAAATTCCCGAAGCTTCAAAGTGTTTTCCTCCCCATAGTGCTCTAGGGAGCCAAAAAAACGGGTGATGTGCTCGCAGGCATTGCCCTCCTTGCCGTTGAACAGGGTGAAGGCTGGTTGCTTGTACTTGACAGGGTAAGGCTTGGTAGCGAGGTTGCAAAAGTAGGGAGCATGGCCAGATAGCATAGAAGGGGAGTGTGGTAAGGATGACTGCTTGAGACTGCGAAGGATGGCGTCAAGGTCATGCTTGGTGACATATGAATCATGCGAGGGTTTGTGCCCTGTCGGGATGATCCTGGCACCAGAGCCCCCAGATGGGGCAACCTGAGGCATTGAGGGGATGACAATGGTAGAGATGGGTTAATGGTGGGGAGCAACTTGTTGGGGGTATGGTTTTTATATGGCTAGTGTCAGCGGCATGGATGAGAATCTCTGATGCAGTAGCAGGGATACCTTTACCTATGATGCTACTTGGAGACTTTAATCAAGTTTTGACACCCTCAGATAAATGTGGACCAAATTACCTAAGCATTCCTGGCCATATATTTTTAGCAGATTTCCTCCAATCAAATCACCTAATTGATCTGAAATGGGTAGGCCCCCCATTTACTTGGACTAATAACAGAGTTGACACAGCTTGTACCTATGAGTGTCTCGATAGGTGTTTTGCTACTTCGAACTGGATTAAGAAATTTCCAAAAGCTCAAATTCTTAACCTTGGAATCCAAACCTCTAATCATGCCCCAATAATACTCAACACAAATCCTGAATCAAGCTTCCTACCTCGGCCAAAGTGATTTGAAGCCATGTGGTTTAAGCACCCTCAAGGACAACAAATTATTTGGATCACATGGTCCACTTTTGTTCCTGGATCTCCTCTATTCAAACTTATGGCATGAGACAAGATCATGATGACTATCATGGCTCTGTGGAACAAAGAGAGATTTGGAAACATTGAAGCTCAGATCATGAATACACAAGCCCAAATTACGCATTTTCAATCACTACTCCCGCAACAGGATGCCCAAACCTTGGAACAGTATGCCAGAAAACACCTTAATTGGCTCTTAGAATGTGAAGAATTGCATTAGGCCCAAAAATCAAGAATCAAATGGCTACAACTTGGGGACAGAAATACAAAATTCTTTCACGTATCTACTATTATTCGACGATAATCAAATTCTATCAACTTTTTATCGGATAGGGATGGCAAAACTCTGGACTCTCACTCGTCAATATCCAACTGCCTAGTCAATCATTTCAAACAATCTACTGTCGCAACAGCATTCCAGATTCAACAACTGCAATACAACAAAGTTTATCCACCATATCCCGAAGTCTTCTCACTACAAGAAAAGACAGATTTAGTCACGGACTTTTAGAGATGGCAGACATTCCGTCACTAAAAACATCTTTCAGCGACGAAATAGGTCGTCGATAAAGATTTTCAGCGACGGAATATTCCGTCATTAAAAGTGTTTGCCAATGGACTATTACAGACGCACTTTTACCGACGGATAGTACCGTCGCTATATATTTTAATTTTCGATGATTTTTAAAAATAATATAAGCTACGGAATAATTCCATCGATAAAAAGTCCGTCGTTAAATGTTTGGATTTACCGACAGACTTTTACTAACGGAATTATTCCGTCGCTAAAAGTCTTATAAAATATCACACCCCTTTTTCTTTTCTTTCTCCCGTTTCTCTCTTTTAATTAACTCTCACCGGCGATATTGTGCACCAGCGACCTTCACATCTACGGCAACCCACCTTCGATGCCGAGCCACCTCTGCCAAACAGCCACCTCCGTCTCTGTCATAGACGGCAACCCATCCCCAAAGGTGAGTCTGCTTCTTGCGGCATCAAGGGAAGAGAACGAAGCAGGTGACCCAACCCAAACTGGTCGTCGGAGGATCTCGCCTTTGTATCTGCCGTCGTCGCCTGATTCCGATAAAGTGAATTTCAAAATTCGGTAAGCCCCTTACCGTGATTCAATGTTTTTAAGTGTATCATTGCGTAACTTGATTCTACATCTTTTTTTTTATTGGGTTCATGTCCATCTCAATTTTTGAAATAGAAAAATCATATGCATTAGAGATACTTACATGTTTGTCCTGAATTTGTATACTGTGGTCATGCTATAAGCTTGGCACATATCATGTAGCTTAGCCTGCTGTTGTTTCTACCTTGAGGAGATTTTGAATCCTTGAAAATGGGCATAGGAGATTTTGTCTGGCATAACTTGCCTATGATTTGATTGCCTACACTAAACTAGTAGACATGGAGTTCTAACTATAGTTATCAAAACCTAACTGGTCTGCACGGTTGATTGGTTCAAATTGTGACTGGTGGCTTCATAGCTTTGGTTCTTGATTTGTGACTGGTGCTTCATAGCTTTGGTTCTTGATTTGTGACTGGTGACTTCAGCCATGAGATGGTGCCTTGTGTGTGCTATGCGTGAGTGAGTTGTGTGAGAAAGATGATGGAGGGGAGTAGTGTATATGTGTATGTGTGAAAGGGGCTGAACAGCCGTGAGGTGTGTGTTTTGTGTGTGTGTTTAGTGCTGTAAATGAAAGTAGGCTAGTTGATGTTGTAAGGCTATTGGCTGAATTCCAATAGAATATTGGCATGTACTTACAGGATAAGAGGCTTTATTGACAAAGTTGGTTTCATTAGACATGCAAAAATTAAAGGGAAAGCAGTCGAGGAGAGTAGCTGGGTTGGTGGAGAGTATTGACATGTAATTAAAGGATAATAAGAAGCTCTGTTGATAAAATGGTTTGAGTTAGGCATGAGAACATTTATCGGAAAGCAACTAGAGAAAGTATGCAACAGTGAAGTGGGTATGTGTGTACTGTTTGCCAGAGTGTGTGATTTTGCTGGATACTTGAGTGTGTGAGTGTGTGTTTGGGTCGGTAATATAATGTAATTAGAGTGTGTTTTGTATATGGGTGTAGGCAATTGTGAGTACGTGAGGTTCGTGGGGCTGTGAGTGAACCAGAGTCTGTGAGTGCAAAAGAACAAGTAAGAAGAAAAGAAGTGGGTCACTGATGCGTAGTGGTACCTGTGCAAGCACGCGTGTATTCCAGATTAGCATTAGACGCGATGCAAGCATTGAATACTATACGGTGATCGTTAGTATAGTAGCATATCTAAAAAAAAGAATGTTGTTTGAGCAAACCCTCTTCCTGACTTGATTCTCAGCTTCTACACAAAAATATATAACCACCACAAGTTTTTCGTATCTAAAAAAATGCTATTTGAGCAAACCCTCTTCCTGACTTGATTCTCAACTTTTACACAAAAATATATAACCACCACAACTTTTTCACACTCTTAAGATACACTTTATATCTTAAAAAATTCAATTAAAATTGATTATAGATACGCAAAACCTAATTAGCCCTAACTTTTAGAGTTCACCAACAGGGGGGAATAAAACCAACCAATGATCATCTCAGAAATATAGTGGATACGAACCATTGGTGCTTTGCCACCATACCACAGTGGCACTAACTG
This sequence comes from Escallonia herrerae, assembly GCA_033070095.1. NCBI lineage: Eukaryota > Viridiplantae > Streptophyta > Magnoliopsida > Escalloniales > Escalloniaceae > Escallonia > Escallonia herrerae. The sequence goes on along the minus strand of JAVXUP010000647.1, from coordinate 321,651 downwards.
AGATGAACTATAGAGGCTTGGAAATAGAAAATCTCAATCTCTTATGAGCTTGATCAACTTAACCAATTCAGAATCAATCTAGTGCCAATAGAACTATTGCCCACTGCACAGGCCACATGATGTCAACAAGAAATGAGTTTTAAGCATATAATACATTCAATTGAGAAACCACAACTCCAGAATTAATTTTGAACTGTTAAAACAGCCAATTGTTTAAAGTGTATTATGAGATAAGATTTAAAAAACACAACAATCTGAGATATCTAGTTGTGAAAATTCTAGAAAAGCAAGTCAAGATGTAGTAAGATACACCTTTCACGCAGAGCATAATATCTTTAACATCAGTAAAGAAATCCGTATTGTGATAAAACACCTACTCAATTCAAAAGTATTGACTAGCATAATTACTCAAGCACCTATGAACAATAAAGAAAACTGTACTTTGACAATTACAATGCTCATTCCAAATTTACAACAATAACTGTAGTGAAATAAACATTTACCAAAAGCTAAAATAATTCGAGCACATTAGATATGTGCATTTTGAATAATTTTTTTTCATTTGAACATTGATCATTTGTTTGATAATTTTAGGTTGTTAATTTTGCATTTGAGAATTGTGATTATTGATCGATGATGTTAAGTTGTTAATTGATGATTTTAGGTTATTAGATGTGCATCGGATATGTGCATTTTTGAACATATTTTGGCTTTATACTTGTGGACACCTCTTCAATGGGTGTCCGGCACGTCTTCAATGGGTGTCTGACACTGTATCCGGTAATTAAAAAATAAATTAATGTCTTCAGACACTACTGAGAGGTGTCGGACACGTGTCTGGAGGTGTCCGACACGTGTCAAGATGTGTCGATGAGGTGTCGGTAGGTCACGAACACTGCGTCTGATCAACACTGACACCGAAATGTCACATTTTGACTTTATCCTTGTGGACACTTCTTCAGAGGATGTCCCGCACCTCTTCAAGGGGTGATGAACACGGTGTCCGACATTTAAAAAATAAATCAATATCTTCGGACGTGTCGGGAGGCGTCGGACGCGTGTCGGGAGGCGTCGGACGCGTGTCGAGAGGCGTCGGATGCGTGTCGGTAGGCGTCAGACACGTGTCGGTAGGCGTCGGACACCGCTCCACACAATTCAGCCTAACAACCCAATTAAGCCTAATTAGGCCTAATTAAGACTAATCAACACTACTCTGCACAATTAAACCCCAGCTATTAGCTCAAAATAATCCTAATTACTCCTAATCAAGCATAATTAGTTATAATTAGCCCAAGGTAATCCTCATCAACACTAATTAGCCCTAACATAACCCAATTAAGCTTAATTAGGACTAATCAACACTACTCCGCACAATTAAACCTGGCTATTAGCTCAAAATAACCCTAATTACTCATAAGCAAGCCTAATTAGCTATAATTAGCCCAAGGTAATCCTCATTAACACTAATTAGTCCTAACATAAACCAGTTAAGCTTAATTAGCCCTAATTATGACCAATCAACACTACTCTGCACAATTAAACCGGCTATTAGCTCAAAATAACCTTAATTACTCCTAATCAACCCTAATTAGCTCTAATTAGCCCAAGGTAGTCCTCATTAACACTAATTAGCCCAGAGATGGTTCAATTACTCGTTGTTTATAAACCATGAATTTTTTATATTCGTTGTTATTTTGTGAAGTCCATTGGCAACGAGATGGTTCAACTCGTTGCCAACAAATTCTATTTAAAGTGGAATTAGTAACATATTTTCTACAATTTTGAAATTTCAAAAAGATTCTTGCATATGTTATCAATTTCTGAACGCATGCATGCATAAAAATCCTTAGTTCCCATTCAAAGGTACTCATTACAAAGTAATGCTTTGTAATGAGCCTTTGGATGTCCAGTTTGGATAATTTGGAAAAGCTACGTGTTTATAAAACAGTGTTTCAACTTATGCTCTGTGATCTATGTCGTGGATATTTGATACACGTTCTCGTGTGTTTTTCCGGATCCATACAGATCTAGTGTTCTAATATCCGTTAAACTTTGCAAGGCAAGGTTAGATGAATTTTAGAACACCTAATCGATGTCGTGTACTTGGAGAAATGTGAGGAGGTGCTGCCAAATTTTCTGCAGACATAGGACTAAGCATGAGTTATTCACTATTTTATAAACATGTGCTTTTATGAATGGGATAGGACTGCTACCTATTAGAGAATTGAGGGGAAATATATAGACATGTTGTCACATTCATGCATTCATATTTACATCGACCCTGCCTAATGATTGGTCATAATTTAAGATGGTATACAGTACGATAATTCAGTCGTCATGTCGGTCGATTTAAGTTGGATGAAAAGGAAGAATACTGACAATTTTGAGGATCGCGTTGACGAATTTATCGACTTCGCTTACGCGCATCCTGCACATGTTGACTTTGATAAGATAAGGTGTCCATGCGCTAGATGTGAGTTGTTGCATTGGAGAAAAAGAATTGAAGTAAAATGGCATCTTTGTCGATACAATTTTATGGGTGTATATACAAGGTGGACACAACACGAAAAAACGATAGTATTGTCGTCCAACCTGGCTAGTCAAACTGAAGTTAGGGAGAAGGCACGGTATGATTATCGAGATATGATTATGGATGCTGGGCATGCTAATGTTGACTGAGGTAACGACGGTGGTGACGACAGTCCCCAACTGCCGAATGAGGGGCTCATCAGTTTTATGAGTTGTTGAGAGCTGCAGAAGAGCAGCTGTGGGATGGAGCTTCGAAACACGTATGACTGTATGCGGTTAGTATGTTATTACAGTTGAAATCAGACCACGGGCTGAGTGAGAAAGGTTTTAACGATTTTGTTACCTTAATCAAAGAATATCTGTCCAAAAGTGAAAAGCTACCGTCGCACTATGACATGAAAAAGATGATGAGGAAACTTAGGCTGAGCTATGAGCGGATAGATGCATGCAATAACGATTGTGTATTGTTCTGGAAAGAGAATAAGGAGTTGTCACGATGTCCAGTATGTGATCATTCGAGGTACAAACTGAACAAAGGGAAGAAGAAAAACATTGCATAGAAGATATTATGTGTTATATACAGTTCTGTGGCCAATTAGTATACTGATTTATCCTTAATTTTTACTGTCATCTATAATAGGTTTAGTCAATGGATAGACCAGTGGCCTCCTGCTTGAGATTACAAGTTCAAGGCCTTAACAAACAAGCATCCTGTCATGGAGGCTATATCATCAACGGGTTTAGGTTTAACGTAAAAGATGAAGATCGAACAAAACAAACCCAAAACAGTGGAGTCTTGGTCAAAGGCGACTGTTATGCTGAGAATTGCATGGACTTTTACGGAGTGCTAGATGAGATGTTGAGCTAACAAATCTGGGTTTCCAAAATCACCTGGTAATGTTCAAGTGTACATGGTTCGATGTCACATGCAGTAGAAGAATTCGTGTTAGCTCTCAAGGGATTGTAGATGTCAATGTCAAGTCAAGACTTGCATCAGACGAGCCCTTTGTGTTTGCTAGTCAAGCTGCACAAGTCTTTTACGGGAAGGACGTCGTCAATCCAAAATCTCATTGGTATACAGTTATCAAGTCCAAGAAATTGCCCGTGACATATGATAGTGAGCTAGACACCTTTCAAGCCGACCAACCACCTGTCTTGTTACCTGTTTAGGTGAACAACGAGGAGGACGATCTTCCTCTTCCAACAGCACTTCATGTAGGAGAAGACGTCGTAGATGATGACGCAGAAGACGTGAAAAGTGTTGAAGATGATGTGACTGAATCTACTGATGAAGAAGATGAATTAGAAGATGAAGAGGACGAAGAGTCCCACAAAGAAGAGGACGACGAGTCTAGTGATAAAGATGATGATGATTCCTAAACTGAAAATGATTGACTTGTAATGTTGTAACATCAGGAAAAAATGTGGTAACATTTTAGAACTTGGTTCATATTGATGTGTTTTTGCATATATATAGTGCCGATGATGATTTCTGCCAAATTATTATTTTAATGTGTTAATGTCTTTGCAATTTATCTATACGAAATCAGATATGGATAGGATACGGACTATTCGTGGCCGAGTTGGACGTCGAGCTGCTTCCTCCCTATGGATCCCACCTCGTCATTGCCCACTGATGACGAGGCACATAGTACTTGTGTACAGCAGTTGGGGCCCCAACTCCAGCTCCAGCCCCAACCGTCGTCCCAGCCCAGCGCAGATTCATCCCACACGTGCGTTGATTCTCCTTCTTCTGTGGGTTCTACCTCAGGTATAGTTGATAACAGTGTTTAGTCAATTTTCGCTAGCCTTATATTTAAAGTATATTTGAACTGTATTAATGTCTGTGTTTTGTAGGATCTCGACGAGGCTGTGGCCCGACACGCGGGGTACGCATCGACCACCAGCATAAACAAAGAGTTACGCTCACCCAGGAGGGTCAGTAAGTAAAAAAATCACATCATGCCTTGTATTTAAATTTTTGGGGTATTAATTTATATTTGAACTGTATTAATTTATTTATTACTTCTTTGGTAGGATCCAGGAGAATCAGGCGAGGACGAAGATCGGCGTTCTTGTGAAGGGTCGATTCTTCAAGCCACGCCTGTATTAGAAGGACTAGGATGCCGCTACGAGGGAGTCCCTATGGGAGGAGTGGTTGGCAAGTTGAAGTATTTTTTTCTGCGATAATATTTGTTTAATTATAATTTAGTATTTAAATTAATTTACGTTATTAAATGCCTTGCATGAGGGATTCACATTTGACTCGCCTGATTAGCAGGCGCTGGGGCGACATGCCTTCTTTGCTTACATCGGTAAGAATTACCGCTGATGGTTCCACAATGCACGGGACCGAGCGAAGAAGATGCTGCCCGAAGGTGCCCCGATGAAGGAGATGAAGACATATCCCCCACATTGGATATCTCCGACTGTATGGGGGGAGATGATAGATCGGTGGTGGGTTGCGGATCCAGGCTGGGACACCAAGAGTAAGAGCGGGGCCGAGAATAGACAGAACAAAGATCTGACGCACATGGGGGGGTCAGTGGCACACGACATCGTCCGACACATGAATGCGGTCCAGCACCCTGATTTGAAGGAGGATGAGGTCATAGCTTTGGCGTATAATCAGACGCACTACGGAAGAAGGACAAGGACGAGGTGCACCAGGCAGGCGGCTATGTTTCGGATATTGCCTGGCGGATTGATGTAAGTCAATTTGTTTAAGTTAATTTTTTGTCTTTCTATTCAATGTTTGTTGCGTTCATTAATGCACTAACATATCTTTAAATCACTATTCTTGCAGGCTTTGTATGAACAGCTTAGGGGGTCCGAGCAGTAGTCCGAACAGCCATTAGCGTCCACTAGTACGGGTGCGAGTACTGGGGCGTTGAAGCGATGGCTGGATACACCGGAGGTCGTCAATCGGCCGAAAGGCTGCATACGCGGCCTCCCTAGCACAATTGCTCGTTCCGTGATAGAAACGTCCCCACCCCCCGCTGCCCCTCCACAGATATCGACTCCTCGGCATCTGTTGGATGAGGATGAGATCCAGCGCATTGCTTCGGTGGTGTTGAGGATGATCAGCAGGACACCCTGCTGGACATGCCGAGCCGGCCCCGGATCAACAGGATCCAGATCCGGGACTCGGCAACTCCTGATGAGCCCCTTCTCATGCCCGGTCCCAGCTTGTCTCCCCCGCCACGTCCCAGCTTGTACTCTTCTCCCCTCCCCTAACCGGCTGTATCTGGTTCCCAGCTTGTACATTACGAGTTTTTTTTTATTTTAAATATTTTTTAAAGTTGATTATATATAGTTGTTTGTGTCTTGAGAATTGTGCATTGTTGTTGAGGATTGAATTTTTTATAACAGGTTTGGGCATTAGAAAAATTAACAGAAATATATTTTAAAAAAATTAGACTTTTAGCGACAGGTTAATTCCGTTGCTAAAAGTGTACTTAATTCTAAGGTTTTTAGCGATAGAATATTCTGTCACTAAAAATTATATATTGTCGCTAAAATATTTAAATTTCATAAAAAAGAAAATAAATTAAAATACGTAAAATAGAATTAGCGACCAAATTTCCGTAGCTAATTTATAAAAAAAATCCTTCTCAAAAAGCCCAATATTAGACGACGGATTTTAAAATTCCGTCGCAAAACTTTTAGCTACGGGCTTTTATACGAGGGACTTTTAGCGAAAGTATTTCCGTCGCTCAAAGTTTTAGCGACGAATTTAAGGCTTTTAGCAACGGAAAAATTCGTCACTAAAAGCCTTATTCCTTGAAGTATCTCCCGAGCCAATCTGAATGGCTAGCTCGACTGTTTACCGCTACTAAGGTTAAACAGGCCTTATTTGCTATTCATCTTTTGAAGGCGCCGGGGCCAGATGGCATTCCAGCAATTGTATACCAACAATGCTGGAACTTTATGGAACGTCCGATCACGGCAGCAGTTTTATCCTTCCTTCGATCGGGACATATGCTCACTGAAGTAAATAATTCCTTTATTACTCTGATCCCTAAGGTCACCACATCTAATTGTCCGGAGGACTTCAGACCCATATCCTTTTGCAATACTATTTATAAGGTGATTTCTAAAACCTTAGCCAATAGAATCAAACCCGTCCTTAACCAGCTTGTCTCTGACAGTCAAAATGCCTTTATTCAAGGACGTTGCATTGGTGACAATCTTTCATAGCTCAGAAGCTTACCAACAAGATCCGTAAACGTATCAAAGGTCGTCGTCACCTGGGGGCAGCGTTACTAAAGGCACAGTCGCACCTAAGGCGCAAAAGGTCCCTGGAGCTTAGGTGCAAGGCGCAGGAGCGCGCCTTTTCGAAGCAAGGCACAATATTAAAAATAAATAAAAATAGTGCATTAAAATAATAAAATTACGTTAAATATAAAAAATTGACAATTAACAAACTTTACCTTCTGGTAAAAAGTCATAATTGATAAGTGTACTTTATTTGTTCCATTAAATCACTTTATTTGCTGCAATCTGGCACTCAATTTCTATAATTTCATGCCCATCTGACTAGCAGTACATTATTGCTATTTTCGAACTAGTTGTAAGCATTATAAACTGATTACTAGCTAGAGATGTTGGTATAGAATCACCCCCAACTTTTAAGCCAGGCTCATCATGGATGAGACCCCCCAAGCTCGAGTTGGATTTCAGTTGCAAATTGCAATTCCTTCATGCCAATTGCCAGGCCTATGGCCCCCATCACAAGTTAACAGAATGTTCTTTCATTATCTTTTGTCCACTGCAAGCGTGCACTAACTTCAGATAAAGAAAAATTGCAGGGATAGAGCAAAGCACAGTCATTGAGACAACATGTCAAACATGTAACGTGCAAAACCACATTGGACCAAAAATGGAGATGAACAAGTCACATGCTAACCAGCTGAGTTCAGCACCAAGAAAACTAGTATTACTCAAGTCTCAAATTCCATTTAGCACCAAGAAAAAGGGAAAATTGTTGGTGATGGCAAATGCTAACCAGTTACAACTTACAAGTAAACAGCGGCGGTGTCAGCTGGACTCTGGAGCAGTGGTCGGAGCAACAAACTATCGGCAGTGACAGGTAAAGGCGATGAGACGATCAGAGCAAGGCTGTCGGCGGTGACAACGGGAAAGGCAAGCAAGCGGTGACCATGCGTGAGAGTTGCGACTGTGAGAGTGACTGGCTCGTGAAACAGATTTAAGGATTTTGATTTTACTGTGTTAGTGTCTTAAAAACTTGTAAATGTAAAAAATCTGAAAGCATATCCAACGGCCCACATTAAAACATGATGCATATCCAATGGCCAGAGCTCATGCGCCTAGACACGCGCCTCCACCGCCACTCCCCTTCTTGCGCCTTTGCACCTGGGAGCGCCATGCGGGCGCTTTCTTGAATGAGCTGCCCCTAGGCCTAGGCGAGGCGCGAGTAGTGAGCCTTAGCGCGCCTTGCACCTAGGCGCACTTTTTATAACACTGCTTGGGGGAAATTAAAATGGATATGAGCAAGGCATACACGACCATAGTAAATGGGATTTTCTTAGAGCTATCTTAGAGAAATGAACTTTCCCAATCACCTAACCAATCTCATTTTGACGTGTGTATCTATAGTCTCGTACCAAATCCTAGTCAACGGTTCTCCGTCTTCAGTGTTCAAACCAACCTGTGGGATATGTCAGGGTGACCCGATATCTCCTTATATGTTCATACTATGTGCAGAGGCACTATCCTCAGCTCTGAATTTAGCCATGGCAAAGGATTGATCAAGGGTGTAAGCGTAGTTGTCGTAGTCCACATATCAACCACCTTTTCTTTGCCGATGACACGTTGATCTTCTCAGAAATTAATGACATCTCGTGCACACATATTAAGCATATTCTAGAGATATATTGTGCGGCCTCCTGTCAAAAAATCAATCATCAGAAATCGTGAATCACATTGAGTCCCTCTACAACCTTGGCTATCTATCAGCAGGTTTTAAAGTCACTGGGTTTTAAAATAACAGATAATTTTGGCAAGTATTTGGGGGGTTCTTTGGATATACTCACACAACGGAAAGAGTTCTTCCAACAGCTGGGGGGGTTCTTTAGATATACTCACACATCGGAAAGAGTTCTTCCAACAACTAGTAGGGAAAATTCGACAAAAATGTGCAGGATGGAAAAATATCCTCCTAAACAAGGCAGGTCGTGCAACCCTTATTCAGTCAACTCTCTCAGCCCTTCTTATATATCATATGCAGGTATTCTTATTCACCTAACAAATCTGTAAACAGATTAACTTTGTGCTTTCAAAGTTCAAGTGGTCAGGTGACGAGAATAAAAATAGCACGCATTGGACCAACTGGCATTCAATCTGTGCCCCAAAAAGTAATGGGCGGTCTTGATTTAAAGACACCCATAACTTCAATCTGGCTCTACTTGCCAAAACAAGCGGGAAAATCATGACTAATCCCGACTGCCTCTTATCCAAGGTTCTCCAAAGGAAATATTGTACCCGGCAAACTTTTGAATTATGCTCTAATAGGGGTTATTACAATTGGGGATGGCCAAGTATCTTGGCTGGTAAAAAGGTATTAACTCTTGGATTCATATGGAAAGTTGGAACAGGGTCCAAAATTTCAATTTGGAAGGACGACTGGATTCTGAATCTGAGAGGGAACCTGGTTAATCCTTATGACCATAATATACCCAGGATTGCTTACCCTACTCGTGTCAGTGAGCTGATTGACCAACATAAATGGATTATTCCGTTGGTTCAGACACTCTTTCAACCTGAAATCGTCACAAAAATCCTTGCTATCCATATATCCTCGCACTCGATAGCTAAACAAAAAATTTGGAAAGCTACTCGGTCTGGATTTTTTTTTGTCTTATTTGCTTATGAGCTCCTTTACTTACACGAAAGTGAAAAATAGGGTTGATAGGAATAACCACGATCCAATAGCACAATTAGATAGAACTTTTTGGATGACCCTATGGTCCCTCCCCATTCCCTACAAAATTACTCTCTTACTTTGGCAAATCCTTTGGAATCGATTACCAACCCGCTCAAAACTTTACAAATTTAAAATAATCAATTCCCTGTCTTGCCCAATGTGTAACCGTCAACCTAAAACTTTTGAACATCTATTCTTTCACTATCCACTTGTTCGCCCAATCTGGTTTGGAGGACCTCTTGGACTCCAAACTAACCAAATTCGGTCATCATTTAAGGTTTGGCTTATAGCTTGGCTCCAAAATACCTCGACTGCAATCAAGCATATCTATCAAACTTCCTTTGTTGCCTCAACTATTTGGTCCATTTGGATTAGCCGTAACAAACACGTTTTTCAATCCTTAAGTTTTATGCCTCATGACACTATACACCAAATTCATCACCTGGGCCGTATGATCATCACATACAACACTCACAAAAGGCAACCTACTTACCACGAAACTAGTAACAGGGAATCTACAGCACATGCAATCAGTATCATGGAGCAACCTCAACTTTGTTTATATGAGAGGAGTTCTAAACTAAATATTTTCATGGCCATTTCATACACAAGAATTCTCTACGGACTGGCATCGGCTTAACATGTCTTAATACTTCGCATTTTAGATGTGGTTCTGCAACAATATCTACTCTTGCATCAAATTCTTTTACAGCTTTAGCAAACGGCCTCTTACTTATAACAACATGGGCCATCAAAAAACAATTATTGCATATCAACATGTTCACTGATTCAGCTTTTCTACTCTCTCAGATGTTGGATACTGAAGATATCAGGGACTCAGTGGCAGCAATTCTATATGAATTTTGTTATATAATGTCTGAATTTCATTTCTATAGTATGTACAGAGCTACCAAAATCCAGTTGAAGAAGGCTCGAGAACTCGCCACTTTTGCATGTCATGCCAGAATTGATATCTACCAGGACTGGATTGATGCTAATTTGCTACCTAGCAAGGATTGTTCCTGACATCCAAACCCCTTTTTGTGATACACCTTTTGTAGTGGTTTTATATGCCTCACGGGTTGTTTGTTTAAACTTTATTTATCTTTTGTGTATGTCTTTTGTTGCAACATCATGGCATGTCATGATAACCATAATTGTTCCTGTATTTGCTCTCACACGAGCTCTTTATCTACTATTCTCGACTTTATCAAAAATAAAAGGAAGAAGTTAGCTAAAATCATAGAGACAAAAAAGAGTCCCTTTCTCATAATATGCAGCTACATTTATGCAATGGATTTGATAAAAAACTAGTGTGGACTAATTATTTCTAGAGGAGATTTTAGCACACTAAATCCGTTTTTCAAATCCCTCCTAAAGTTTGGTAAATCCATCTTATCATAATCTAAATAAGGGATTTTGTGCAATACATGTTTAAATTCTCTATAATAGTGAAATCTTCATATCAATAACCTCATCCAAACACACTCTAAAATAAAAAAAGATGAGAAAATATATAAATTGTTGCCCATCTACATGCATGAAGAATTGCAAAAAGTTTGTCCATCATGATCCATTTGCTAGTCAAATCAACAGCTTCAGTCTGAAGCTCTCCATGAGTATGGCAACATCCCTAGTAAAGAAGTCATGTTCAGGTGGTTCCCTTGCTCTAGACTTTGCTAGCTATGAAATAACCCGTGGAGTTTTATGTTCAACGTGTTATCAACCCATCTTGGCCACACCTTTTCACCGCTCCTCGAGCACACATTTTGCAACACGTCAGTATTATCAACAGCTAAAATTCAATGTCCCCAAGTTGGCCAAACCAATGAGAACGCTCAAGTCACGTACGTGCCGCTCTTTTTTTCATAAAATCTCTAAGTGTCCAAATCCGGCACGTCATCATCTTAAGGAGGTCGGCCTCCCCACACATAAGGGGTTGATCTCCCTACCCATAAGTTGAGTCCGCCTCCATCACCTTAAGAAGGTCAGCTTTTTCCCTTTGTTTGGATCTTTCCTCATTACCCATTAAGAGTACCTCTGTCCTTGCTTTCATAAAAAAAATTGATGCCCATGAGACTCTGGAACATGCTTCGACTTATTCCCCAAGTGTGCAGCATCCCCTAGGGTAGGCAACTCCTTCAGGAAACTACCTCAAGGAGCTCTGAGTGCTCCGGCATGAGGACTTCCTTCCCGCCAAGTAGGTGACTCCTCCAAAACACTACCTCAGCTTGTCGAATAGGCGACCCTCCAGCACAATACCTTAGCGTGCTTCGTGTGCTCACGTTTCATGACTCACCCACGGGAATAGGTGACTCCTCCGAGACACTATCTCCATCAGAGAGCTCCAAGTGCTCCGGCATAAGGATTCCTCCCCCCTAAGTAGGAGACTCTTTCGGGATACTATCTCGGCCTGTAGGATAGGTGACTCCTCCAGGACACTACCTTGGCGAGTTCTTAGTGCTCCGGTAAAGGACTCATATCACGGGAATAGGTGACTCCTCTATAACACTACCTCAGTTAAGGAACTCCGGCATGAAGATTCTCCTTCTGCCAGGTAGGGGACTCTTTTTGGAAACTACCTCGACCAGTCAGGTAGACAACTCTTTTGGGACACTACCTCGACATGTTAGGCAAACGAATCCTTCTAAACACTATCTTGTCCCGTCTGGTAGGCGGATCCTCCAAATCACTACCTTGGCGTGTGGGATAGACGACTCCTCCAGGACACTATCTTCTCCAGGGTGTCCTCAAGGATAACCTACGTGCTTGGCTTAGGGACTCTACATCAGCACCGTTAAGAACCATGACTCCAGGATCACTCAGAGACGAGAGTAGGTCTCCCGAGAGCATTGTGTCCAGTCAGTCTGTTTGATAGTCGAGCATAGGGACCCTCTCATACCACTGTCAAGTTCTCTACGTCTCTCGACACCCTTGTGGAACTCAGCAAGGGCTTTTGATTGGTACCTTGATAGAGGTGTTCTTTAGCCACACCGGTGCTGTATGAGCCAGTCTTTCCAGGCAGACAGTGAAGCTGTACGAGACATGTCTGATGAATATGCAATCCAAAAGTCCATGGAGCCTCAGCATTTTTGGCCCCCTTAGTGAGCTGTCACTCCTAGGCTAGAGAATTCTATAGAGAAAAACATACAGGACCCCGATGCTGGACTTTAACTCTGGACCCAAGCATTAGGCTGTGGCTATCATTTTGTATTCACCACCCAACCCCCACCTTCAATCGCCCTCACAGCACTGCCACTCCTTAGGCTCTATCTGGGAAGCCTTGATCTCTACCTTGTTCCATCGTTGCTTTGTCCCACATCAGCGTACTTGGCATTTGACTTGGTCCGCATTCTTTACGGCACCTCCATGTTTACTAGAAACCCATTTCCTTGGCATCATAACGTCAACCTTAACCTTTGACAACTGCTTTAAACATGCAACTTGTCTTGTTATACCGTCAGGGCCGGGTGGTGGCCGATGATATGGAACATCTCATGCCAACTTTAAAAGCCAAATGAAAGTGCTTGCCTGATGCCTTATTTGAACTATGCAAGTACATAACACCATCAATATAATGGCAACTGCCTTGGTGTAAGATCTCACCATCTAGATGGTGGTTTGATTCAGTGACCCTCCAGGAGAAACTTTCGAGAGTGATAATGTTGTATTCAAATTGATCCTCATATTTGAATCATATGGTTTTTCTAGTAAACGAGTCATGGCTGATGTAGACGAATTTATGTTCCTTGGTGGAGCGATCAAATCCATGGTAATATACTGAATTCATCATATACAAAAATTAATGGGAAAGAGAGACACATCTAAGCTCTCTCTTATGCTTGGATTCCATATACGGTTCCACATGCAAACTATACGGTTAGTGCAATGTAAAGACTCTTGGTCCAATTGATCAAGCAGAGTACCGATTGCAACAGTGGAGTCTTGCTTTAGATATTCTGAGTAGAGCTCAGAATTATGAGAGGATGCTCAGGATGAATTAGGTGGCTAACGCTCCACGTTCAGTATGGGAGTAGGGGCGAACTCAGTATGGGAGTATGGGAGTAGGGGCGAATTCACATAAAACATAAAATTAAAAAAAAAACATGAAATTTAGAAGTTGTTCATCAAGACTTTACAAAAGATGGGCAACATAAATCTTAAAGAAATAACTTTTCTATTGTGTATCAAAAATTTCAAAGCAGAACTTAACATTCTTTATAATCACACAATTTAATGATTAAGTATCTTTCTCAATGTGCACAATCAAAGAATCCATGAGAAAATTAATATGGATCACAAAAAATGAACATTAGAATGCAAAATAGATCACTCGTTTTCAGTATTAATTATAGTTGCAATGTTTATGATAACTTATATAGCTTAGTAAGTTTAGTCAACAACAAACTATTAATTTGGCATAAAAGAAGTTAAAGTAGTACATGTAAAAGTATATTAGTAATATGATCAGTAATCAATATGATAACCGTAGTACATGTATAAATTGATATATTGTAAAAGTTACATTTGTATAATTACACTGTAAAAATAAAATAAGTGAATCAATCTTAACCTGTTATTGTTTGTTTGTAATTTAGAGATTAGGAAGAATAAAGATAGAGCAACAGAAAGACAAAAGTGACTTTGATGGCTGGTGGCACAAAAACCCCAATATAAAGAAAACCATGATTTTGCGGTGATTTTTTTGTAATATTATTAAAGCTGGTAACAATTATATAAATTCATGAATGAAATTTTAAAAAAAAATTGGGGCATGACAGTGGTCCCCCCAGCACTACTGGTAGTTTGCCCTTAATAGAAGGGAGTGGTGCACCTTAAGAAAGCTCTGGTCACCTATTATGGAACACAATTGTATAAAAGCACATGTAGATCTTTGTTACTGCTAAAAATATGCTTCGCATACTTTGCGGAACCCGAGCCTGGACTAATGACCTGCAAGACAGAAAACGAGTGACCGCCGGGTGGGGTTCCCGGCGGAGAACTCTCCGATGCTTAAATCAGAGCGCAGTTACATAATAGTAATTCTGAAAAAGCATGAATTGTGTCGTTGTCCTATACCTGGAGCGGTAGACCCCTTTATATAGCTGTAGGAGAAGACTCATAGTAGGACTGGGCCGTGGGCCAGATATGTTAGGATCGCGTTAGGATCCTCGAGGATCACGTCACAATCCCTAATAAGATAATCATTGATCTCCCAGTTTGACTGGGATTGTTGGGTATTCCCCAATAATTGGGAGTTATATTTGAGTTATATCATAAGCCCCCCACTTCCTTAGCTAAAATGTTGGGTTGAGGAAGTTTATACCTAGTGTCTCGAGACACACGTCAGATTTGTAAGTGATTCTCATCCACTTGTAGGGGTAACAATATTTCTCTCTTCCATGTGCTATGACCTAAGCGAGAGCTTAAGCCTTAGAACTTTGCCCAAGTAGGGGCGCTAGAACCCTAGCTCTCGAGAGCTAAGTCTTAGAATGTCGCCTGAGTAGGCTATTTGAAATCATCTTTAGAAAGACGAATCATGGGATCTCGAGATCCTTTAGCGGCTGTGACCCATGATAGCCTCTCTCGGGAGAGGACACAAAGCTGTGCATGCAAGTTATTGCATGTGCTAAGTGTTTGAATGTCACCTCTCCTTTGGAGGGTGTTCATTTTGTGCAAGTGTGTGTTCTTGAGCTCGAGCCGACCACATATGCTTCCGTTTTACTTTGTCGCGAACTCTTATCATTAGCTAAGAGCTGGCAAAGAAGCCTCGCACTCACGCTTGTCTGGGTTTTGAATTGACAAAGAATGGTGGGGGGATGAAGTCCCATAGTCCTTTGCCGTTTCATGGGTTAGAACTGTAGCTAAACCGTTCGGATAGAGCTCGAGCTCTATCCTATCACCCTCGGGGGTGTTCGTCCGTGAGGGACTGATGGAGCACGGAGCTCACGCAAATACCCTCGGGGGTTTGACAGAACTTAAGAGTTCTCGTCTTACGGGCCCTTGAGGACTGATGAAGCCGCAACTCATGCAATCACCCTCGAAGGTTCGACGGAATTTAAGAGTTCTTGTCTTTACACGCCCTCAGGGGTTTAACGAAACTTGGAGTTTTTGTCGTTCGCGCCCTCAGGGGTTTAACGGAACTTTAGAGTCCTCGTTGTACGCGCCTTTTGGGGTTTGATGGAACTTTAGAGTTCTCGTTGTACGCTCCCTTAGGGGTTTGATGAAACTTAGAACTCTCGTCATTTGTGCTGTCAGGGGTTTCTCGTCCTTGTTGCCGCGGTGCCAAATAAGAAGGTGCGGGTCATGGAGCCTATAATATGGTCGTTGTGGTGAACCTCCCTGTTTGATAAGACACAAGGCATTAAGCCTGTATAAGAATGATCTCATGAAATATAAAGCCCCCCGGCCTTTAAGAAGGCGTGGATATAAAAAGAAAGGCTTTTCAGTCTACATGTAAGGCCCGATCACAAGAAGACATGTGGGAGCAATATAGAAGACCATAATACGTTTGATAGATTGGACGAGCATATAAAGCCAGAGGATACGAAGTTCGTCAGGCATAGCTAGCGATTCACTAGATACGGTGGCAGCATGTGTGCTTCCATCATTGTTGAACTAGCTTCTCAACGAGCAGCGATGTGAATACGTCATAGATAGAGGTCACTGTATGACCATGAGACGATATATAATGCCAAGACAGCAGGATACTGCAGCAAAAAACCCTAAACGTGACTTCAAGTCGCAGGGTGCTATGAATTTGTTCCTTGCTTATGAATTGATTTATATGCCACCGTTGATGTTTGCAGGCATGGTTTAAACCCTTGCAAAAAATAAAAGTATGTGACTGAAAAAATAGCCTTTGCAGTAATAAAGCATATAAAAATACAACTATGTTTTTAAAACAGAATTTAAGAGCGGGGTTTAGTCACCGCGGCCCCGTTAGGGTTTTGTCGGTTAGCCTACAGGGGTGTGCTGCACAGCGTGTCACAGGTGAGCTTAACATGTCATAACTGTCAGATGCCCCGACTTGTGACGTGCTTGCGCTAATTGGCGCAATTAGATAATGCTAAACCACAATAGAACGTAAGTCTAGCTAATAGAAGCGCACTGGAAATAGCCTTCGAAAGGCTTGCTAGCGCTGAAAATTTGTAGTCGTTTTATTTTTAACGACACATAGATGAAGAAGTGTGCTTAGCCTTTAAAGAATGTGCATCATTCGCAAATTTAAATAAGACCCTGCGGGTCTTTAGTTTACGTGTGTACTCTCAAAAGCTTAAGGCTTTAAAGAGTTTGTGGCGTATGTTAAATAGATAAGACCCTGGGGGTCTAAAGCATTAATAGGCATATTTTATACATACAAAGAATAATGCTTTAGTGTGGTCTATGTATAATGAATAAGGCCTTGTTGGTCTTAAGTCTAAATACACATTTTCCTTAGGTTAAAAGCTTAATACTTTCAACAAATATGACATAACCCAAATTAATGAAATTTTTGGGTCTTAAATGTAAATATGCTTTTTTGACTGGATAAAAGCCTAATACTTTAAAAAGCATGCGGCTTAAGTGGAATAAATAAGACCTTTTGGGTCTTAAGTATGAATATGCCTTTTTGTAGGTAAAAAACTTGATGATTTTAAACATTATGGCATATTTCAGATAAGTAAGACCTTGCAGGTCTAAAATACAAATATGCATATTTGTGGGGGTAATGTAAAATTTTCTAAAAAGAAGGAAAGCTCTTTACTGGGTCTGCTTCACTTTCTCTCTGACCGAGAGAAAAACAACTTGGTGAGGCGACGGCGCAATGCTCTCTGATGGTGGACCAACGACGACAATAAAGCGATGGTAAGGCAGTCCCTTCAACGGTGACCATGGCCACCAGCAAATTTGCCATCCCCGATCTTTGTGCATTCGGCGGGTGACCGCGGTACGGCATTGAGCCGGTGTGCATTGCGAGTAATGGATCTGAACATGAAGCAAATCTGGCAATTGGTGGCCGCAAGGGTGAGACAGTGATGGTGCTGCCCATCAAGGTGGTGATGGCGTCGCCTTACCGCTAGTCGCGGTAAGGCGTGCATCTTGAGGAAGCGGTGGCAACGAATAGGCCGCGACACCAGTGTTTTCCCGCAAGGCTTGCCGTGGTTACGGATGGCAAGATGGCCGCAGTGGGTTGCGACTGACTAGAGCGAGGCGATAATGGTGAGCTGATGGGGTGGCGCCAGTGGTTTTGAACAGCAATTTGGCCATCGTTTGGTTGCGACTGACCGGAGCAAGGCCGCGACGATGAGGTGATGTTGTGGCGAGCGTGCTCCTCTGCGGTGGCTATGCGGCCGATGGTGGTGGAAAGCGCAACGTCAGCGGTGTCTATGCTATAGACCCGACATTCCTCCTTTTCTCTCTTTTGACCGAAAGTGAGGTGGCGCAATAGATAGGTGGTTGCGTGGTGGCGTGCTGGCGACGCTACTTGTCTTTGCGAGTTTTGAACATCCTCCCTTCTGTGTTGTCCTGTGATGTTGGTTTTGGCATCTCCGGTGGCGTGTACGTGGCCGAAGTGTGGTCTGATTAGGACTGTGGTGGCCTCAGGCATAGACGCCGGTCATGATCGCTGATGGAATGGGTCTTGAACATGGGGCAGCAGCGGCACCGTTGCGATAACAATAGCCCCATGGTGGCTGTGTTGCCGTGGGGGTTGCTCTTGGTGGCCTGTGGATGTACAGGCTATCTTCTTCTGTCCTTTTGATAACAGTAGTGGAACCGTTTCGACCGTTTGACAGTAGTGGAACTGTTTGATAACGGCTGGACCATCGGTGGCTTAGACGGTCAGCGACAGCTTGTTCTATTCTGAAGTTTTTTTTTATTACAACGAAAATCTTACACCTGCGATAGCGGCAAACTCTTGTTGGTGTTATGGCAGATTGCGGTAAGACCGTTGATGACGGTAGTACTATCGATCCCGTTGGTTACGACACTGGTAGGGTGATGATTTATCGGGCATGGGACTGCCCACGTAGGTAATGTTGACGGTAGTGGTGCCGCTGTAGTTTAGGGTTTTGAGACCTTCGGCAATGGCGGCGGTTCCGACGCGTTGCCGCTGTTGCTTGCAAAACGAGCGTTTGAATTTCTTGAGGTCAATTGACCAGGCTGGTGGGTCCCACAGATGGTGCCAATCTGTTGCAGCTGAAAACTGGATCGGGAACCACACTAGAGATAAGCCTGCAAAAGAGAACACAGAGTGACCGCCTGTTGGGGTTCTGACGGGGGAACGCTCTGATGCTTAAGTCAGAGATGGCTAACAATGTAGAACTCTGAAGAAGCAGTAAGACACAATGTGTAATTGTGTGTGTCATTGTCCACACATGAGGGGTTAGACCCCTTTATATAGTAGTAGGAAGGAGAGCCCTAGTAGAACTAAGTCTTCCCCAACTCTAATCAGAATCGAATTGAGATTCTAGAGGATCACATGTCAATTATGGCTGATAGAGTTAGGGCCTGTTTAGGATTCTGCTTGATGACTGATATGGCAACTGCTTAATCAGTAATAAGCTAGCAACGGCTTAATCAGCAACTGCCTAATCAGTAATAAGCCAGATTGGACTGCGTGTCATAACTGCCACGTGTCGTCTGTAGATAGGAGGCATATTTTTAGCTATATCAATCTTAATGCACATTTTGCATGAATTTCTGCAAGCAACTTGAAGATGAGGCCGGGTGAAATTTTACACCCAAACTTCCTTCTTGCCTCGCTCGCCATCGTGTTTACCGTTTGTAGAATAGGGTATTTTTCTTCTAATATAATCCCTAGGGTTTTGTCTTCTGCTAGAGTCTTGTCTTCTAAACACTACAGTGACAGCAGACTCAGCTTCGGCCTCAATCCCAAGTAATGTGGTGAAGTGGAGTTCAGTTGGACTGTTAGAGGTAGAGTTGATGTTGTAGATCTACCCCTACCCGACTGTAGAAGCGTAGAATGGATCAAATTTGGAGCTGGATAAACCTTTGTCAGAGTGGGCATTAATGGCTAGAATATCTGTCGACGTTCGCTGATGATTGGTAGAACCTTCACCGGCGGTTTGGTCAAACCTATAGTGGCGTGAGTCTACCCTTCTGGTCCCTGCTTGCTGGTGATCTTTGCCCGGAAAATTACTATCAATGACATTGGTAACTGTCTGGTCTCTATCATTTCCACGCGACACCTCATTCCAGTTGACACGTATTGATTTGGCTTGATATGTCATTCCTTTCCTTTAGTTGACTCTGCTCGAACCGCAACAGTCTATGAGCTATTTTCTTTCTCGGACGTCACTCTAAAACTAGATATGGCTTGTTCCACTTCTAGACACGAGCTTTTTCATATGCTTGGCTTGACTGGTTTTTACTATTTTGTTTGGATAGGGGATTTTATCTATACGCTATTGGGTAGAGAGCAGGGAGGTTTCATCCAAATGTCGTGAACTTTTCATTGGCTTTTGGTATTAATGCCTCGTTAACTGAAGTAAGGGAGGGTTTCTGTAATTTCTGCTTTAATACCTTCCTTCTTTCCAAATAGGTAGAATAGTGTTTTGAGGTCTTCTCGGGTTATTGTTCGGTGGGGGGTGGGAGAGGACTTAATAGAAGGTGAAGGATTGGAAAGTGCTAGAATGGAGGTTGAGGGTCTTATTTTCCTGCTTGTGGGGCGGGGTGGGGAAGGGCGAGAGAGGGTTGGATTTCTTGGAAGGAAGGGCGGAGGTGGTGGTTTGTTTGGGCAGGTTGGCCTCGTCTTAATTTCTCAGCATTGATAGGGTTTTGTAAGTTTCGAGCTTGGATCGTTATTATCTTAGGTGGCGTTTGAAATCATTTCTAGTTTTGGTTTTCTATTTTCAAGAAAACAAAAACAAAAACCAAAACCAGTTTATTATTATTAATTTTTTTACAAAAATAAATAGGTGTTTGATTAGCCAATTTTTATTTTGAGGTTTTTTCTTCGGAGGTGACTGTAGTCGGAGGGGTGGTCGGCCAACGGTGGCTACCGTCCAGCGGCGGCTGCCGACCGGCTGCAATGGCCGACGATCATCAGCGGCCATGGCTGATTTTCATTTTCAAAACTGAAGGGAAAAAAAACTATGCACCTAACACGTTTATTTTTTCCAATTTACAAAACTGAAAAAATAAACATTGCCAAACAGATAGTGCTAGCATTCTCCCTTGCGGCCCTTTCCTAATTGTGTTTTTTTTGGTAGGTACCTGACTGTATTTACATAGTAGGTGTGGTCCTTGTAAGTGTAATTTTGAGCTTGGGTTACTTTTAGTGTTGCCTATTTGATCCGAGATGGCACAGCCAAGTAATTGGATGTGTTCCTAAAATTTTTATGGCTTGCTTCAAGAATTACATCCGGTATTACTTTACATCAACTGTGAGCTTTGAGTACTGGAATGAGCTGTGAACTAAAATGGGTTTCAAGTGTGTTCTAACGAGGAAATTTGAAAGATGGGATTGCTAAGATAGAAAATATGCAATCGAAGGTCTTTAGAAGATACATGAGACTGCTTACATATATATTAGTTAAGATTCTCATTGTTGTAATAGTGCAAAACGAAACCAAAAAAAACACAACAACAACAACAAAGCAATTTTTACGAAGTTTTATGGATCTATCTAGGTGAACCACCCAGATGTTACTTTTGAACTTATAGCATAGCTTACTATTCAGCGACTTAAAGCCACTAGTTTTGGTCCTGCGGGTTTTGGATAATGGAATTGTTTCTTTTGGTGTAGCTATTTGTGAACCTGCTCTTATAACTGATTCTTTGTTTTCTGAATGCAGTTCTACACTTTAAACCCAAAAAAAATAAAGTAGCTTATGAGCATACATAACTAGTCCAACATCAATGTTTTCCTACAGCAAATCTTTTGTATACAAAGTTGATGTAACCTCCATAAGTTACCCCCCAACTTATCCAACACAGAAGATGCATCTTCTACTCCCCCTTAATTCTTAAGAAAATGAAGATATAAAACCTGCGGATAATTAGGGCCAAAAACCTAAGCAAACGGTTCCGTTGCTTTTGATAAGTTAGCATGGTTGTTAATGCAACTAACATCATCTCAATTTCAAGCTTGGAAGTGTAGAAGTGCAATGTACCATTTCCCAGAAGCAACACAACCTAGCAGATGTAGCCACCTTCCCGTGATTTTGTTTTCATTCCTCCGCATGTTAGCTTCTTTCTTCATACAAGCCATTTGAGTCCTGGAAACTTTAGCGAATCAATTAAATAGAACCCCGTCTTATCCTTGGAGTGTGCACACTGATGTAGGTTTAGGCTAGTATATACCAAAGGGTTATCTTAGTTATGACTTAGTGTGAAACTCCATTGCTTCAAACTTGGATCTCAAAAATCTCGTCGTTCAATGAGGTTTACTTCTAATACACGAGAGGTTTACGCTTATTCCTCTTGATTTTCTTGGGCTGACTACCTGTTTGCAGGCGTGTCACACCAATATCTGAACCAGTGCTTCGAATTTTTTGGGTCCCAAACCTGAGGCCACGGAAATTATGTTACACATGATATTCAAAGGATATTACAAGAACCATATAGAGGTGCTCGCCATGAATTTCATGCACCACAATTGCACATGCACCAATGGCAAATTTAAATAGCTAAAGTACCCAAGTACAGAAATGGAATGACGAAAAACTCGCACATACAAGACCATACTGAGGCAGTTGGCAAATAATGCACTTCTATGCCAAAAAGTAAACCTTAATGGTGGCTAAAGGTATCCATACTAATATCAAGGGAGAGCAACCTTATGGTGAATACTTATCTGAAGTTCCAATATAACCTTTCTAACTTCAAATTAAAGAAAAGGTAATCAAGACCATTGTCAGAAATTTCTCAACATTTATTTAATAAATAACAGCTCCACCCTAAAACTTCTTCTTCATCCCCACCATTGCAACCACTCCACCCGAACATCCAACTTAAAACATTTTCACTCCATTTCTGCTGCTCCTTCCCTCCCCGTCTCAATTTTCACTGTCAACTCATTCTCCTTATCTACCTTCTATTATTTGTATCGATTAGATTCACATATGTTCTCTTGCGCATGCCGATGACTCCTAGTATATATAGAAAACCAAATGATCAAAGTAAAAAGACTAGTAGGATGTTACATATTGAAGTTTTAGGTGTTATTTCACGAACTTAGCTTTAGGACTTCCTCTCTTAATTAACTCATGCTAGAAGTGAGATAGTGGGTCAAATTTTGGTGTGTCGTGACTTAGGCAGGTGCTGGCTGGTGAAGTTAGTTTGTTAATATGATTATATCTTGCTTCTTGTGAACATGAGCAGCAGGGCAATCAAGAGGGTCAATAAGTCTGATAGTGTTTAAGGATAAATAGGAGACCAAATGCAATTATGGATTGCAACTGCTGGTCTGAGTATTGTATTCACTTTGTGCAATAGAAAAGACAGAAGAAATATTCTGAAGCACTTTTTAGTGTTTTACGGGGAGCTAGTTCCTCCTGAAGTGAGTGAGCCAAAGGAGGATTTCCACCCCTCCCCAATTTGGGGTTTCTTCCTAGTTCTATTTTTTCTTTTCTTTGAAATCCATCGGTCACCTACCACTGGCAAAAAGTCTGCATATGATACTCAGCAATCAAAAACCGGTGCTAGACAAGATTTTAAGGTTATGCATGAAAATTATCACTTAAAAAGATAATGCTAGACATATTCGGAACAACTGGTTCATATTAAACTGAGCAAACAAGTGTGTCCACTGACCTTGTGACCAAGAATACTTACTCGTTTCAATAATCTATCACGCTTGACCTTGAAGATCACGCATTTGTTTACCTAAAACATTAGAATCCCTGCCCAGATACTACTAGAATATCTTGAATATCCTACTACCATAGTGCAGCTACCTTAATTTTCAAAATCTCAGTATAATATGCAATGTACTTCCAATGAAGTTGATCTCATTTCAAGCTTGGCTCTGGCATGCGTCTTGCATCAGATACCAGGGGAAGAGATTGAGGTGAAACAACAAGAAGTTCTCATAAGAATTACATTATTTATTGTGAAAGTAGAAATCTATTTAGTACAATACAATGGAAAAAGAAAAGCATGGCAAAAGAAGCCATATTTGGTATCCAAATAAAATGGGTTTTCAAACTTCCAAGCAATTTCCATGGCATTTACTGAAATCTTCAGGGCTATCAAAATATGCAAACTTATAATGATTTGGTTCGCTTAGACATCTACTCCAAGAAGAGCAAGTGGGTTTTCAGGTGCGGGGCAGTGGGCACCAAAGTTGATGTAGGCATTGGGCACCGCTTGCGATTATAGACTTGGTCTGTTATGTGTTTTGGGAAAGTGTTCAGAAAATGTTGGGCATCGTCGAATTTTGTGGTCACAAGGATACCATGTGCTTTCATGGCTTTGTCCAAGTTGCATGGCATTGTTCAATTTCGTGGGTTTACTCTGGGTACAGAGTTTGAGTGGCAATGAAACCCTTGGTAGATTTTGGGGCGTAGGCCACCACTGTAGGCTTTGTGAAGTTGGCCTCGTGAATGCGGTGCATATTTGTTAGATTAAGGCAGGGCACTTTTTGGAGGGTTGAGCTGTTTGTATTACATGCACCATTTAGCTTGTGTTGTTTGCAAGGCAGTTTCTGGCAGACCAAAAAAAGACTTTTGACTTGGGTCAGGTGTAGGGCACCGTTTTTGGTTCAAGTTAGTGTAGCAAGAGTTGAACCAAGAGGTGCGTTCAAGTTGTGCACGGTTTTAGAAGGGTTGGTTGCTACCTCATTGTCAAAGGTAACTACGGCTTTTAGTGGGGGAGGCACAAGTCTCCTGTGTCTCCTTAGCCTTCAGGCAATGGAGTTGGTTTGACCGGAGGAATTCATGTTCATGCTTCTTAGACAGTGTTGAGTTCTTAACATTAATCCTAGACAGCTAACTTTCAGAGGGAGTCAATTGGAAGGATCCTTTGTATATGAGGCTGAAGATTTTGGTTGGAGTTTGGCTTATGAGGTGCCTCATGCGGCTGAGTCAGAGCATGGCTTATGCGGAGCCTTGGAGAAGTTTAGCTCAGAGGGGCAAGGTGGACTTATATAAGAGCCCATTGAGGCATTGCATAAGAGGTGCGTTCTTTGCTCGAGTCAGAGAGGTTTTTGTTGGTAGCGGTTGATTCTTGTGATTCTTAGTAAAGTTCAAAACAGGCGTCTGAGAGCGGGAGTTTGCTATGGTGCAAAGTTGCATGCTACAATGATAGTCCTCTTGCACGAAAGTGCGCTTGTAGCAAGTCGGCAATTGTTGATAATGCGGACATTGATGGATTAAAGTGGTGAGAATTCCACAAGATGGCTGTAAAGGATGGATGTTACTGTGGCAAACCCTTTTGAGTTTGCGCGTCAACAAGGGCATTGATGAATTAAGTGGGGTCACGGGCTGACATTTGGCATAAGCCAATGCCCAGTGACTTGAGGCACATGCTCAGAAATTGGTGGCAAGTGGATAGAGAATCTAGTATGCTTTTCAGCCCAAAACCACCTGCCATGGCATTTTTTTAAATATGAAAGACTAGTTTTGGTAAGAATCTCGGAGTGCGTGCATCGGATGGTCACAAACATAGAAGAGAGATTGGAGTGTAGTTCACTACGAGCACATAGCTTCACTGAATCCAATCCCAAGGTGTATAGAGTCGAAAAAGGGCATTATCGCTCCTCTAGCAAAGTGATGTCTACTACTGTCACCTGTGATACCGCTCTGAGTGGTACATGGTAGTGTGTGGTGCCTTCATGTGCATCAAATTAGAGTAGTGTTGAAGAAGACATACTTCACAGCTCCCATATAGGCAAAACCTTTCGGGTGGACATCGACATCAAACGAGTGAGCGAAGGGAACTATGGGAAAGCTCAAAAGTTCAGAGCTTCCATATGGCGAAAACCTTTCCTGTGGGCATCAATGGACCGGTAAGCCTTGAAATTGGTCAAAAATCATGATTCTGCACCCGTTACTCCCCAAACTTATCCTATATCATATCGGGCATGCATATTATGGCAAATCGGACTACTGGTTTTTTGCATGCCATGTGCCAAGTTGGACATCATCTTGTGTTTGACACGCCCAGCAGTTGGGTGGCATTGGTGACACACTTGGTGTCAAAACGTCAGGCTTCATGTGCGAGCATGTTGGGCTTCGTGTGCAGGTTAGGAAAGCACCGCAATTGGCATCATGCTAAGATTGGCTAAGCTATTCTGGATGATGGCCACATGCAGACATGTGAAGCAAGGCATGGAGACAAGTTGGGCAAGCGGGCATGTAGTCATGCACGACAGCATATGCCAGGCACTCTAGCACGTCGCTGCGTTTTGCACACTGCTACGCAAGTGAACATTTTGTTGGTTTGTGTTGGCATATGTCTAGTAATTAGAGACACAACCGACATGCGTCGTGCAAAGTGCTGACCGTGTATGTTGTGCACAATGATCAACATTTTAGTGCACCAGGTGCGAGATGCTTTGACGACGCGCATGTGGCAATCTTGACAAGTTCATTGTGCATAGTCCCGTGCGACTGTATGGTATGTTGCTATTCGTCTAAGGCAATTGCTATGCTTTTGCCAGGACTTTATCCAAGGGTAAGTCAGGTAACATTCTGCTTTCAGAGAAAAGTATAGTTGCTTTGTATAAGAGGATGCTAGTTCATGACACGGTCCACAAGCAAGTTGCAAGTATCATGAAGCCTTAAGGTCGTCCCATTGCGGCACGAAAATGAGCGCATCGTGACTATTAGGCAGGTGTTGTTTTGTAAAGTTATTTGAGTATTATGATTACATTATGCTACTTCTGAACATGGGTAGCATGTCAAAGTAGTGGGTCACTAGATGTGTAAGTGTTAGAGAGTAATAGGAGACTAAGTGTAATTGTGGACTGTAACTGCTCCTCTGATTTAGTTATATTCTCTTCGTGCAATAGAAGAGACAGAATATATATAATTCAGAAGCACCTTTTAGTGTTGTACATGGGAGCACCAGTTCCTCTCGAAGTGAGCCAAAAAGACGATTACGCCCCAATCGAGGTTGGGTTTTCTTCCTAATTTTGTTTATTCTTTTTTGAAATCCATCAGTTACGTCTTTGTCTTTGTATGTAACATAAGAAACGCATTTTATTTTTTAAAATACCTATAGCAAGAAGTATGGAAATGATTATTCAGCAATTAAAAACCAACTGGGAGTCATTAAAGTGATGCACAAAAATGATTCCTAATTAGATAAACAGTAGAAAATATACTGGTTCATATTAAACTAAGCAAACAAGTGTGCCCACTGACCCTGTGGCCAAGAGTGCTTACTCGATTCAACAATCAATCGTGCTTGACCTTAAAGAGTAGATCATTGTTTTATCGGAAGCATTAAAAATCCTGATAATACTAGAATATCTTAAATTTCCTAATGCTATCATTTCTGTACCTAAATGTTCAAAATCTTAGTGCAATACGCAATGTACTTCTAATGCATTTTGATCTAATTTCAAGCTTAGCTCCAAATTACCATCAATTTGTATGTGTCTCGCATCAGATAGCACGGAAAGAAAGGCCATGCGGGGAAAACAACAATCAGTTGTCGAATCACAAAACATCGGATCAACAAATTATTTATTGAGGAAGTAAAAAGATATTTAGTACTCCCTCCTTCCCAAAAAGTCGGTCATATTTCCATTTTAGGCTGTCACAGAATAATCGCTCACTTCCCAAATTTAGAAAGATTTTGTAGGTGTTTTTCCGTGTTTACCCTTTTTACACATTTTTAATTATATTACTCTCTCCACGTTTAACCCTCAACCAACCCATTTTTTCCCCTAGCCCACATCCCCCCCCCCCCCCCCCTCTTTTCCCATTCCCCTTCTCGGGGTAGACTGGGAAACAATATATGAATTATGTCCTCAATATGTGTGCCAAGTCAAAATGGAGCAATTTTTTTGGCGGAGGGAGTACAATGTAATAGAAAAAGAAAGGAAAAATACACTCGGAATCCCTGAGTTTTGGATTTAATACAGTCGCTACCCCCTTGAACGGAAAATTACACCAACACCCCCACCCTTGAATGGTGTTAAATTTTTTATCAAGATGACTTATTTGCCCTTTTAGGTGTAACAAATTTCAACTGTTAACGTCATCTCATAAACCAACCACGGACAACCCACTCCCCTCCCTATCCTCCCACCACCCCCAACCTCAAACCCGTCACGCACCCACCCACCCTCCCCCGTCAACCACCGGCAATCTCCCCTAGCAACCACTACCACCAACCTCCACACACAAAACCCACCGAACACCCCCACAAGTCACCAACCCACCACTCCCCCGTCACCGACCACCAACCTCCACACACACACAAAAACCCACCACATACATACACTATACATACTCACCCATGACGCACCCCCCCCCAAAACACTGTTGTGCGCACCCACCCACCCACGACCCCCCCTACACATTGCCTATGTGTGCCGTGTGTGTGAGGGAATAAGGGTGGGGTGCGCAGCAAGCCGGTGGTTGGGGGGGACATGAGGAGTGACCTTGGGGTGCTTGTGGTTGTGTTCGTGTCTGTAGGGGGTGTGAGTGTGAATGTGGGTGATGGGGTAGGGTGTGGGATTGCCAACAGTGTAATGGTCAGGTAGACGGGGGCAACTGTGGGTAAGCGAACCCTAGGTCCGGCTTGATTTTGCGGCAGGTGTATTTTCGGGTTTCCATTAAATTTTAAAGGTAAAATTTGATGTCAAGATAATGGGAGGGGGTTTGCGAGAAATGGACCCTAATGTCAAGGGAGGTCAGTTAATTTCCAAAATAAGGGGGGTAGCAAGTGCAATAGTGTATTAAACCCAAAACTTAGGGGTACCGAGTGTAATTTTCCCAAGAAGAAAATCATGGCAAAGAAGCCATATTTGGTCACCCAAATAGAAGGATTTCTAAACTAAACATCCAAGAAATTATCGAAGTCCTTTGCAAGCAGATCTTCAGGATTATCGTGTTGGGGATTTTGGTTTATTATTAGGAATTTTGGGTTTTTATTGGATAACAGGAAGTTTCGAAGCCAGGGAAGTGGGACAGGAACCTTAACCATCGACTTCTGACTTTCCTGTTCTGGTGGAGTCTTCTCTGAAGGCAGTTCAGGCACTTCCGGGGGTGAAAAAGAATGATATAGTATGGTGTGTTACAAAGAATGTGAAATCGGTAAAATCAGCCTCATTGAAAGGAGCAAATGAACAAACAAACTGAGAATAGGAAACACCACAATGGCTAACCTGTTAAACACTTTGCTAACCGCAGAAAATGGTGCTCATCTTGCGGCATCTCACATTGCCTGTCGGTCCTGTCTTGGACTTGAGCACGAACCTGCTGCGCCAAAAGCTCTGCAGCATTAAGAGCAATCAAGTAGGCATTGGGCCCTCTATCCTAAATGTAACAGTTTGTGCTCATCCTTCACGGGCCTCCAAATAAATAAGTTTGCAGAGTAATCTGCATATAGGAAACAAAATGCAACACAAATGGGGGAAAAAAAAAAAGAAGACGACGGCCAATTAAGAAGCTTTCAGGAGATAAAAGTTCTAACATAGTCAATAGAAATAGGGGCAGACAGCTACATAGAATTGAAAAACATAACCAAAAAAGAAGAAGAAAAATAGATCAGTTTTCTGAAATGAAGAATTCAGAAAATATAAAATTTCTAGAGTATGAAGGAAGTGGTATTCTGTATCGGAAGTATCCACATGTACTTGCGGCTTGAAAATATAAGAGAGACACAAACATTAAAAAGTAAGAAGTTCACTGCAGCTAATTATTCAACAAAATGAATTCTCAAAACATCTAATTTGGTAAGTGATCTTGAGAGATCAATTAGAAATCATTGTAACTTTGCCACTTAAGTCCTAAGAGTCCCGAATCCTCAAAAAGTCTAACCTGTCACAATGTCCTCTAATGAATTGCCAAAACAATTGTTGGCGATGCGTGGAAACCACTTTCCACATGAGTGGCATTTCTCGAAGTACAACTTGTAGGCCTGAAGGCCAACATTCAACACATAATTAGATAACGACAATATATTTGAAGGAGTAAGGACCCATTTGTGTTTGATTCTCAAAAGTAGATTCCAGATTATATAAAAAAAATAAATAAATAAATAAAAAATCAGTTTACTAATCAACTTAGAGCATTGTTATCAAAATTAGTTTTTGTTGGGACAAGAGTTGCTTCAGAAACTGGATGAAAGCTGTTGAATGTGCTTGGGCAAAAAGTGCTGAATAGTCTTATGTGGCAAACTGACCAGTAAGTTCAAATATTTCAAAAGAAGTGTTAAAAGCAAACTTATCAAAAAAAACATGTTCTTTGTAAACATAAGGAGAAGTTTCTTTCAATTATTTCCTTACTTGTTAGCTTTTGCAAGCTGTTGATAGCCCATTTTGGCTACGTAAACGTGGCGGTGTTCGGGACCCATTTTCCACAACGAAGTTCAACAGTCAACAAAGTGAACTAGCTCAAACTAAAGAACACCAGCCATGCCACATGTCACAAAAATGCAGCGGAAATGCCTAATCACCTAAGCAGCAGTGAAAGGGTGTCCATGGCCAAAGGAGGGTCGCTCCAGCACAGGGGTCGGCTCGCCAATTAATATTCAAGACAGGGGCCCCGGCTCACGAACTAGGAATCCCCCAGGGGTTGGCTCGCCAAGGGGCCAGCCTGCATAGGTTCTCCTGGGGTGCTCCCCCCACCCCTACTTCTAAATTCTAATGCATTTGTCATTCTTGGTTATCACTAATGATGTGGAATAGCATAATAGGATGGGAAATTAGAGTTTGTCATCATCCTAATAGAAATTCATTACCGATACATCCACCTACCAATCTCTTAAATATTGAACAAGCCTCATTTGATCAGAATTCTTAGTTTGTTGGCGTAGTTAGCTAAGTGACACAGAGCTAAAGTGTCACTTAAGCACCCAGAGTGATTTAGCCTCTTCATTCAAGCAATATGATATAATTGAGTTTTAGGAGAGTTTGTCACTGAAAATGTTTGCGGGGCATGGGGTATAGGCCACAGCCATCTGCAATGCCCAGCGAAGGCTCATATATAGGCAGTTGATTGGTGGGTTTCTAGGCACAGCCTTCCATTGGGGATTCCATAATGCAGCAGCTAGGAATGTCCAAAGGGAGAGGGCTTGGAACACTTGGAACTTTTTTGCTAGGCCTAGTCTTGGGTCATAGGTTTATATACGTGACCTAGCCAGACGATGGGTGTAGTAAAAGCAGAATTCCGTTTTCGTTTTCGTTTCGGTTCATCTTCTTCATTAATGGAGGGGTTCAATCCTCTTCTTACCTTAACTTCTGTTCTGGGTTTTGGGCAAAGATTTTAGCAGCAACTGGAGGCAGTGGCGAAAAATGAGAATAGAGACGTGGGCTTGGATGTCTTCCATAGCCATGAGCTCTCTACGAATGAGGGGCAGGTTATGGAGATAGTAAAAGGCTGGTTCCTTAATATGGTTGTACAAATTTTGGGGATGAGTGAAAAGGTTTTTAGATCCTCTAGAAAAACTAGCAGCATTACTCAA
Organism: Escallonia herrerae; assembly: GCA_033070095.1. NCBI lineage: Eukaryota > Viridiplantae > Streptophyta > Magnoliopsida > Escalloniales > Escalloniaceae > Escallonia > Escallonia herrerae. The sequence continues at coordinate 290,588 of JAVXUP010000647.1, read as the reverse complement.
GAGTCTGTAAACAAAGAGGGATCTGTTCCACAGGGTCAAGTGGGAAACTGGAAAATATGAAATTATTTGTCAAATAAAACCAGAAAAAGACAGGAAAAGAAAAGAACAGTCAGTGCTTGAGTTGTGCTCTTATATGATAGTTTTCTTTTTCTTTGAGAAGGGTGGGACGGAGATGGTAAGATATACTTCAGCAATATTGTCTTCTAGTATATACTTAAAAACAAACCAAACTGTTGTCTCAAACCACAATGGGCTCAAACAGCCAGATATTTGGCTCAACCTAATAAGTTTCATGCTTTGAGTCTCCTTGCAAAAACCTATACGGCTACACTATCACTTGGTCAAAGAACTTCTAATAAACAGTCCTGCTAACAGAAACTGCTTCCAGCAAACCAGAAAGGGTTCAAATCATGTGATCTACACAAGCTGGTGATCTCAAACATAAGTCCTAAGCCTCACGTTCTTCACTAGAGATACCTCAAATGTTATTCCCTCCTGCTAATAGGAATAGTGCTAAGGGCATTTCAGCTATATATATCTCCAGTAGCACCAATATCTTGTACAAAATAATGCGACCATCATCTTGTACAAAAGAATGCGACCAGGGTACTCATCAAGCTAAGCATTGAGAATTGTTATTGCATGGACTCTGTACAAAAACCAATCACACAAGCTTAATAATGACAAAAGTCAAAAAGGTTAAATACTAGCACTGGTATGAATCATATGATATTCAAATCTATTCTTTGAAGAGAGGGAAGGGAAAACAACAATGAAAGCAATTTTGATATATAGATAGAGACACTTCGAAATGTAAGTCTTGAGAGAAAAAGGGTCAATAACCGTATAAAGAACAACTATCACAAGAAGCAGAAACACAAATGAGGCCTACCTTGGGATCCCATCGCCGCGCTTCTTTTATTCTTTCTTTAGGGAGGAACAGCTTCTATTCGTTTTTTTGATAAAAATAGTAATTAATCCCCCTGAAGAGCTATGTTCTGATGTTATATGGGAGAAATGACTCCCTCACATCAGAAAAAGAAGTTTATCCTGCTGTAGCATTTCAATGATCAGCAGAAGAAGTCACCACCTGGGCAAAGGGATGAAATTGTTATCCAGAACATCTTAGATGAAGACAAAGTTGACAAAAAGATCAAGTTAAAAAGGAACCTGATAGCGACAGAACCATGCTAGTATATGAGCATCATGGTGTTCCTGAACCATGCTCTTTGGGGTCCTTGATCATTCTTCATTTGTACTTTCTGATGGACGGCTCCAACCATGAACTAAAGTCGTGTATGTTACATCATCTAAAGCTACGTCTCTTCGAGACATATTATCACACACTGTGAAGACTTCTTCTACCTTCCCTACCTGGCAAAACCCACTTGTCATTGTATTATAAGTAACAGCATCGGGAATAATTCCCTTTTCTACCATCTCAGCAAGGAGCTTAGCAGCTTCTTCCATATCACCTGCTTTGCAGTACCCATCAATCATGACAGTATAGGTTACTTTATTAGGGTGTATGTCATATGAAGTCATTTCCTGTAAGATACTCTGTAATTTATCCATCTGATGTAGCTTACAATAACCGTCAATTAAGGCAGTATAGCAGACCACATCTGGCAACAAACCCTCACCTCTCATGTCATCAAAAAGGGGTTTTGCATCCTCGACAAGGCCGATATTGCACATCCCATCTATCAGAGAAGAATACGTGGAAGAAGTTGGCCAAATGCCTTTACTGCGCATATTATCACGCAGTCTAAAGGCCTCTGTCATGTTCCCGTTGACGCAATAGGCTCGAATAAGTGTGTTGTAAACCACATGATTCGGGACAATATTTTTACTGAGCAACTCATTGAAGAGATGTTTACCTTCCTCAATTTTTTCAGCTTTACAAAATCCATGTATCATAACCCCATATGAATAAACATTGGGAATCAGACCATTCTTTTTGCTTTCATCCCAAAGCATCATGGCTTCTTCCATCTTACCCATATTACACAGTCCATGCATCAACATATTGCAAGTATATGTGTCTGGTGAAATTCCTCGCTTAATCATGTCTTCCCTCAGTTTGAAAGCTTCCTCCAGCTTCCCCTGTTTGCAACAACCAGATATGAGAGTGTTATATGTAATTCTATCTAACTGAAGGCCCCTCTCTAGCATCTCCTTGAGAAGCCTAACAGCCTCTTCGATCATCCCTGCTTCGCAAAGTCCATGCATGAGAGCATTTGAGGTCACTATATTGGATCCAAACCCTTTCTCCAGCAGCCTCAGCCAAAGATCAACAGCCTCTGAATGCTTTTTCGCCTTACAAAGTCCACCAACTAAAGTGGTAAGCAAACAATCATTTGGCCTTAAATCTCTCAATAGCATTTCCCTAGTCAATCGCAGGGCCGAATCCAACATTGAATTCGTACAAAGCAAACTAATTACAGTAGTAAATGCACCATGATTTATGGATAACCTACTTGATAGCATCTCATCCAAGAGCTGTTCAGCTTGATTAATTTGATCAATCTTGCAGAATCCCTGGATGAGTGAATTAAAAGTGACTGAATTAGGCGTAATGCCCTTAGACAACATATCATCCCTCACCTTCAATGCAGCCATAACGTTTCCCATTTTGCACAACCCGCCAATCAATGTGTTATAAACAACCTCATTTGGGACAAACCCTTTGTCTGTCATTTCTTTCAAAAGAAAATTAGCTTCATCATACTTCTTTTGTTTCATCAGACCATTAATTAGGACACCAAATGTTATAAGACTCGGGTTCACTCCTTTTTCAGTCATACTCTCTTTAAGCTGGAAAGCTTCATCAAATTTCCCACCCTTGCACAGCCCGTCAATAATGTTATTATAAGCAACAACATTTGGGGAAATACCCACCTCCTCCATTTTTGAAAACATCCTCCTTGCATCCTCGACCTTCCCTCCCTTGCAATACGCATTGATCGCGATACTAAACGTATAAACATCAAGCAAAACGCCTTGACAAACAATATCAAACACCTCATAACTCTTCTCTAGCTGATTTGCTTTCACAAGTGAAGACAAGAGAAAATTACACGTTTTCAGAGATGGAAACAAACCCTTTTCCCCCAGTAACCGAAGCACATCCACCGCCATCTCAAGCCCTGCATTCTTAAATTGTGTGCAATAAACATGAATTAACAAGTCAAATGACCTAATGCCAATAGTACCAGTCTCTAATGATGCCGAATGTAAACCAACTAATGCAGCAGTGATATCGAAATGCTTCTTGTTATTTGGGTTATCAAACAAGACAGGAAGCTTCCCATCAATCAAACGTATCAAAAGGAGACGGGCAGGGGCATCAAGGTTGGAACGCATAAGCAAACGAATCAAAATGCAGTAAGACCTTATAGTGAATCTAAAGCCGACATTTTCGGATGCAAAGTAGAAGAATTTGAGTGCGGTTAACGAATTTACCAACAACCCAGTTTGCAAGAAGAGATTATCAAACTGATGAGGGGACAAATGGGTCAGCAGATCTTTACATTTCGATGAATCTAGAGATGAGTGTGAGAGGAGTGAGGTCACCCCGTTCAAGAAGCTCTCATCGGACGGCTGTGGATGGTCCAGTTGGTTGCTAGCTGGAGTCGGGTGGTTCTTTTGGTGGTGGGATTCGGCAGTGAAGATGATGCACGCAAATGGGCGCTTGATTGGTTTTGGCCAGGTTATCATGAAGAGTTTTCTTAAATCCATACAGAGACGAAAGATACATAGATTGTGAAGAAAGTCTTGCCCTTCAGACTGAAGGGGGCTCTGCTGGAGGTAGTCGTGGAGGCGAGGACGCCATGATTTTCGGGGAAAGCAGCAAGTACTACGTGGCCTTTTGTTTGCTGTGAAGGGTTTAAGCCGTTGAAAATTCTAAACCCTGGAGCAGGTGGACAGAAGGTGAATCAGGGCCTGAATGTTTAGGCTGCCGAGGTAGATGAGATGGACAGAGACGCAGAGGGGAAGGAGTTGGGCTGTTCGTGGCCCATGGTAAGGCAGGACCAAGGCAAACACGACCCACTACTTCACATTGGGTAGTACCATTTTTTTGAGCAAAAAATGTTGGATCGTCTACCCTTTCTGCATATATTATTATTATATATGGATGGATATATAAACGAAGTTGGGTCTAACTTTTTGCAGTACCTCGATAAAAATCAACTCGGTCAGGACCATAGCGCACCCTCCGCTCCTCATGCCACAAAAATATTAAAAAAAAATGTTTGAGGCACAAAGACACGTAATGACAAAAGCGCCTTAAACCAAGTTTAGGTCACACAGCGGGTGGTCACCTAGCGGGTGGTCACCTTGCCACGGGGGAGTGTCGTGTAATTTCCCAGGTATAGCATTTGTCTGATGCGCCAATGCGGCACCGCATACTGTCATTACACCCAGAGTTGGACTCTATCTTTAGCACGACATGTGCTCACAAACCTATTATTCAGCATGCTTCAACATGATTTCGATATGTGCTTCATCCATAGAGGAGCCTCTATGGATGAAGCACATGTTGAAAGGAGCCAGTGTGTTCCATAAAAAGGAGTCTTTGTCATCCTACGTAGCCTTTCCTCAGAGAACTACCTTAGTAGGCCCTAAGTGCTCTGGCACGAGGATTTATCTCTATTGGGAAGGCGCATTCCTCCAGGACACTACTTCAACGCGCTTCGAGTGCATCGACATAAGGACTCATTGCCGGATATGCTACTTCTCCACAAATCTCTGTGCCAAGGTGATCGCTTGACCAGTCTGTGTGCTCTAACATCAAAGCTTATCATCGTCACATCTAAGATTCATGACTTCTGGATCACTTTAAGACAAGAGCAGATATATGGAGGGCATGGGTCATTGGTTTCTCCACCATTATCAAGTTCCATTACATATATTTGACGCCTTTGTGGCACACATAATAAGGGAAGTGAAGATGTGGCTAGATCAGGGGCATTTTTTAGAGCACTGGCATTATGTGAGTCAAGCAACCAAGCCATAAGAAGTGATGTTGTGTATAGTAGGCCAGGTGAGTCTAGCAATTCAATGAAATAATATAACACTATAATATGGTGCACCCTTAGTGCGTGATGTGTTACAAAGCTATCATCAACTACTGATAATTATAGGAGTTGAGAACTTATTTGCACAACATTTTAAATTTCAAGCTTCTTACTGTAAATCTCGTGATGCATAAAATTCTAACGGGAGAAAGTAACAAAGTTTATTATGTGGAACTTAAGTGCTGGACATTGACATAAGATGTTGGACTTTCAGTTGATGTTCCCATACTATTGTGCGCATCTACCCTCAAAGTATTGTAAGTCCTAAAGCTCTATCTAGGTTGCCTCGGTTCCTGTCCCCTCACGCCTACCATAACCTTTCTCAACCAGGCATATCTTTCTTCCAAGCACCAGCTAGCTTTAAGAAACATGTTCCTAGGTTCTTTGGCCTTTGACGATAAGAGTACTCTTAGCAATTCTTTCCATGGCTCTAGCGCGCATTTCCTGCAGCCATTACAGCTTGCACATTCAAGGGCAATTCATGCCTAGTACTCTAATAGTTTTTGCCTGTCACCATCGAGTCTTGTGTTACCTTACCAATGACTAATTCTGGAGACCCATGACTTGATTGTAATGGAAATCAGCCCAAATTGGCCCACCGGAACCGTACACTAGACTTGGTCCCAATTTGCTGCAACTCATTATCTCAGGTCTCTGACCTCGTGCTTCTATCTTTGTTCTTATTAAGATCACACCATAGAAGGGCTAATTTTGTACCAATCACAACTTTTCATGTTTCTTGTCTACAGAATAATCATCTCTAATAGGAAGGTGATGCATTCTCTCTGAAGTATGGATATGACTAAAAGGCTAAGTGATATGATGATTGTTCTAATTATCTTTTAATATGTCACAATGAGGTGGTCTGGCATGGCCAATTCAAATACATCGTACATCACCTTAATGTTTTTAACAAATAGCTGAAATTTTCTCTTTCTTATTTGACATACTTATCATTATGTCATTTGATATTCAACCAATCAAAGAAATTTCATATTCTCTCTTCAATGTTAACATGCCTCACTTAAAAGTGAATTCCTCAGATTTTGCCAAATCACTCCCCCCCCCCCCTTTCCGCGTTTTAGATTTATATCTCTCATTCATATCTTGAAACCTACACATATTTTAGACAAGTCGAATATTTTTTTGACCATTTAACAAACCTAATTGACTTTGATTTTATTTCATTGTAAGACATATGCAAATACATGTGTGTGTGTGCGCGTGTGTGCACGCGCGCGCACGCGCGTGTGCAAATACACATAACTTTCTCTCATTTTTTTTGTCTATCGTGTGTGTGTGTGTAAATACACATAACTTTCTCTCATTTTTTTTGTCTAGATTTTATATTTAAATTCTTATCTGTGAGTTTAATATGTACAAGTCTCACCATATCGGTTATGATTGCTATTACTATTTTGGATGTACTATTCCTACCATTTTGTATTTCATTTATTCGATTGTTATTAAAGACAAACAAATTGTTAATAAAACTGGTAGAAAACTCATAAAAAGATGGATATAACATTACTGTTGTTATTAGTAGTTTTATTTTTATTCAACACATAAGTATGAACTTTCTATAAATATTTTAGTAGTTGTTACTCCCATGAACAACGCATGAAGTCAATACTAGTTAAGAAATGATTATCAAAGGAGAAACAATTTTATAAGAACACTCATATTTACCACCGTACATAAGGGGTGAGCCTATAGAGATATAAGTTTTACATCAAGTTAGGAAAACTCCACTAGATTCAAGCGTAAAGCTCAAAGCTCTGGCGGATAATTTCTATATAAATTCAAATCTAAGCTATTAGATCTATTCCACAAAGATTGTCATTTTTTTCAAATAGAAACAGTTTGCAAGCTTTAAGCCCTCGAATAGACATCTTTGTTAATGTTTTTCAAAATATTGTATCAATTTTTGGAGTTCATTTTGTGTGTCAAAAATGATAAAAGGAAGGTGAAGAGGTAAAGACGGAGGAATCCAACATAGAAGGGAATTGAAAAAGTAAGTGGGTATATGGTAAGGAGCTCTACTTCTTTTAATACTTATGTGGTATGTTAAGGTATATGCATGTGCACGAAGTATGATGCGATACAAGAAACGATTGTACACACGCACACATGAGTATGACAGTGGGCTGTAAGGCACAATGTGATGCTTTAATGGTGTATTTTGCATTGTGCATGTGCGCATCATCACGAGACGCGATTAGATGCCTCTGTGATTGAATCTGGGTCGTCGGTATGATGAACCAGAGCAATGGTTTGGGTAAGATCAGATCCGACCAATAGCAGCTGGTTGGTTACACTTGCACTGGTTCGGGTCGAACGGTTGCGCCTTGTTGGGCATTGGGAATATGGGTGGTGCTAGTTCTAGCAGACCCACCCATTGGGAGCTTGTTAGTAAAGGTTCAGAAATTAGACCGTTAATCTTAACAATTTTTGATCCAACGGTCTAGATTGAAAGAGCAACCACCAGCGTTCTATGAGAAGAGCTGAAAATCTAATTTTTTTTTCACCTAATACTTAGCCTTTCTCTAGTCTTTTTCTTCCTTTTTGTAGATCTTCTACTAAGAACGAATTTCTGCAGAATTCTTTTTTTATAGAACCATTATCCAGATTTCCGTACACATCTGTGGGGGTGAATATCTTATGTGCAGATGTTATTCACTAGTGTGCTTTGTGGTATCTTGAAGGATATTTGCCGACAACTTGCTCCACACCATTTTTGGTGGGACAAATATAAACGTAAGGAAAGCGTTACAATGTGCTTCAAAGCCAATTTTATTTTCAATCACGAAACCATACCATATACCACCAACAATCTTAAATTTATATTTTGCTACAATGGTATTCTTGACATTGAAAGACATGGGCTCGAATTTCCACCATTTGGAACACTTTGATGGTAGGGACTTCGTACGTTGGTGCCCCTAAATGAAATTGAAATTCCATCTTTTATATTTTTTTCATCTATCTATTATCCTTCCACAGTAATGCTACATATCTTCATCTCTCACTCTCTCACTTATACTAGACGAGGAAGGCAATATGAAGGTCACCGATTTTAGCCTTAGCACCTTTACCGATCATCTGCGGCAAGCCAACCCCGATCTCTGAAGAAACTGAACATTGCTATGGACATCTTCGCAGTTACGCCATAGTTCTTGGTGGTGGAGGTGAAGAAATCGAGCTGCGACACCCTGTATTTGTGTCCGCTCAGTAGATTGATGGTGTAATTAGCTTTGATTCGCTTTGAAGGACATTTGTTGGACGTCACCCCTAGATGCTCTGGTGCCGGCGTGAATGGTTTGACCTGGAATCGAGGTGCAGATTGATGGTTTATTTATTTCTCGAAATCTTGGGCTGTCAGTATTCTTAGTTGAATCTTAGGCTAATTAGTTTCTAAATTAGCCTGCAATGCGAGCAGTGTGATTTTGAAGCTAAAGGAGGTGGCCAAGGCGGTGAAGTTCGGCGTGAGGCTACAAGGGCTGGAGAACGGGATGAAGGAGAAACCGGGCATATTGAGATAAATTAGGGTTTACTGATTGAGATAAATTAGGGGTTTGAAATCGTAATTTACGGATTGAGACAAATTGTGGTTTTGATACAGATTGTCTCAATCCGCAAATTGGTTTTGAGACAAATTAGGGTTATGGGTTGGGGGAGAATGAACACATCGAAATTTCAAAACCCTAATTTTGAAAGCCCTTTGAAAACCTAGTTTGCATATTGAAAATTTTTTTAAACCCTAATTTACAGATTGAGAAATTTTGATGAAATAAACTGAATAGAGATAAGGAACAAATCAAATTTAGGGCTTTAAAACCCTAATCATTAAATTGAGGCTTGAAATCTTAATTTAAAAATTTTAAAAATATTCAGTATATACAGTACAAGGGGTAGTATTGTCATTTTAAAATATGTATTGATGACATCATAAAAAAAGTACACTTTTTGGACGGAACCCTGACGGATGGACACAGTTGTTACATTTTAAAAGTGTTTGGTCACAGTATGTTACATTTTGAAACTTAATGTCCTTGACTGTAATTATACCCTAACCTCAGGGACATAGGTGTAATTAGCCCTATTCTTTTTAATGATGTAAAATCATGAAGATGAAGAGAGAAAATTTTAATCTATGAGCCTTGATGTTTTTCTAATGAATGAAGGCTTAAAATGTGATTTTCATAGTGTATGATGAAGTCCCAAATCATTTATATAGAGAAAATATGAAATATATGAGCATTATATGAGCAAAACTACCATTATAATCAATTATATTCCCAATGCAGTCGATTGGGTTCCCTCTAAACTAGCCATTGGGGTCTTGCCTTCGAAAATAGCCATTGGAACTAAATTTTGCCCAATGTAGTCTACTGTAGTACACTACTGCCTTACAGAACTCCTTTTCTTATTTTTGCCATAACTTTCTCTAGAAAAATCGGATTGATGTGCCTTTTTTTGCGTTGGAAAGCTAAAGATTTTTTTTTATCTAAATATGAAAATTTTAGCACCAAATTGTTTTTTGATAAAATCTAAGGAAGGACCAAAGTTTCCTAATTTTCAAGAACCACACTTGTGTGAAAGGTTATGAACTCATATGTAATGCACAAGGTGTCCTAAGGTCATTTTAGGTCATAGTCATTAATACAAGCATCAAACCATGACTGATTACATAATAGTAAAAATCAATCAAAATCAATAGTAACTTAGTCGATGCATTCTTTCTTACTCTTTGACATTGGACTGTATAAAGCTTTCATAGCATGTCGACTAATGTTTTTTGTTTTTTTTGTCTTTAATCCATCTATCCAACTTCTCAAACATGTCTTCATGAGTGTGCATGTATATACTTACTAAGAATACACTCAGAGCACATATTAGAACATAATCAATGTGTAATTTTATCAAAATAAGATGTAAGACTAGGTTATCCAACCATAGGACTAACAATGGTTAAATTGAATCTTTTGCCTACATGCATGTGAATAAAGGTTTTTGCAAGATTGTATGCTCACTAAAATCACTAGAGCTCCTTTTTCAAATAATGGACAAAGAGAGTCAAAGATTTTAAATTTACTAGATAGTGATTTGGGAGATTTTCACTCCACTCCTTCGTTAGGAGGAAACTCATATTATATGACTTTTATTGATAATTATTCTAGGTATTGCTATGTTTATTTGTTGTTTAACAAAAATGATGCCATGACTAGTTTTGTCACATACAAAAATGAAGTAGAAAATTTTTATGATGCCAAAATTAAAATCCTTAGAACTGATAGGGATGGGGAGTACTATGAGAAACCATTATTTGAAGAAAATGACATAGCACATGAACTTTCTGCACCATATACTCCACAACAAAAATAGTGTGGCAAAAAGAAAGAATAGAATATTAGTCGAAATGGTTAATGCCATGCTTTCTAATTCAGGTCTAGGAAAAGGATTTTGGGGTAAAGCTTTATTAACGGTTTGCTACATATTAAATAGAGTTCTCACTAAAAGAAATGACGTTACTCCTTATGAATTATGGAAGAAAAGAAAACCTAATCTAAATTATTTTAAGGTTTGGGGTTGTAGGGCCGTTGTAAGAGTTCTAAAACCAAAAAGAAAAAAATTGGGCGAAAGAGGCATTGAATGTATTTTCATTGGTTAAGCTTTACATAGTAAAGCATATAGGTTCATGGTAGTGGAACATAATGATTATTATTCTACAAACACTACCCACATAATGATTATCATTCTACAAACACTACCATCGAATTTGGAGATGCCATCTTTGATGAAAGCAGGTTTAAATCATTTCCTAAGTAAGTTAAGCAAAAGGTAGGTCAACGTGGAGTTAAGAAAAGCCATGAAAATAAAGTGGAACCTAGGAAAAGCAAAATAATGAGAATTGCTAAAACCTACGGACCCGATTTCTACATATATTTGGTAGAAGGACCTAGGACAGCTATACACAACTCAATACTAATTTGTCTTAAATGTGGAATCCGCCCCTAGGACTTATGATGAGGCTATGAAGTCTCGAGATTCTTCCTTTTGGAAGGAAAAAATAAATGAAGAGATGGATTCAGTCATGGAAAATGGACACATGAAATTTGGTGGTTTTACCACTTGGTTTCAAACCTATTGGTTGTGAGTAGATCTTTAAGAAAAAGCGAAGGATTGATAGAACGATTGAAAAAGTTAAGGCAAGCTTAGAGGCTAAGGGATTTTCCCAGAAGGAAAGTGTCGATTACTTTGACACTTATGCACCAGTTGCAAAGATAATCACTATCATGGTGCTTAGAAAATGAGGTGTACATGCAACAACCAGAAGGGTTTGATTAAGTCATTGTATGGACTTAAGCAAGCCTCAAAGCAGTGGAATTAAAAGTTTGATCAAATTGTGATGTCTAATGGTTTCAAAATTCATGAATCGGATAAGTGTGCACAATAAGGGAGTTATCATTTGCTTATACGTAGATGATATGTTCATTTTTGGTACCAACTTGGAATAAGTTGTAAACACAAATAGATTCTTATTTGATAATTTTGAAATAAAGGACATGGGTGTTGGTGATGTGATTTGGGGAATTAAAATCACAAGGAATAATGGTTGCATAACCTTGTCACAATCTCATTATATTGAGAAGGTGTTAAAAAGGTTTGACCATTTGGATAGCACTCCGGTTAGTTCTCCATTTGATGAGAGTATAAAGTTGTCTCCCAATGATGGTAGAGCTGTGAGACAACTAGAATATGCGAGTGCAATATGTTTCCTTATGTATGCTATGACTTGTACTAGAGCAGATATTGCTTATGCCATAGGAAGACTGAGTAGATATACTAGTTGTCCTAGTAATATGTATTGGAATGTAGTATATAGGGTCTTTAAGCATCTTAAATGAACCATGAATTTTGGCATATGTTACAACGGGTATCCTTCTATTTTGGAAGGATTCATAGATGCCAATTGGATTACGAATCAGGATTATGCTTCCACAAGTGAATGTATTTTCACACTCGGTGGGGGCGAAATATAATGGGGTTCAAAGAAACAAACTTGCATCACTAATTCTACCATGGCAGCATAATTTATTGCTTTAGCTGCAGGAGGCAGAATGACTAAGGAATTTGCTTTTAGAAATTCCTTTATGGACTAAGCCTGTGGCTCTAATATCGATACTGTATGATAATCAATCAACTCTATCACGAGCATGTAGCGAAGTGTATAATTCAAAAGTCTAGACATAGCTACGTGAGACAATTAATTACCGAAAGAGTAATTACATTGGAATATGTGAAGTAATTGAAAAATTTGGCAGATCTGTTAACTAAAAACCTTCCAAGGCAACTTGTTATTAGGACTTCAAAAGGGATTGGTCTTAAGCCTATTTTAATGGTCACCAATGATAGAAATATCGACTCAACGCTTGTTAACACCAAGTCTTGAGTTCAACGAGTCAAAAGTACATCATAATGGTGATTGCAAGCACTTGAAATTTTTAGTCATCCCAAGAGTATGTGCTTAGTAACCGTAATGAAAATAATAAGGTGATCATTAAGCTCTTTGTAGGTCTATAAAGGAATTATTCTTTTGATTATTAGTTACAGTACACTCTTGATAGACCTGGCTAGTGAGTGTGAAGTTGCTTCTGTCGAGTTTAAGGGCTTAACTCTAGAGTGCTCATGAAAAACAAGATACATATTACAAGCCTCTAATGTATAAGCTGTTTTTCTAGCTTTGTGTATGGATAAGAGTTCCATATGTGATATGTGACTGACTAGTCAACAAGGATTAGTGGTTCAAAGTTTACCTACCACACTATTCAGATTAGCCTTGTTATGTAATCACTAAGTGAAGATTCAAGTCATAAGACATCTTATTTATGCATGTACTTCACTGGATAGTAAGATCTGGTTTTTATTTTTATTTTTATTTTTTTGCTTTTGTTCTATATTTTATAAATGGTGGGGATTGTTAGTATTTTCCAAAATATTATGTCAAATTTTAGGGTTCATTTTGTGTGTCAAAAATGATGAAAGGAAAGTGAAGAGACATATAGGCCAAAAGGGAGGAATCTGACATAGAAGGGAATTAGAAAAGTAAGCAGATATATAGTAAGGAGTTCCAGTTACTTTAATAATTGTGCGATATATTAAGGTGTATACATGTGCATCGAGTATGGTACGATACGAGAAACGATTGCACGCACGCGGGCTGTGAGGCGCAATGTGGTGCTTTGATAGCACGCTTTACACCTCGCACGTGTGTATCGTCGCAAGACACGATTAAACACTTTCGTGATTGAACCTGGGCCATTCGTGTGATGAACCAGAGCAACGATTCAGGTCGGATTAGATCTAACCGTTGCAGCTGGTTGGTCACACTTGCATCGGTTTGGGGTTATACCCAAATGGTTGCAGTTGCTTCCATTGGGCAGCAGGGTGGTGCTAGTTCGTGCAGACTCACCCGTTGGGACCTGATTAATTAACGGTCCTAAACCTTGACCGTTAATCTTAACGCTTTCTGATCCAATGGTCCAGATTGAATGGGTGCATGGTGAAAAGGTGTGACCCTTGGTGAGTAGCCATCAGTGCTCTATAAATAGAGCAAAAAATCTGATTTTTTTCACACCTAATACTTATCCTTTCTCTGGTCTTTTTCTTCCTTTCTGCAGATATTCTACTAAGAACGAATTTCTATAGAATTCTTTCTTGTAAAACTATTATCCAGATTTTCATACACTTAACTGTGGGGTAAATATTGTTTGTGCAAACGTTATAACTTGTGCGCTTCGTTGTATCTTGTAGGATATTTGCTAGCAACCCGCTGCACACCATTTCTAGTGGAGGCAAATATAAACTTAAAGAAAGCATTACAATGTGCCTTGAAGCTAATTTTTCTTTTCAGTCACGGAACTATGCCATATACCACCAACAGCCTTCAAGATCTGTAACGTCGTCGTCTTTCTTGTTCAAACCCAGAGAAAATTGCGCTTCTTGGTATGGAATCAATCAATTAGCCCTCCAATGAATTTTCAGAGAAAAGAATTAGATGAACCATCTTTGAGTCAAAATTTAACAGTGATTGTACTTATTTTTCTTCAAGTCAATAAAATTGTTCGTTATTTTTATTGTTCTCCATATACGGATTCAAAATTTGTTTGTGCGCATACCACAAGTGTCACTTGAATTAATTCATTAATTGATTTCTTGAATAGAGATTCACACGGTGAACAACATTTGGCTCTATACAGATTAGTGTATTTATTATTTATTATTGTCATTTGCAAAACTGCAAGATTCAATCATCATAATATAAACTCCACTCATTTATTATTATTTAGGGAAAATAATTAACAAACCCTCTTATTTTTCCACGTGACCGTGTACTTCATTGTCTTCTTACGCACCGACGCTACACCCGATAATTCACGTAGGCACCGCCCTTCTTGGTTTCGTAATTTATTCATACACAGAGAGTGAGTCGGCTGCGTAAGACCAACACGGCTTCTGGCTCTCTGTTCGCGTTTTTGGTCGGAGTCGTCATTCGCACCCTCAAAAACTTAGGGTTTCTCGTTCGATTCAAGCCTTTCTCTATGGTAAATGTCAATCTGAATCTGTCGCAATGACTTTCTTTCTTAGTTAAACCTTGTAACTTTCCTCAAGTTTTGTGTATGCTTTTATTGGTTTGTTTCCATAGTTTAAGCTGCTTTGAATCCTCGATCTGTACTTTGACATTACAAACCTGAATGAAGATTGCCAGCGCTATGTGGCTTCTTCGTTCGATTATTTCATTTTATGATGCAGAGCATGACTAGGACGAAATCTTTGTCTCCATTTTCGCCTTGTACATCATTTTGACGCTTAAAGGCCAATTTTTGGGGAAAAAAACGCACTTTTAGGTTTTGAGATAATTTTTTTCCTATTAATAATCTGTGGTTAATGGTAATCGTGCCCCCTTGTTCTGTGCACTTGGCTCCTCTCCAATACACCGTTCACCTAATTTCATCACCAATACACATATTTATCTTTGACATGTGATGCACATATGAAATTTTAAATGCTTATGCGCTCATCCCATCAAATGGCTGATGCACAATCCTTCACCCGACGCCCGCACCTATTACTCGACGTGCACTGCCGCCCTTAACTTCTGAGGCATTACCATGATGCTTCATTACATCCATTACGTGTACCGTACAAGTTCTTTATTCTCACATATATGGTTGTAGGAAACTTTAAATCGGTTCTTTGGTCATTAGCGAACTGGTTTTTATATTCTGAGTGTTCAAGTATGCTTGGGACGTAACTCGTGGAAGATGAGATCAGAATGTGGTGTAATCTTGGTTTTCCCCAAAGCTAGATATAACGCTATAACTACCAATAGGTGTATAGGAACTTGTGCAATAAAGTTTTTTTGATTTTGTTTTTGCAATGACTGCTAACTGTTCATCGGGAATAGCTGATATTGAACCATTTTCTGTTTCTTTTGTAGGACACCTCAGTGAAACAAGAAAAAGTCAGCATACTGGCCATCACAGACCATGTAGTCGTGCCTCTTAGTGCTGCTGTTTTAAATGCAATCAAGGTTGTCAAGAAGGAAGGGGCTGAACAGGCGGATCCTGTGATTATCACTCAAGCATCTTCACTAAGTATACTATCATTTTTTTCTCCAGAATTAATTAATCACTTTGTTATTGTTTTGGTTATTTGTATGTACGAACCCTTGTAGAGACCACGTGACACGACTAGTATTTTTGGCATTTTTCTGTGGCTCCAGCTCCGATACAAACAAAGCTAACTCCGTTGCGTCAAAAGTTTGTCTACTCCTTTCTTTCAATATCATCCAAAAAAAAATAAATAAATAAAGTGCCAACTTCTTTCTTTAGCAACTCCCAAGGCACCCCACCTCTCGCCACCCTTACAACATCTCCTTAACTGGCCACAGCATGATCCCTATGGACTTGGCACATAGCAAAACGGAGGATCCCCGGATTACAGGCAGTCTCACAATGTAGGGGTAGATGATGAACAGGTTTCTCATCCTTCTCACGCACTACGCACCGACGAGGCGATAGCTGACCCCTCCTTCTCTGATCCTCTCCGTGCCACTGTCCGAACAAAGAAGGCAAGGCCCTGTTCTTATTTAGGGGGGTGGGGTGGGCAGAATACTGCTCCATGGACTTCTCGATATGACATGCATAGAATATTAGTGAGATCGCAACAAGAAGAGCCCCTTTTTATTGGGCTTCTGCCAGAGGTGCCTGCATAGGTAAGCCCACCTCCTCCAACACAGCCAGGAAGGAATGCACTAAATCAAGTTTCTGATCTTGTAAATCCCGCCCAAACCTTTGATTCCGCACTAAGCGGCTACCAATGGTATGCACATAAATTGACTCATAACCAAGCTAAACAATTAGTCTCTAAGTAGCCCTCCCGACGCCATAGCGACTCTTCCCTTTTGGACACCACCCAAAAAACTTGGGCCCAAATCCCTCCCGCATTAGCCCCTTCCTTCCTAGAGTACCTCCAGAGCTACTTGTTCAATAGCGAATGATTGTGCTCCTTCGCACATCACCCAGGAGATTATACCACTTTCCAACTAACTAAGTGGTAACGTAAGCTCCATCCTCACTCCATATTCTCAAAACTTCTCTGCAACCTATCAAGTTCGTTTGAACTGATGCAGGTATGGGAAACAAGGCCATAAAATACCCTGGCAAGCTAGACACGGTACTTAGTGTAAGTCTCCCGCGGGATAAAGATTCCCTTCCCCAGCTTGCTAATCTTTTTTCAACCTTTGCCACAAATGGCTTCCAAACAGGCTTAGATTGTTCGTTTAGCAGCAAAAAGGCAAAGATATGGAGCAGGAAACAGAACCATCCTGACACTACATGTGTGCGAATGCTGGTTTGTAAGTATTCCTGACACAGCTTCAAAACAGTCTGCGACCCAGGAAATCATGGTATCATCTGCAAATAAAAGGTGTGAAACAGTAAAAGAATGTCCTCTTGGGTCTTCCACCAAGAAATCCTCCAAATAACCTCCAGTGACCCCTCTACTGCTCATCTTACTCATGCTTCCTTAATCACAATAAATAGTAAGGAGATAGCGGGTCTCCCGTCTAATACCTCTAGATATGTGTAATAAACCTTCCGAAGAGCCATTGATTATCGCAGAAAACTGGGCAGATGAAAGGCACGCCCTAATCCACTTACCGCGCCACTCTCCACAGCCCATGTGAGCTTACATTTAAAAAAGGAAGTCCCAGTTTGCGTCATCATAAGCCTTCTCAAGCTGTGGTAGTAATCAACGCTGCATTCAAATTCTTCCGCCCTCTTAGAACGGCGGCCTGGGACTTCGATATTATACCGTCAAGTACTTGCGCAAGCTGTATTAGCCTGAATTGATTTATGTTCACGGCTCTCCTCAGACTTAGCACAAATTTCATGGTCGAAAAGCTCATGGAAAGACACCATACATCTGCCCTAATCGCTGGTCAACATTGTTTTCTTATTTGTTTATTCTTATTGCAGTTACTCTTGCTGATTGCTCTTATAACACTTAATTACTTTTCACTTTGAATGGGTTTCCTTTTCTTGAAGTAGCTTCATGGCTGATTTCTTGTTAGTTTGACTTTAATGCTACTAATTTGTAATTTTGTTAATATGCATGGTTTTTTTTGTTCATATTAGCATATTTTTTATGATTATTGCATGTTAATAATGGTGTAGCACTACAGTTTTGTGATAACATTTTCGTAATAAGCCCTTAAAAGAGTTCCTAGGTTTGCCACCGAGCAAGGACAACTCTTTTATTTGCTTTTCAGCGGTTCCCTCCCAACTTTCTCTTTGTTGGAATTACTTTGATGCTGTCATCAGCAATTACCGCCCATTTCCTGATATCCACTACGTTGGCGCCACTACTGCCAGCATTTAGCTACTGCTGTAGTCATAATTATTTGCCCTACTATAGAGACCTAGTGAAGCCTTTACACCTTGAAGGTGTTCCATATTGGTTTCAGGTATTGTAGCCTTTACACCTTGAAGGTGTTCCATATTGGTTTCAGGTATTGTAACCACTTCGGACAGAAAGCTAAGGATCATGGCCTGCTTGCAGGGACTGTGGTTGTGTTCTAAGGCTCTTATTTTATACAGTATAAGGGTGACCGTGATTCTGGATAATTTATAGCTGATTGACTAGCTTCAGAAGGTCGGTGGTTTCATGGTCTTGCATGCAGTGTCAAGGCCCAAATGCTATTAAATAGCTTCTTTTATTTTGTACATAAGTGATTTTAGTGAAAATTAGAGGAAATTATGGTTATTGTGTTGAAAGAAACTATCTCGGGAGGCTTGTTCTACGCGGCATTTAATGTTATGTGGTTCTTGTCTGGATTGTGCTTCAATAAATACTGACTTTGGGCAACCCGAAAAGGGGAGAAAAGGAAATCTATGCAAGTACCTTTTTTTGTAATTTCCCCTCATCTACCTGGTCTTTTCTTCACTCTAATGAACTTCTTCCCTAGCTGTTGCATCAGTCATATTTTCTGATTCATATACGCAGATTAATTTTTTCCCTCATATATGCTGTCTTTTTACATCTGGTGTTGGTGAACAACAGGCTCTCTGCCGGTGGAACCCTCGTCTACAGATATTGTTTTATCCTTCTCTAGGTCGCCTGACTTTCCCGGTGATCAACTCTTTAAGGAGTATTCAAGAGTATTGAAACCTGGTGGTGAGATTGTACTTCAGCAGACATTACAATCTGCTACAGGGGAACTGGTAATAATACAAATCAACTTTAGTTTAGCGGAATATTGGGTCAGCGTGTTGTATTGATCTTCTTGTTTCTTTTTGTGCAGACAACCTCTTCCATCGAGCGCAAGTTATTGGTGGCTGGCTTCGTGGATATCCATGAGGTTAAAATAGCAACCACGGTATCATCTGAAGTTGTACAGTCTTTTGGGGTCAGTAATCTTGTAACACCATCCCTTTTGTTCTCTTTCTAAATGATTCTAATATGTATTCATTCTCATAGTATAGAACTGAGTTTCTAAATGATTCTATAGTAAAAAAATGAGTTGAATTTGATTCTCCTTATTGAACAGATCAAGGCCAAGATACCCTCTTGGAAGATTGGTTCTTCTTTCTCTATCAAGAAGGCCCCCAAAGTTTTGCCCACACTGCAATTTGATGATGACAGTGATCTCATTGACGAGGATAGCCTCTTATCTGAAGAGGATTTTAAAAAGCCAAAGCTCCCACCAGGTAATGCAACAGGATTCTATTTCTGCATTTGTGGATGACTTACAACGTAACGTCTTTCCATGGTTACTTATTTGCACCCTTCTACAGTTGGTGATTGTGAAGTAGGAAGCACAAGAAAAGCTTGCAAAAATTGCACTTGCGGACGAGCAGAGGCGGAGGAGAAAGTGCCAAAGCTAGGATCAACTGTGGACCTGAATAACTTCAAATCGGCCTGTAATAGTGTATGTCTTTGCTTTATAGTTAATCTGGTATTTGTTGTCAGTCCCTCATTTGCTCTGTTTCCTTCGAGTGAAAATTATATAAATGGCAAACCTTAGAGATATAGAGGGACACTTGGACCATCTAGGTTACATATGTTTTACAATGTGCCTCATTTGAGCAGTGGTGGGTGCATAGAGGAAACTATTATCTATAGTTGGTCTTCTGGCCTTTATAACTGGTTCCATTTGACATTTCCTTTATTGTTTTGCACGCTGGCATATCTGCCGTTTTGCCTACTATTAGTATTTCCACGCTGTGTTTTCTACCATTACAAAGGTTATTATTATTGTTGTTCTTATGCTTTTCTTAGTTTTTTTGGCACATTCTGAAAGACTTGTGTTTTTATACATTTCTAAATTTGATGCATGCTGCAGTGTGGATTGGGAGATGCTTTTCGGTGCAGTACATGCCCTTTCAAGGGTCTACCTCCATTTGAGGGTCGTCCTCCATTCAAAGTGGGTGAAAAGGTATGTAGTAAGATTAAGGGCAATTCCCCACCCCAACACCCCCTCACCCACTGTCTGTTTCAAAGCATGAACTTGGAACAATGCTTCCCTTTTTTCTTCTTAACTAAGCATTGGCACTTGGTTGGAATTTTGAGGTGCAAGTGACTTTTGGAATGGATGTTGGGATTTTTTCTGTTGCAGTTTTAATATCAATCCAATTAAAAAAAAATGAAGTTTTAAATATGAATCATATGAGAAGTTACAGCAAAAAGCATAACATGAAGACGTTAGGATGTTCTGATTTCAGATTATTTGTAATGAAGCGTATCAAATTGTGATAGGATAACTCATGGTTTAAAGAGCTGGGATAGTAAGATTACCTCAGTAGGTTATGAGGTAGTAAACATGTGCTTTTTGGCCGGTGGGTTGCTTTTTGGGCAAGGGATACTTGCATTATGAGTGGGGAAAACCAGCAAATATATAACTGGTCATAACTTCTTTATTCTTTTCCTTTTTCCAGGTAACTCTTCGTGGGGACTTCCTTGCGGATGACTTATAGAAACTGGAACCTGCCATTTTGATCGCGTCTCTATCGTCTCCCAAGTAGTGGTTGTAGATTCGTCACTGCTTAACATTTCTGATTTAAGCTGTATGCCTGTTATAGAGGGTGCATCACTTTGGGGTGGTGCCTGCATAGCGGCTACCTGTAGAATAGAGTTTGTCGTAGGGAATTTTTGTTTTTAACAGGGAATGTGTGGATTATATTTTGTGGATTTTGTTTTAACAGTATATTATCGGTGAAGGTGTTTTCTTTGCCAGTGGGTAAAAAGACCTTGGTAGGAAGACTCTTGGAATTTTTACAGATTCTTTGATAGGTAGGATTGTATACGAACCGAGTTCGAGTTGAATAGGGGTGTGTTTTCTTAGCCAGTGGGTAAAAAGACCTCTGTAGGAAGTCTTTCGGTCCGCAAATCGTTTACCCAAAGTCGGGCCAGGCTTGATTGTTCATTTTGTTATTTTGTTTCTTTAGTCTTCAAAACTGAAACCATTCCTAAACCATAAATTAGACCGTTTTGAATCTCAATCACTCAATTTGATTAAAACTAGAGTAAGAATGAAGAGAAGTTTGCTGGGATTTTCACGTGGCTCATGCCTTGACACGTGATGGTTGAGCTTGTGGCCAAGCGATTGCCTAGTTGACGAGATCAGAAAGAGAGTTAGCACTGTCTGATGTTAGACAAATTTCTGGAGGTTGAAGAAGTTTGCCCTGCCTATGGAGAGGCTTCATGAAGTATCTCCATGGCTGTATGGTCTGTGCGTGTGGGAATATGATTTAGGCCTTCGAAATGGAGGTTAAACTGCAAAAGATAAATGGGTAAATGAGATTCAGAGATGATTTTAGAGTTTTTGGCTGGGTTTGGACTTTTGAGATTAAATGCGCCTTTAGATTTCACAATTCAAAGATGGTAAGAGAGAATATAATATTTTATTGAAAACATAATATTTGTATAAAAAAGTGAAGTGTATTATTATCCTAAATGATATGTAACCATTTTTTTACTGAATGTTCATGGACATATTTACAAACCATTCGAATTATTCAAGCTCGACTCGTTTTAAAAACAAGTTTCAAAATTTTGTTTATATTCGGTTTATATTTCATTCAAATTGAACAAGAATGAATTTTTATGCACAAACAAGCTGTTCATGAACAATCCGGTTCATTTATTGTCATAGTGATAGCTATGCAAGTGTTCAAATATTTGTAGTGTTCTTCCTTTGCATCGTTGTTCTAGGATAATCCCACGTCTCATAAATTTAAGGAAAGTCTGACACAATCATTGCGCTACAGAAAAATGAGAAAAGCGAACTGTGGAGAAAATTACGTTGAAATAATTCATTGATGTAGTAACGTTTCTCCTAACCGGCAAGTTATCGAACTCAAAGATCACACGGAAAACAACAGTTTCTAAGGAGGACCAAAAAAACAAACGTGGAGAGGTCAATTTCTCTCCAATATCGAAGCAAAAATAAAACCTAGTATAGATTCATGTGGTGTATCTTGTTGTCACAATAAGTTAATTGGGTACCAAGGGGGTAAGCAAAATAAACCTCTGCTACGGAAGGGGTAAGCACAAACACGCCAATTTCAACGAATATGGTAAGTTTCCTCTTGAATTCATCTTCTTGACAACAAGTTGAACAAGTTTCCTCTTGAATCAACAACTAAAGGAGACTAACTATCATTCTCTTAATAGCAAAGAAACAACTATCCTGCCGAGAAGCTTACCAGAAAAGCAGACAAACAAAATCGATTCATCAACGATGAGAGGCGAAGTTCATCAAATAAATTTGTACTAGTTGCTTTCCTTATTCCTTGGTCCATGTATGAGCCCCATTACGATGATCGCTTCCACTCTCTTAGCTTTTACATAATTTGTGCTTGCGACCTTGCATGGGAAAGAGAAAACCTCTTACCACTCAGTTGTAACTTCGGTCTCACCGTTTGTTTTTCCTGAGAACGACTCTATCACCTTATTGAAGGATCAAAGCAATCTACCGCCTATCACAAATCTAAACCACCTGACAATTCAAATGTGTAGTCATCTTGTGTAGTTATCTTATCCTATGTACAAATTTCAAATATAGATAGACTATATATATATAGAGTGCTGTGTACAACAACAATTGAGATGAATATAAAATCAATTTTCTATTCTACTTTAACATGGTATCCAGAGCCTAAGCATTTTTTTTCCTCTACCTGTCTTCTCATTCGCCCAACTAGACCTTGCTTTCTTCCTGTCTTCTAAATTCAGTCACCATGACTAGTAACCCCAACCCATCATCATTGCCTAATCTTTCCTTCCCTCTTGCTCATGTCCAACACTTAATTTCAGTGAAACTCAACACTGAAAACTATCTCTTATGGAAGAGTCAATTTCTTCCTCTTCTACGTGGTTATGATCTTTTAAGTTTTGTTGATGGTACTGCTGTTCCGCCACCGAAATATCTTACTCCCTCTGACACTACTATTCCCTCCCCACCCTCTGAACCTGTTGTGCTTCATCCCAATTTGTCTGATGAAGCTCATCAGGAACTGAATCCTGCTTATATTTCATGGCATAAACAGGACCAACTGCTACTAAGTTGGCTCTTGTCATCTCTTACGGAGCCTATTCTGGCACAAGTGCTTGGCCTCCACACCTCCTCTGATGTATGGATGTCCCTTGATCGAATGTTTGCGTCACAATCCAAGGCAAAGATATTTAATCTTCGATCTGATCTACATCAGTTAAACAAAGGTGATATGTCTATGCATGATTACTTTCAAAAAGGGAAGCGCATTCGTGATACTTTGGCTGCCATTGGTCAGCCTATGTCCGATGATGATCTCATTAATGCTCTTTTGGTTGGCCTTGGCTCGGATTATCAGTCATTTGTCACTTCCATTACCACTCGATCCGAGTGTATCTCTCTGGACTCTCTCTATTCCATGCTACTCACTCATGAATCCCATCTGGATCGTCAACAGATTCGTGAAAATATCCTTCCGCAAGCCCATGCTGCTGTGAATCTACTGCCAAATCAATATTCATCTCCCTCACCTCAAAAACATCTTGGATCCTCCTCGCACTCTCGTGGTGGTCACTCTCTGCGCAACAGGAACCAGTGGCGTGAAGGCAGTACCTCTTCCAAACCGCCTCTTCTTCCGCTACCCACTAGTCACTATCTTCAAAATCGTAAATCTGCTTCTACTATTGTGTGTCATCACTGCAATCAACCTGGTCATATTCGGCCGTATTGTCCTCATCATGCACCCCGCAGCTCCTCCAAGTCGCCCACTGCTGCCTATTTGGCTGCACCACCTTCTCCCTCTTCATTTGATCCTGCATGGTATCCTGACTCTGGCGCCACCCATCACATCACACATGACGTCAATAACTTGTCTCAGCGCACTGATTATCATGGTCCTGATCAAGTCTTGGTTGGTGATGGTACAGGTCTGAATATTTGTCATGTTGGCTCCTCTATATTAAATTCTTCCACTAATAAATTTAAATTGAATAACATGCTTCATGTTCCGTCCATTTCTAAAAATCTATTATCAGTTCGTCAATTTGCTACTGACAATAATGTTTTCTTTGAATTTCACCCTAATTGTTTTTTTTGTTAAGGATCGCGCTTCGGGGACGGTTCTCCTTCAAGGCCGAGTTAACAATGGTCTCTATCAACTTTTTTCATCACCCCCTTCATCTCCAATGTCATCGCCTCCTGCTGCTCTAGTTGGTGTCCGTGCGTCGCTCATGCTCTGGCACAATCGGATGGGACACCCATCTCCTAGTGTTGTCTCTCAAGTCGTGTCTAGGTTTTCTATTCCAATTGACAAGAATAAAAGTAGTTTTTCATGTGATGCTTGTCATCTTGGCAAAAGTCATCGTTTTCCATTTCAGTCTTCTCATGTAATGTCATCGTCTCCTTTGGAAATAATATATAGTGATTTATGGGGACCTTCTCCCGTTGTCTCTCATCAAGGTTTTTGTTACTATGTTCATTTTATTGATGACTTCAGTAGCTATGTTTGGCTATTCCCTCTTAAACTCAAATATGATGTCTTGCATGTTTTCATTCAATTTAAAAAGTTAGCGGAAAATTTAACAGGTCACAAAATTCGTACTCTTCAGACTGATTGGGGTGGTGAATATCGTCCTATTCAAAATTTTTGCAAACAAAATGGCATCTTTCACCGCCTTTCATGCCCACACATGCATGAGCAAAATGGGGTAGCTGAACGCAAACATCGACATGTGGTTGAAACCGGTCTTTCTCTCCTTGCCCATGCACATCTCCCTCCAAGATTTTGGGATGATGCATTTAGCACTGCTGTGTTTCTCATCAATAGACTACCCTCCCCACTACTTACAAATTTATGTCCACTGGAAAAATTATTTCGTACACCTCCAGATTTTCACCGCTTAAAAGTTTTTGGCTGCTTATGCTATCCGTGTCTTCGGCCCTATACTACTCATAAATTAAACTATAGGTCGAAAGCATGTTTATTTCTTGGCTACAGTCCAATTCATAAAGGTTACAAGTGCATGGACCCTAGTAATGGTCGTGTATATATTACACCTCATGTTGTTTTTGAAGAAAATATTTTTCCAGCTGAATTGTCGTCACGTGGGATTCAAAATTCCTCTTCCACCACTTTTTCTGCCGATTCCTTAATTCCTCCACCGCATCTTGTGGGTCCTGCCCCATTATCTTCCTCACGACACTAACCTATAGATTCCTTCTTCCCCACAAATTCTCTTCACTTAAATCTCTCACCACATGGGTCTCACCTTCATCCCTTCCCATTATCTGATGTCTCCTCCTCCATCCCACAAAATCAGGTGGGTCCACCTTCATTTGATCATATCCCGTCTAACTCCTCCCCTATTTCACGCCCCATATCTTCTTCAAATGTTTCCCCAGATCCCCCACATTTTAAATCCCCATTATCTCCAAATCTATCTTCATCTCATAACTCACTTTCAAATTCTCCTTTAACCACCTCATCCCAACACATCCCACAAAATTCTCCTGCTTCCCCTGCTCCCAAATCTAAACTGATACCCACCTCATCTGCACATGCGTCTAAACCAACATCCTCTTCTCACCCTTTGCCCAATGAAATAATATCCTCTCATGATACATCTACCCCCTCATCTCATCTACTACTACAGCAGCTCAACCTACACACAAACACCCTATGATCACTCGATCCCAAGATGGAACCCGCAAACCAAAAATTCTTACTGTGTCCAAATACCCACTTTCAGCCTTTTTGTGTGAAATTGAACCTTCATGCTACTCTCAAGCAGTTAAACACATTCAATGGGATCAAGCCATGCAAGAAGAATATAATGCCCTCATTCGAAATAAAACGTGGACATTAGTTCCACCTCCTTCTCATGCTAACGTTATTGGTTGCAAGTGGTTATTTCGCATTAAACGGCATGCTAATGGCTCCATTGATAGATACAAGGCTCGTTTAGTCGCGAAAGGTTTTAAACAACAAGAAGGCATTGACTACAGTGAGACCTTCAGTCCGGTTATTAAACCTACTACTGTTCGTCTAGTTCTCTCCCTTGCTGTCTCTCTGGGCTGGCCTCTTCGTCAAATTGACGTTAATAATGCTTTCTTGAACGGGTTTTTGGATGAAGATGTCTTCATGCTTCAACCACCTGGATTTCAGCATTCCCAGCATCCGTCACATGTTTGTAAATTGCATAAAGCACTTTATGGACTCAAGCAAGCCCCGCGCGCATGGTACGCACGTCTATCCACTCGACTCCGTCAGTTGGGCTTCACCGCCTGCACATCTAATACCTCTCTTTTCCTACTCCGGAGACACAACATATTTATGTGTGTCCTAATTTATGTTGACGACATCATTCTTACGGGCAACTCTGCAAAAGCAATCTCTACTCTTGTTGGTGATTTAAACTGTGAATTTTCTATTAAGGATTTGGGCTCTCTCACCTATTTCTTAGGTATTGAAGTTATTCACTCGAGCAATGGACTTCTCCTTTTGCAACAGAAGTATATCACAGATCTTCTCATGAAGACTCACCTCTCGGATGCCAAACCTGTTCACACTCCTATGTCCTCGTCAATACAGTTATCTCATCATTTGGGTGATCCGCACCCATCTCCTACGATCTACCGAAGCATTGTCGGAGCTCTCCAGTATTTATCCTTCACACGTCCCGACATCTCATTCTCTGTAAATAAAGTTGCTCAATTTATGCAATCCCCGACATCTGAACATTGGTCTGCAGTAAAGAGAATTTTGCGTTATCTCAAGGAAACTCTCAACTATGGTTTACTTTTACGTAAATTCCCGTCGTTATCGCTCTCTGCTTTTTCTGATGCAGATTGGGCTGGGTGTCCTGATGATCGCCGCTCTACCAGTGGATATTGTGTTTACCTTGGCCCTAATCTCATATCATGGAGCTCGCGAAAACAACCCACTGTGGCTCGTTCAAGCACTGAAGCTGAGTACAAAGCTCTTGCCACAGTGGCTTCTGAAGTAGATTGGTTACGATCTCTTCTATCTGAACTTGGGTTCTCTTTGTCTCGGCCTCCCACCCTTTGGTGTGACAACATCGGCTCAGTTTATCTCACTCTCAATTCGGTTTTTCATGCTCGCACCAAACACATTGAAATCGACTATCATTTTGTCAGGGAACGAGTTGCTAATGGTGCTCTGAAAGTTCATTTTATCTCAAGCATTGATCAACCCACAGATATCTTTACTAAGCCTCTGTCTATGCCGCGTTTCCATCGTCTGCGATCCAAGCTCAACGTTCTTAGTACGCCGAGCTTGCGGGGGGCTATTGAAGGATCAAAGCAATCTACCGCCTATCACAAATCTAAACCACCTGACAATTCAAATGTGTAGTCATCTTATGTAGTTATCTTATCCTATGTACAAATTTCAAATATAGATAGACTATATATATATATATATATATATATATATATATATATATATATATATATATATATATATATATATATATATATATATATATATATATATATATATATATATATATATATATATATATATATATATATATATATATATAGAGTGCTGTGTACAACAACAATTGAGATGAATGTAAAATCAATTTTCTATTCTACTTTAACACACCTGATACCTGATGCATCACTGGTCTATCATGTAGTTGAGAAATGCAAAGTTTTTTTCTAGCAGAAGGTGAAACAAAAGGCAGCTAAATACAAAAGCCCTTTGGTCAAATAGAGGTGACAACATTTCAAACGATTTTGTAACAAAAAAAGAGACGGGTTTGTGTCCCGGTTCAACAACTAGGCGCATCTCAGCAGAATTCTTTGGGATGCAGTTTACATCACCTGCTTCTTGTTTCGTGTTAGGGTCTTGAAGCAACAATACTGTTGAACCTGATGGCCAAACCAAAAGCATGCTCAAGAGTTGCTCAAGAGTTGGAGAAGCCCACCAGATATAAGAATCAACCCCAAACCGCATGTATTGTTGATATGGAACTTGAAAAATGTCTGTATATTTCATTGCTTTTGGGTTGGACACCAGGTTCAACATGGTATCAGAGTTAGGCCCCTCCCCTCCATTCGATCCAACGGGACCACCTCTTATCCAACGGGACCACCTCTTATTCAAGAGGACCACCTCTTATTTAAGATGAACATCTCTTATTCCCACGCTTCGCGTGAGGGCGGGTGTCAAGTCCTACATCGACAATACATGTGGTTTGGGGTTGATTCTTATATCTGGTGGGCTTCTCCAACTCTTGAGCATACTTTTGGGTTGAACACCAGGTTCAACAAATACAATTTAGGTAGCGTTTGAAAACTATTTCGTTTTCAAATTTTTCTTTAGTTTTGTAAATTGGAGAAAAATACGCGTTTGACACAAATTTTATTTTTTTCCTTCAATTTTGAAAACCATTTTTTAAAACAAGACTATTTTTTAAAACTCCCATTTTTGAGTTTTTGTTTTAAGACCCCCCCCCTGCCACAGCCATCGCTGTTGGCCGGCCACCGCCACGCCCCACCATCGCTCCTGCAACCACCAGCAAAGAAAAAATTCAAAATAAAAACTGGATAATTAATAAGCATCCAAAAGAAAAAAAACTCAATGGTCTCAACCATATAAGACCTGTAGATACATTATAATAATAATAATAAGTCATGCTTCCCTTAGTCCTTCCTCCTGTCACATATTACTCTTGATTCAATAGTTCTATGGTTGTGACCAATAGTTCTTATCAGACTGCAAATTTTTATTTGCTTCAAATTCGGTTTCATATACTTAGTAACTTTTGTTATTACGGGCATTTTTGTTAATTTCTTACTAGAATTCAGACTTAAGGAATAATAAGGTTTTATGAAAATGTGGATTATTCTTTTAGAAATAGATGACTCTATTTGAATTTAGAATTTTGTTTAACCCATTAATTTTTTTTTTTAAAATTGAACGTAATGGATAAAGTTTTCTACTTAAATATATTTCTACGCTTCTAACACCTTACATGGTTTGACCTAGGAGCACAACAAATTTCAAAGTAGCCCTCAAAGAACCTTTAGGAAAAGATCTCTTGAGGTTTTGGTCATGACTTTGTGATTTATGATTTTTATGCTAGAAAGGATATGTGATAGCGGGGAAGGGGGAGTTAGTTTTGGACTACTGAACTGGACTAGAAAGCTAGTGAATTATATCTCGCGAGTGCTTGTCAAGATCACTCGGGAATGAGTTCCGAAGGATCCATGATGCAAGAGATTAAGAATTCTTTTTAAGCGGAATAGAAAAGGCTAAATTCTCTTAAGGGATGATATATCACTTCCAAGAGAAAATGGTATTAAAGCTATAGGGAGAAAAAGTTCTGATCCTTAAAAATGTAGGCCAATGGACCTACTTATAGTGCTATGGGATACCAGAAATGATAAAGCTAGTTAATATCAATCTATAATTTGATGATAAGATAGAATATTTAATTAAAATCACAGTTTTGACAAAAATTAACTAACTGACCGATTTGTCAAAAATCGGTCATTTCATGCCATAGGGCTACAATAATTTTTTTCGAATTTCAAGACTTTATATTCAGTAATTATCTTTAATTTTTCATATGAGATGTACCATATTTGACAATTATCTTCATAAATCACATGAATCATTAATTTAATCACTTGCATCAAGGATAAATCACAAACAATTCCTTAAATCATCTAGAAAAATCACAATCTAGACACTTGGACTGGACTGAGCCTAATAACTGACTAGATACTGGACGAGATTACTAGACTGCTAGACTGGATTAGACAACTTGACTAGACAATTCGACTGGACAGCTGGACTAAATTAAATTAATTAAGTTACATTTACCAGGCTTAATCTTAAATAATAATCTCTAATTAAAATCAAATATAATTACTTAATTAGGGGCAGATAATGTCTCAAAATTCTAAAAAAATATTTTATGGGGTGAACCAGCCGATTTCCAATAAACCGGTCAGTTAGTTGACTTACCTCAATTTGTAATTTTTGTCAAATATTCTGTCTTATCACCAGATCACAAATTTAGCTAGTCATCTTTATCATTTTTGGCAACCCAGATGTAATACCCCGGACCTAGAATATGATTTACGGTGAATTCTAGAATTTTAGTTAATTCTTTAGTGGCGGTTGTGGTAGTATACATTAATTGGAGTCTTTACCGCCCATTATCGCTAGCTGTATTCATTATGATATTTAGCAACAATGTATAATGCTCTTAAATTGAAAATTAATGAGGTGGGGAGATGGAATGCCCAAAATTTTATTTAGTTGACAAAACCTTTGTTTTAAACGTTAATCTAAAATTAATTATGATCTTTTAAGAGAGTGTGGGCGAAATGAGAACAATAACTAAGTGTGAGAGGGTTTTTTAGAAGTATTCGAACCTAGGGTAACCATATATAAAGGAAGTCTTAAGATGACAGCTGTCCCATAAATCTACCACCCCCATTACGTAAAATCCACAGAGAGAGAGAGAGAGAGAGAGAGAGAGAGGGGGAGAGAGGAAAAACAAGTCTAGGGCAAGGAAAAATTCAAGGTAATAAAATTCCAAAACTTTCTCTTTAGTTTAGCCACGAATTTGGATGTGAAACCAATAAAACAACCCTAGAGGGGGTGAATAGGGTTTTTGAAAATTAATGGGGAACTTAAACAAAACACAATCATGAAACTTTATCAAGCCAAGCAATATTTCAATGAAGATGCTAACTACACAATCTCAAGCTATTATAGAGTAATAAGTAAAGATATTGAGTTAGAGATACTTAACAAGGAGATTTAAATGGTTCGGCTTGAACTACCCTCAAGCCTGCATCCACCTCTTCAAGGAAGTCCCTTGCAAGAGCACTAGAATCCACAAGCAACAATCTTCTTCAGGGGCAAGATCAAAACCCTTACAACACTTGATGATATCCCCACCCCAAGCATAAGCCTTGAATCCACAAAGCTCACCGAAGACTTGACAAATACAAGCCTTGATCAAAATTCTTTTACAAAGATTAAATGTGTACAAAGAAACCCAATTGAAAGGAAATGTGTACAAATGAAGCTCTAGTATAATAGAGAGATGGGATAATTGATGACTTGAATAATGTTCACTTTCAATCAAAGAATTACTCACAAGATGCTCTTTTTAATGATGTAAAATCATGAAGATGAAGAAGAAAAAAAATTAATATATGAGTCTTGATTTTTCTTTAATGAATGGAGGCTTAAAATGTGATTTTCATGGTGTATGATGAAGCTCGAAATCACTTATATAGAGAAGATATGAAATATAGCCGTTATGGGCATTATATGAGCAAAACTGCCATTGCATTCAACTGTATTCTCAATGCAGTCGACTGGGTTCCCTCTAAAATAGTCGTTGGAGTCTTGTCCTCAAAAGTTATGACCAATGCAGTCGACTGTATTACCCTACTGCCTATCGGCTGCCTCACGGAACCCCCTTTTCTATTTTGGACATAACTTTCTCTAGAAAAATTGAATTGAGGTGCCATTTTTTGCGTTAGAAAGTTAATGAAAAGTTTTATCAAAATTTGAAAAGATTAGCACCATTTTTTTTTTTGAGAAAATCTGAGTGAGCTCCAAAGTTCATTCATTTTTAAGAACCACACTTGTGTGAAAGGTTATGAACTCACATGCAATGCACAAGGTGTCCTAAGGTCATTTTAGGTCATAGTCATCAATCGAAGCATCAAACCAAGACTAGTTACATAATAGTAAAGATCAATCATAATCGATAGTAACTTAGCCTTTGCATTCTTTTTTGCTCTTTGACATTGGACTTGATGAAGCTTCCATAGCATGTCCACTATAACTTTAAGCTTCTTTGGCTTCAATCCATCTATCAAACTTCTCAAATGTGTCTTCATGAGTTTCATGTATATATTTACTAAGAATCCACTCAAAGCACACATTAGAACATAATCAATGTGTAGTTATCATCAAAACAAGATGTAAGTCTAGGTTATCTAACCCTAGGGCTAACATGATGTTTTATATATGTTTTTGGTATGAAATTGGTAGCTTTTGATGGGTGTTAAGCTGGTGTAGGGGGGTCTACCATGGGGCAGCCGTGGTGTGGTGTGTGTCTATTTATGTGGGTATGTTTGAGAAGAAAGCTACTGTAGAGCAGCATAAGAGTGGGTTAGGATTTTTTGTCATATCTCTTTTACTCCAAATTCGTTTGAGATGATTTTACACTTTCTAAAAAATTCATTGTGTTTCCTTCAACTTTTTAGTTTTGAGTTTTCTCAGAATCCCACGTTTGCACATTGAAAAATGACCTTAAATTCAATTCACCGTAGAAGTCCAGAATTTTTCAGTTTCTGGTAGCCACTTCAATTTTGTCATAGAAAAATCATTAATCATGAGTTATTTTTATGAAATTTATATTTCTAGAAACCTCAAAAAGGATTCTTCAACTTTGTAGTTTTGAGTTTTCTGAGATTTATAATATTTCGGCTCTAAAATGACTATTGAACAAAACTCATCTGGATAGAGATGTGCTTCTTCTATCAGCCACTTCGATTTGGTATAGAAAAGTCATTACTCATTGAATTTTTGTTATTTTTATATTTATGAAAAACTCAGCAAGTCTACTTAAAATTTTTGTTTTGAGTTTTCTAAGATTCATCATGTTTCTTCCTTAAAATGGTCAATCTACAAAACTAGGATTTGCTGAAAAATGTTGTTTCTATAGTTACAAATTAGTCCATTGCCCAAAACATTTTAAGCCATTTCTGAGCATATTTGGGCAATGTGTAAAACTTAAACTCCCCTTACTTTTGTGAAACATTCGATGTAGAATTTTATGGGATTTTTCTAGGCATGCAAAGGACTTGAAATGATCTTATTTTAAAAATAAGCTTTTAAATTATTTGATATAGTAAAAAAAAATATTTTTAGCTGACATTTTACAGTAATTTAAACATACTAAGATGCTTGAGTGTCTAAAATTTTGTCATATTTTGGTGCCGTTTGAATATATTTTGAAATAGGAACCTTAGCGCTTAATTTAAGGAGCGATTTAGGGTTCCGAAACAAAGAATTCCCAGAAAGGACATTTTTGTCTGAAAAAACCCACGTAGTTTTCTCGAAGGATGTTTTGGGTTATTTCTGACTGTGAAATGGTACATTAGGCGTCGGAAGTAATTTGGTGATTTTACACAAGTCTAGGTGTATTTTGGTAATTTCACTAACTTGAGAGAAATTTAGCACCTAGGCATGATTTAACAACAATGAATAACATCCTGATGATTTATTATTAGGTTCTGATAGACAAGAGCTAGGGTAGACTCGGGAGTAAGAACTGCTTAGCTATTCAGGTACATGTGCGTCCGTATACTCTATTTGCAAAATATATAAATGTATACATGATTTTATCAAATCAAAGTTTTTGAAGTTCTTGTACTATATATGTTTTCTTGTTAAATCATTTGATGAGAAAATTAAGTTAAAAATGCCATGGACTGTTCTGTGAGTACTTGATTTAAAATCGGTACATGTTTAATGAGATGGTAAACTTGACTTAGTTGCTGTGCCCCATATCCAACAGGAAAAAGTTGGATTTCAGGCCCTAGTTAACAGAGCTTGTACGTTGATGCATAGTACTGTTACTTGTGGTTCGCCCTTACAGCCATATAATTATTTAGCCCGGGTGTAGAAGGGATTTCATGGCCTAGTCTAGGGGGCTAGTACGCTGGCCACAACATACCTAAATTGTGTTATATGTGATAGATGCAAATGATTTTTCTTGATGTTATACTTTCGTTTGAGAATCGTTTGTGCAAGTGTATATATATGTATATATATATAAGGAAAAACATTTTGATGATAGCAATATTGATTTCTGAGTTGAAAAAAAAACCCCCATGGCATTTTTGAAATCCTCAAACCTATTTTAGGATCATGGTTTGTGTACTTGCTGGGCTTTTGCTCATTTGTTATTTTTCAAGTGATGACTTAGGGGAGGCAGATCCTTATGAGCAACACTAGGAAGGGGTGCCCGAAGAGAACCATTAGAATAATGAAGTTTCTTTAGCATTAAGAATTTTTAGTTTTATGGATGTTTTTTTAATTGAACTATTGTTCGGAGCATAGGTCTCCTCAAATTTCTTCATAGTTGTCAATGACTTGTAAGTGAGAGTTTTAAATTGATTATTGAGGAAATTCTATGTGAGGCTTGTAATAACCAATGAATTGTTTTAGAATTTAGCAAGTTCGAATGAATTCTGAGTACATGTTGTAGTAAGCCTTGCAGAGTCCTGGTGGAGGCTTAGTGGGCTTGTAGCCGGTCACGTGCCTAACTCAAGGGCTCACCTCTGGGTTTGGGTCGTGACACCAGACCTTGATAGATAGGGCCTTTGGCCTATATTTTTAGGGATCAACTTTTTTTCCTTAGATTTTTATACTATTTCTCTCAGAAGTGGTATATAATCTCTTAAGAGAAACTAGCACTTCATATCTCATTTGTATATATTTTCGAGCCACTTGCACCATGGATCCTTCACAAAGCCTTCCCGAGTTTTCTAGGCAAGTGGACTCTCGTCGTACATTTTATAACCTTCTTGGTGCGTGCCTAACTCATTTCCGTAGTGTAACTTTGTTCTCGAATCCATTTCTTTGTTTTTAATATATTAGTAGTCTTTTGGACATTTTTAGAGTCATTTTCAGATTTTTCTTATTTTCTCTATTTTATTAAATAAGACAGGGACTC
Organism: Escallonia herrerae; assembly: GCA_033070095.1. Classification (NCBI taxonomy): domain Eukaryota; kingdom Viridiplantae; phylum Streptophyta; class Magnoliopsida; order Escalloniales; family Escalloniaceae; genus Escallonia; species Escallonia herrerae. The sequence continues at coordinate 255,702 of JAVXUP010000647.1, read as the reverse complement.
CTAATTTAGATCCCATTTCCTAAGGTCCCGCTAATTTTTTCTAAGGTGATTTGCTACAATGGCGACTCTGTTGGGGACTAAAAACTAAGAGGACTAAACTTGAAATTTTTTTATTGTTCTTTGGCCTTTTGTATTTCCTTTGTGGTGTATAACATGTACAATGGGCTATAGCTGTGGTAACCGTGCTCTTATTTCATGTCTCACACTTGCGCACATTTGTTCTTAACCCACCCACTAGAGGGCAACATTAGAAACCCTTGAACTTTCTAGTTACAAGGCGAATGCGACTGTACTCTCAGCTCTAAGGCCTCATACTAAAGGACCTCTTGGTTTCTTCACATATTAAACGACTTGTACACGTAGTGGTGATCACCCATAATTGACCGCCTGAGTTATGGGTGGGAAGTATATTGTAGTAGTCGAGCGAAAGAGTGACCTTAAACTAATGTTGAGAGAAAAACCACACACCCCCCATTTCATTGTTGTACCATTTTTTTGGGGAATACCTATTTTGGCCTATGGCATATTGGCAGGGGAACCAACCAATATTATGTAAGCTAGTAACCAATCGGGTGTGTCGACTTAGTAACTAAACGGTTTACTAGTAAATGTTGTGCTTGCGAATTTGAACTGGTTGGTCTATGATCCAAACCCTAAACCCACTGACCAACAAGACGATTAACACACCAGGTTACCGAAAGGTTAATTAGAAGTTTTGACTGTCGAAATTGTCCAACTTTCCAAACCCTAAAACCACTTACTAGCCGGTCGGTTAAACTACTGGGTAATCGAACGATTAGTCAGTGACCTAACCTTCCCAAAGTTTTTCTTGTCCAAAACCCTAAACCCAATGATCAACCACCAGTTATCCCATCGCTTTACCAGGCGGTTAGTCAGAGACTTTGATTGTCCAGAATGGTCCAGCTTTCCAAGGCCTAAACTCTCTGACCAACCGACCGTTTAACACACAAGGTTACCAGATAGTTAATCAAATGTCCTGCAGTTATTCACCTCTGTCTTCCCACCATGGAATAAACCTGCCAGCTTTATATGGGTCTGTGTGATTTAATCCTCAATACAATCAAGGTTAAAAGAGGCTAGTAGCGAGATTCATTCGGGAAACTCATTCAAACCCCAATGCTGAAGAATACCCAAAGTTCAAAAATTTGTTCTGCATCGTTGGCAAACTATATAAGGATTTTCAGGCTGGTTTTGTAGCCCTGCAGATCAACAAGCACGAATGTTAGAGGAAATTGAAAACCTCAAGAAGAGAAGTAAGAGGGAACTGGAAGATGAGCATAAGGTTGAGAAAAAAGATGATAAGAAGAAGGTTGAGTTTGAATGGCAGTATGATTATGAAGATGAAAATGGAAAACTGTAGACACTAAGGGTGAGCATCTAACCGTTCAAACCGATTTGATTCGCTCAAACCGAACTGTCTGAAAATCTTAGCGTTTCGGTTTCACATTTCTCAAACAGACCTTGGTTCGGTTTGCTTGATGTTTCACATTTTTTAAACCGATTGTAAACCTGAACCAAACCTACCTATAATATGTTACATTATTTTAGTAACATTCATTGATAATTTTCACATACATGGTACCAAACAAATCCATATGAGCAAAACCTTGTAGTTAAAAGAAAAGAAAATAATGAGAGCACTTATAACACAAAAATTTAGTGACTGATTAATATCTCTTCTATAATTACTAATTCTTTCTCATACATCAACGGCAAAATCATGCTTGAGCTTTTGTTCTAATATATATCTGAATGAAAACTTATACATGTTAACACGAGTACTTATATATTGAATATAACAAGATTATGTGCAATTTATAGAATACACCTTTAATTTTAATTACATTTAGATCTAATGGTCATGTGCAAAGGAACGACGTCTTTAAATGGACACAAACGATCCAACCTGACTAAACGAATCGTTTAAACCAACCAAATTGAACAGTCTAAATCGTTGGTGCTTGTTTGAGTTCGGTTCACACTTTTCTAAACTGAAGGGTAACAGTTCGGTTTGCAGTTTGACCCTAAACAAACCAAACCGAATCGTGCTCACCTCTCGTAGACACCACATTTTTGGAGTTATTTTTAATTAGGTAAATAGTGTGCTTTATTATTAAGCCTAAGCCTAGTAATATGAATTAATTGATTAATTTGGTCCAGTCAATTCTAGTTGTCAAGGTCATAAATTTAGTTGTCAAGTCCAGTGGTCTTGTTTAGACTAGCAGGGATCCTTTGGAAAGCGTTCTCGAGTCATCCAGACAAGCAAATTCACGAGGTAATTTTAATAGCTTTCTACTCTAGATAATCATTCTAGAATCATCTCCCAATTCCCCCAGTTGCATTTATATCACAAAAGCCATAAAAAGAGTCTTTTTTATTTCTCAGTCTAAGTCTAGGACTGAAATGTAGATTGCTTCCCATAGGACCAGAGCTGAACTACGATGGTTTTGATTCGGTTTAGTTCGATTGGATAAGTAGGCGATTTGACCCCTGATATCGAGTACAAGCCAAAAATATAAAAATAACCTTAGGGTTAGTATTATTGCACATTGTACATGTTATGTCTTTTTAAAGGCCAAAAATCAATATAATTGAAGAAGAGATCGAAAGGGTGTGGCGGATGCCTAACGCCTTCCCGCTGCATACTTAGCCTCCGAACTCATTTTCCTATTTTCCATAGACTAGTTGTCCCTTTGGACATTTTTAGAGTCATTTCTTGATTTTTTTTCTTATTTTTCCCATTTGTTTAAATTTAATAAAATAACGACTCTCAAATTCTTCCTCTTAGAGGAATTTTTCCGAGGCCGTTGGCTATAGTAGTGACTCAAACTAAAAGGACTAGATTTCAAAATTTTTATTGATCTTTGGACTTGTTGTATTTTCTCGATATTTTGTGACATGTAAAATGTGATTAATTGTGATACTCGTGCTTCTATTTATATACCTCACTCACGCGCACATCTTTCCCTAGCCCGTGCACTCGAGGGCAATGGTTGAAGCCCTTAGACCTCCTAGTTTCAAGGTAACCTTTCGATTGTTCCCTTAACTCCACGACCTTTTACTAAGAGGTCTCCTGGTTTCTTGGTATATTAAATGACATGTACACGTATTGGTGATCACCCATTATTAGCTACCGGAGTTACGGGTGGGAGGGATGTTATACAGTCGAGCCAATGGAGTGACTTTATACATGTGTTGAGAAAGAAATCACACACCCAGACCATTCAGTGTTCTGTCCTTTTTTTTTGGAAGAATAGCTGTATCGGCCTATGGCATTTTGGCAACGAAACTAGCCAATATTCTGTAAGCTAAGCGAAAATCTTACAGATGAGGGAAGACTCTACTTAATCGGCCGATTTACTACGCTCCCAACTGGGCAGTTAGTTAGTAAGTGCATTGCTTGAAAATTTTCAAAATTGGCTGGTTTATACCCTAATCCAACTGACTAACCTGTCAATTTATTTACTAGGATGACCAGATGGTTAGTCAGAAGCTGTCCTGTCCCAGAAACAAAAATCTACCTAACTGGTCAATCGGCCAGTTTATCGACCAGGATGACCGGACAGCTAGTCAGAGCCTTACCTTTCCATAAAGTCCCAGAAATAAAACCCTAACCCCACTAATCAACCGGTCGGTTCTCCCTTCTGGGTAACTAGAGCGTTAGTCAGTCCCTTCCCCCAAGTTTTGAAAATCCAAAAAACACCTTGATGACTAGAAGAGCTTCTTCTTCACCCATGGGATATAAACTAGTCAGTTCGATCTGTGTAGTCTATGTGATTGAATTTTCAAAAATTTTCTCTATACAGTTAAGGCTAAGCATGGTTGGTATAAGGACTCATTTAGAATGCTCTCAGGAACCCCAATGGTTGAAGAGTTTTAACAAATGGCATACATTAGAATTTTCAGATAGGTTTCACAAACCTGATATATTAGCAGTCCTGAATAACCAAAGAAATAGACTACCTCAAGAAGAAGGGTAGGAAAGAACAAGAGGATAAAGCTAGAATGGAGAAAAGGATGACAAGAAGAAAGGTCCCGAGTTTAACTGGTAGTATGACTCTGAGGATGGAGAAGTGAAACCTATAGTTCCAGAGTGGAAAGATTAAATGGTGGCACGTGAATCTCATAATGCTTGAATGAGGAGAGCCTATGACCCATTAGACCTCAGTTCCCTAACTATGGATCCGGAAGATTGGTTGTCCCTATATACAAAAAATCGGAGATGGAGCATAGACCCGAAGATCCACATGAAGATGTACATGCGAGCACTTGCACTTATGGAGTGAATCAGAACCAGTTAATACAATGTTTCCACCGTACCCTCACTGGAGCCACCTTTCATTGGTTCTTCACTTCGGACAAAGCCTGAGTTCAAACTTGGGAAGATGTTGTGAGAGAGTTCGTGAACAATACCAGTATAATGCCAACTTGGACATTACTCGAAGAGATTATGAAACCACCACAGAGAGCTGAGAGAATTAATGTCTGCCATGATAATGAGATAGAGGAATAAGGCCGCTCAACTAGTGAATCGCCCTATGTAGGAGGAGCATGTGAACAACGTCAGGAACAACATGCTCTGCTTGTACCATGACTATATTTTTTATCATTATTATACCTCGTTAAAGGCCCTAATACGATCCCTTATATAGATTGACGATGCCATCAATAAGGGAACCATTTCTAGTGAGTCAAAGCCAGGGGTATATCGAGCGGGTCTAAGGAACTCTAATGTACAACTTAAGCCACCGCCAATAATGTCAACAATGTGCAAGCGCCATAGATAGTGTCATGAGACGCATAAAGGAGCCTAGGAGGAACTTCACGGCATTGAATATGCCGCTGCCCAAGGTATTGAACAATTGTTGAGGAGGGGTATAAAATCCAAGGTGCCGCCTACCCCTACACCAGTAGTGATACCAAAAGGATACAACATTCATGCTTTCTGCGCTTATCATCAAAGGAAGGGATACCCTATAGAGAGGTGCATAACGCTCACGCATGCTATCCAGAACCTCATCCACAAGTGCGGAATCTCCTCTCCTGCCAAGCCTAATGTCCTGAAAGAATCCTTACTGCCTCACAATTTTAATTTCATTGGTGATAGTAGACCAGTTATAGATCTAACCACCTTTATGTTCTAGCCAGTCAGCGAGTTCAGTTAATTTCAGTGTGTGACTCTCTGCCATAGTTTTGTGATGTTATCACATGGGGAGAGTTGATGGAAGGTGAGACCTTAACTATTGAGGAAGAGTATTATGAATAAATAGGATTTATGTTCAGGGCCAATGTCGAGGTATCCCACCTAGCCAGATCAGGCCGAGTGTACCAAACTGTCCCCAAACAGCCGCATCCACCCATTATTTTCTCAAGATCCCCCAGACAATGAGGCACAGTTGAAGAAATCCAAGCAAATATATCCTTTGGGGGTTTTTTATTAGCTTCATATTCTCACCGACAAGCCCTGATCAAACTACTTAGCAAGGGACAGATACCTATCCAAACCTAGCCTACAGACCTATCGAAGTGCTAGGGGCTATACATTATGGGAATTTTCTCACCTATTAGATTTGCCAAAGCCAGGACCCACACAATTACCCACTCCATATCACAATGCGAACACTTAATAAGAGCATTCCCCTAATCCTTATTGACAATGGTTCTAGCCTGAGTGTCTGCCCCTTACACACTGTTCAAGCCCTCGGCATTAATCTTCAGAGTTTACCCCTTCTAACCAAGCCATCAGAACCTATACAATACCAAGAGAGAGGTGTTTGGTACTGTCAAGCTCCCTATTACTGTTTGAGCTAGCAGTTTTAAAGTAAAGTTTCATGTGTTAGATATACCCATTTTATATAAAGGCGCAGGCGCACCTAAGGAGCAAAAGGTCCCTGGAGCCTAGACGCAAGGCGATGGGGCGCGCTTTATCGAAGCGAGGCTCAAAATTAAAATAAATAGAAATAAAAAAATAATAATGCATTGAAATAATAAAATTACGTAAAAACTCTGGATGTGTGTACAAAAATAAAAACTAGTCTACTGGTGGTGGGCAAACTATATCTTTTACTTCAATTAAAGAATGGATTATAATAAGAGGATTCATTTAATAGTCCAGAAAAATAGAATTGACTTTAGTTATGCTTTGATGCTTTGATGTTGGAACATGAAAGACAGAACGCTACTTTCTAAACCATAAAATTATAATAAAAGATAGTTACTATGTTTTACTGTTATTCAATCAACATAAGGAGTTGTTCAGCATTTCAGTTTAGCTAATAGGAAACCCATTTATAATTTTTTGCATCTATGTGACTCTGTCTGACGAAGTAGGAGCACAATGTTGTTTTAGTAATATTACAATACAACACAAATGCACAATTAATCATCACAAATTCCCTACAGGTAAACACAACACAATTAATCATCTTTGTATCTCTTCAAATTGTACAGTACTGTTGTGACTAACATCATAGTTGGCAACGAGGGAGGGAGATAGTGTTTATCAGTGACGGAGTCAGGGAGGGAGGAAGGGGGAAATAGAGAAAGAGAGAAACCGTCTGGATGGACGCATTGTCTGCGTGGATGACTAGAGCAGTCAAGTAGCAATGGCAAAGAGGAGCGGCAGCGGTTAAAGCAGCAAGCGGCAGGTGGCCGACGACGGTAGGAAAGGCGATGGCGGAGACCAGTGCAAGGGATGGATGAAACAGTCACAGTGGCAAGAGAGTGACACTGAGAGTCGTGGTCGTGAAAGTGATTTGGAATTTTGGGGATTTTGGAGTTAGGTTTAATCGGTCAAGCTAAAAAAAGAAAAAATAAATAAAAGTGGACTGCCCATGTGATGACATGACAGAGCTAGAATCCATGTGCCTACATTTGTGCCTCCACCGCCACTACGTGCCTTACGCCTGGGTGCCTAGGCGTGCGCATTATTGAAAGCGTTGCACTTAGGACTAGGTGAGGCACGAATAGTGAGCCTGGCTGCGCCTTGTGCCTACGTGTGCTTTTTATAGCACTGGATATACCTATCGCGTTCGAACTCCAGTTGGGAAGACCATGGATACACTATATTGGGGCAATCCCATCAACATTTCTCGTCCCAGAAGGTTAAGTATATGTTGGACAAGGCCGTCTTCACAATCATGGGCGATTCAAAGCTCCCTTAGATCGGGCAGGTGAAAAAAAAACAAGACAGTGTTATGGTGCTGCATGACTCGTTGGATGTTCTGCCCAGTGGATTCAGGATTGATAATCTGGTTCAGTGTTGGGAATACAAGGATGTTTGTTTGGTTGAAAACTTTCTCCGTTTTTCCCCTTAAAGTAACACGACAGTGCTCCCCATGTTGAGGAAGCTTCATTACTTGCCTGGAAAGGGCTTAGGCCAGAATTGCCAAAGAGTTCCCAGTTTTCCAGCTCTCGAGAATAAGAAAGACCAATTTGGATTGGTATATAAGCAGACCAATAAGGAAGAAGGAAGCCATCAGAAAAAAGGTTTAGGCCAAAAAAAAGAAAGAGAGCAGACATCACATAAACTTCAAAGGTGAAGGTCAGATTTTTGGAGCCTGCCTACACTGTGGAAATAGGGAAGCTGATCAAAGGATGGGAAATCTTCTACAACTGTGAATGGGTTGAAGACAAGGCAAAGAAAATCCTGATTGAGCCAAGTACCGAGGATGTTTCTGACTGGACGGGGTTCATGGAACCAGAAGGGATGAAACATACTTCAACGATATGCACATCTTGATGATTGCCTGCAAAGTGGACAACCAGATTGTAAACCCAGCAAGCCTAATGACTTAAGCATAGGGTGATGCACAAAATTTGATGATTGAGCACGAACCACTGGCTGTGGGAGAAATTACCGAAGGGCATCCTGCTGCCAAAACTTCTCCCGAATAGGAAGACCTGGATGTTTATTTCACTCTAGACAACCTAAATTTGTTCACTCATTTTGTTTTTTAGACTATTTGATTGATAATGTGATGATTCATTTTGATTACCCTTGGTTGCTGATATAGGTATGATGAATTAATCAATACGGTTAATGATGAGTCATAACCATAGTTATTAAAGGTACATCTAAGGTCCAAAGGGTCCCTGGACCCTAGGCGCAAGGTGCAAGTCGCAGGCGAGCTCCTTTTCAAAGTGAGGCACAAAATAAAAATAAATAGATATTAGTGCATTTAACTAATAAAATCACGTAAAAAAATTATAAACATGGAAATTAACAAATTTTCAACCTTAGAAAAATGTTCGAATCCAATTAGAAGTACTTAATCCTAAGTGAACATAACAACGTTATCCTCATCATTAGTAAGGGCTAAGGCAACAATACTCTTCAAAAGGGAATCATAGGCTCCAAGTCTGCTAGAGATTCCTCCTTAATTTTGTTTTCTTTGTCTATAAGGTGAAGTCTGGTAGAGATTTCTTCTCAATCATAAGCACTAGCACAATGAACAACAACAAGAGAATCGTCTAATTTGGGGTTTTGGGGTCTTAGGTTTTCTTTTTTGTGATTTGATTATTGATTTACTATGTTATGAAACAAATAATCAAAGACAATGAATGGTTGAGATGATGCCATGATGCAAAAATCAAAGACTAGGATTTTTTAGGCCCTTTTTTTGCCCCTCTACTACTGCCTTGCGCTTGGGTGCCTAGGCGTACAGGGCGCGTGCCTTTTGGAAGGGCTACGCTTAGCCCTAGGTGAGGCACACTCCCTGTGCCTTGCACTGTGCCTTGCACTTATTCGTGCCTTGCACTTATTCGTGCCTTTGATAACACTGGTCATTACTAATTGATTTGGAAGAGAAAAAAATATTTGAAAGAAATGGTGAAAGAAAAGAATCTAGTCGTGCAAGCCAGTGGTAGAAGAAACAGTCAAAGTCAACATTGGTAGGCTTAAAATGTAAGAGAAATCAAAATAGGGGCTAGCCTAAATAGGTAGGGGGAGAGAGAGAACAAATCATTACACTCCTTAGGAATTTTATAGATGTATTTGCTTGGTCATATGGTGAGATGCCTGGTATAGACCCGTCAATTATGGACTATCGCCTACCTACCTTGCCCAGAGTGGTCCCTTAAGGTTAAGGAGGGTGTTATGAAGCTACTCCACATTGGATTCATTAGAGTGATCAAGTACCTTACCTGGCTAGCTAATATTCTACCAGTTCCTAAACCAACCAGCCAAGTCCAAATATGTGTTGACTATCGAGACCTTAACCGAGGTTCCCTTAGGACAACTCTCCCTTACCCATCATAGATATGATCATAGACAACACCGCAGAGCATGAGTTCATTTCTTTCGTAGATTGCTTTTGCAGGGTATAACCAGATTAAGATGGCTCCCACACCCATTGGGGCATCTTTTGTTACATAGTGATGCCTTTAAGATTGAAGAATACTGGGGCTACATATTAGTAAGCTGCTACTACCTTTTTCTATATTATAATTCACAAGGAGGTAGAAGTATATGTGCATGATATGATAATCACGTCTATAAAACGTGAAGATCATAGAACAATCATAAGGAAGTATTTTGATGGGTTAATGTATTACAACATGAGACTTAACCCCAAAATTGTGTGTTAGGGGTTACAACCAAAAAATTGCTAGGATTTCTGGTGAAAAAATGGAGAATAGAGGTCGATCTACCTAAGATCAAAGCCATGGTTCTAATTCCCCCACCTAGAAGCGAGAGAAATCAGAGGGTTCTTGAGTAGAATTCATTACATTATCCGGTTCATTTCCTAGCTGACCATGATCTGTGACCTTGTGTTTAAGTTGTTAAAGAAGGATTCAACCAAAGAGTGGAACCATTTATGTTAAGAAACCTTCGACAAGATCAAATAATTCCTGAGCAACCCTCTAGTCCTGAGCCCTCAAGTACCCGGTAGTCCCTTATTATTATACCTAACAGTAATTGATAACGTAGTTAGAGCCATGTTAGTCCAACATTTAGAGAATTCTTTGGTTGAAAGAGCCATTTACTATGTCAGCTAGAAATTGACCCAAGGAAGGTGAATTACTCAGCTTTGGTGAAGATGCATGTATCTGTAATTTGGGTAACACATAGATTGAGGCATTATATGTTGGCATACCCTTTCAGACTATTAGCCAAAATGGATCCCATGAAGTACCTGTTTGAGAAACCAGTCCTATCCAACTGTACAGCTAAGTGGCTTTTGTTACTTTCAAAATTTGATATCATCTATGTCATCCAAAAGTCAGTTAAGGCCATGACTGATTTGTTAGCCAATTGTTCAATAGAAGATACTAGTAGATGGGAGGCCAGATTCCCAAATGAAGGAGTTCATGTCATTGAACCAGTGATAAGGTGGCAGTTGTATATTGACGAAGCAGTGAATAGCAAGGGATTTAGAGTAGAATATTGTTAATCTCACCAGATAGAGACCATTCACCCATAGCCATCAAGTTGAATTTTGACTGTACTAACAACACTGCTGAATACGAAGCTTGTATCATTGGTTTAGAGACGGCTCTAAGTGTAAGAGTTAGAGAGATTACAATATATAGAGTTTCAGCGTTGATAATATACCATATTCAAGGGATGTGGAGAATCATAAATGAACATCTACAGGCATACCATGCCCATTTGGAGAAGATCATAGACCGGTTCGAGGATGTAGAATTCCATTATGTACCCCGACTCTAGAATAATTTTGACTCAAGAATAATTTTGCCGATGCCTTGGCCACACTCGGTGGATAGTAGATATACCCGAAGGACAAGTTCGTGATAAAGAGATTGACTAGCTTATCGCTTCATGATAGTACAAGTAGAAGAGGACGGAGTAGCTGAACTGTGGTACACTAATGTCCAGAATCTTATCCACGATGGTAAATACTCTGATGGATGTTCCGTAAAGGACCGTGTATCTTTAAGAAGGTGGGTAGCATAGTTAATCATATGCGACAAAGGATTATACAACATACATTATAATGGAGAACACCTATTGTGTGTGATCGAGAAAGAAAGCAATCAGATCATGGAAGACATACATGCATGATAGTGTGGACAGTACATGAGTGGCCGAATTCTAGCAAAGAAGACTCTCCGATAAGGGTATTACTAGAGTACAGCAGAGCAGGATTTGTCGAGCTTGTAAATAGGTGCTATAAGTGTCAAGTATATGCCAATTTATAGCATCTTCCTCCTCAAGAGTTATACAACATGACATCCTTATGGCCCTTTTTAGTTTGGGAAATAAATGTGATAGGGAAAATCAGTCCTAAAGCTTTTAATGGACACGAGTTTATTCTGGTAGTCATAGGCTATTTCACAAAGTGGGTGGAAGCTGCTTCGTACACCATGCTTAACGTTTGTAAGGTGGCCCAAGTCATTCAGATCAATATTATTTGACAATATGGAGTGCCTCGAGAATTGATCTTAGACAATGGGTTACATTGATAAGGAGAAGTCACAGATTTACCTAAAAAATATGGTATCATCAGACATTGCTCATCTCCTTACTGCCTATAGAGTAATAGGGTTGTTAAAAGCTGCTAATGAGAATATTAAGAAAATGCTGAGTAAGATGACGTATTTATGTAGGAGTTAGCCAGATAAGCCTCCTTATGCCCTTTGGGACTGTAAGACATCAGTGAAAACCTCAACCGAAGCTACCCCAGTTTGCTAGTCTATGGCATGGAGGCCATACTCCCATCAAAATTGGAAGTGATTTCTCTCAGGGCACTGTTGGAAAATGAAGTAGCCAATGAAGACTGGGTGCAATACAGATTTGAAGAGTTAGCACTGGCAGATGAGAAAAGGATGAAGCGCTATAGCACATTTAGGGTTACTAGAAAATGGATAGCCCGAGCCTTTAACAAGCGAATGAAGGGATGAGGTTTGAATTAGGGAGATTTGGTGCTGAAAGAAAACAGTGGACAAATCTGGAAGCCACGAGGAAACTTTGAACCTAACTAGTCAGGTCTTTATATGATCAAACAAATAATGATTGGGGGTGCAGTGTTATTAGCCTATTTAGATAGAATCCAACTGTCACAACTAGTCAATCTAGACCAACTAAAGAAATATTATGCTTGGGTGAAATTTGTAAATGAACTACAAATGACCTGATCCTCCTTAAGAATATTATCCAGCACACACATGTCAATGTAAAACATACATGGAGGCACTTAGACAGCCCATAAAGTTAACTTGGGTGTGGTCAAATTTTAATAATAGTCTTTTATTCTACTGGCTAAGATATCAACTAACATTCTTGAGAAAAATAAAAAATGCCTGCTAGGATGAAAAACCTGTGATGGGTGGCCTAGGCAAAGGTTAGGGCAAAGAAAAAATGAAAATCGTAATACTAGAAAAAAAATAAAGTAGCCCGTTAGGATGAAACCCTGCAAAGAACGGCCTAGGCAAAAGTTAGGGCAAAAGAAAAACTTCTAGGTTATATCAGTAAGCTAAGGGTAATCTATCAGCACATTTATTTCTTCTTCTTTGAAGAGGGACGATCCTCTTCATCCAAAAATATGATCGACTTGAACTTCTCCATATCCTTCTTGTAAGTCAATCTCTGAGATATTGGGTAACATCCTCCAAAACTTTTGCTTCGGAAGCCGGACCTTGGTTCGTTTTCTCAATCTCTGTACCCTTGCCACTCCTGTGATCAAACTGACCCCCGATATAACCATCCTTTCCCGATCTTGAGTTGCTTTGGTAGACAATGGTCTATTTTGTTATTTCTTCTTAAGTAGTGAGGAAGGTTTTTGTCAAGGCTCATCAATATGCAAATATTGTATCAGACTCCCGTCAAAATCAAACTTTTCTTCAAACAATTGGGAACCAATCCAAGACTTCCTGATCCATGTAACCTAGATTTCTTCTTCAGCTTGAGGATGATGAACTCTGAACTATAATTTGAGAAGATCTACCAGAATTAGGTGTTTCTAGCACTAAGCCGATAGCAGCCTGGGCATCCTCTTTAGCTTGCTTCAGAAACCTGATCTCACATTCACTTGGGAAATCCCAAGCCAACTCTGCCCTCAGTATGCTCTCCAAAGTCTGAGATTTCTCCAGAACCTTAGGCCAAAGTCATTTGATGTATTCTTCATATAGCAAGGGAGTAATTAGATCCATATATTATCGACAAATGTGTCACTCGCTTAAAACGACCAAAATAGGGTAGAGACCCCCAACCTTTGCAAACTACTTGGATCAGTGGGCTAAGCTTATTCACCATAACGGCAAAGTCACTGTAAAAATGTGGAACAATCTGCTTGTAATCGAAGGAACTGAGAATCCAGCAGGCAAAGTAAAAGGAAGAATAACACAATTCCAAGCGATAGACAATAGAAATATCCGATAGTCTGTAATGTAGACTTTCGAAATCCCCACCAGTAGCAGTACCAACGATATGTTTGGACTCCCTACACAAAAAAAACAAGTCCAATCATCTATTCCAGAATGACATTCAAAGAGCAGAGGTCAAGAACAGAAAGAACAAGGGCAATATTTCCCCTCAGCAAGAGTAGCTATCAACCCCATGTGATCTAAGAGCCAGATATATAAAAGCAAAGGGCTAGCCTTAAATGAAAGACTTGGGTCTTCATGGCCATCGGTAATGCCATTTATGGTCTCAGCCACCACCACCACCGGAATCACAGTTTGCCTTTTTGTAGACACATAGACTAATAACCCAGTCAGTAGACATGGCAAAAATCTGTCTGCACCAGTGGGTCGATCCGTACCCAGTCAAAAACCACGGTTATGAAGACATATATAAGCTTCCCATGAAAATTTGACCCGTTCCTGAACTTACTCGTAATTTTTGATTCGGTTCGGGTTAGTTTTTGGGTTACCCGAAGTTACCCATTTTTTGAAGTATATATAGAGAAAAATTCTACCCTAAGCCCTTAACCGGTTGATGCCAAGGAAAGTGGGTTCGCAGTCGACGTGGAGGTGCCACAAGGAATGCAGTCCGAGTCAGATGCCCAGTATGTTGATGTGAGACACAGCAAGGGTAGAGACCAAGGGCTTCCCAGACAGAGCCTGAGGGTGGCAATGCTGTGAGGGTGATGACGCAGGATGAATATACGACGACAGTCACAGTCCGATGCTTAGGTCCAGAGTAAAGGTCCTGTATGTTTCTCTCTAGGATTCTAGAGTGAGAAAGTGAAAATGTTTTGAAAATGTCCATCCGTCGAATGAATTCTCAAGACCTCTATTTATAGAGGTTGAGATGATGATGTCATCACGTGACCCGTGGCACTCCCCGGGAGTGACACGTCACCGAGGGGGTCCACAGCTGCCGGTGCTCCACGGACAGTCGAATCACATATTCACCCGGCCTGCCCTGCACGGTGTCACTCTGTCTGTCTGGAAAGACTGCCTCCTACAGGGTCGGTGTGGCCAGAGAACCCCCTTGATCTAGCCTCAAATCCAAGCCCTTGCAGAGTCCTACAGGCCTGGCAGTGGTGGGGAAGACCCGACGCCCAACTGCTAGGAAGATTAGGCGTGATGCCCTCCGAAGACCTGCTCCCGTCTCGGAGTGACCCGGGGGTCATAGTCCATAGGGGTGCCAACCCAAGCCCCCAGTGCCTGAGCACGTAGGCCAGTCACGAAGACACCCTGGAGGAGATAGTGTCCTAGAGGAGTCGCCTATCCCGTGGGTGAGCCCTTGTGCTGGAGCACTCAGAGTGCTTCAAGGTAGCATCCCGGAGGAGCCATCTACCTGACGGGCCAGGTAGCATCCCAGAGGAGCGGTCTACCTGACGGGCCAGGTAGCATCCCAGAGGAGCCGTTTACCTGGCAGAAGGGGAGTTAAGAGCTCCCTGACAGAGATAGTGTCCCGGAGGAGTCGCCTATTTCGTAGGCCAAGGTAGCATCCCGTAGGAGCCATCTACCTAGCTGAAAGGGAGTTGAAGAGCTCCCTGGCGGAGATAGTGTCCCGGAGGAGTCACCTATCCCCGCGGTGAGTCCTTGTGCAGGAGCACTCAGAGCGAGTCAAGGTAGCATCCCGGATGAGCCATCTACCCGACTGGCCAGGGTAGCATCCCGGAAGAGCCATCTACCTGGCGGAAGGGGAGTTAAAGAGCTCCCTGGCAGAGATAGTGTCTCGGAGGAGTCGCCTATCCCCGTGGTGAGTCCTTGTGCCGGAGCACTCAAAGCGAGTCAAGGTAGCATCTCGGAGGAGCCATCTACTCGACTGGCCGAGGTAGCATCTCGAAGGAGCGTCTACCTGGCGGAAGGGGAGTTGAAGAGCTCCCTAGCGAAGATAGTGTCCCGAAAGAGTCGCCTATCCCCGTGGTGAGTCCTTGTGCCGAAGCACTCGGAGCGCGTCAAGGTAGCATCCCGGAGGAGCCGTCTGCCTGACTGGCCGAGGTAGCATCCCGGAGGAGCCGTCTACCTGGCGAAAGGGGAGTTGAAGAGCTCCTTGGCGAAGATAGTGTCCCGGAGGAGTCACCTATCCCCGCAGTGTTGCACACTTCAGAGAGTGGGTCGAAGCATGTTCCACGACCAAGGCAAGGTGCACATGGTGTGGTGAAAGGATGAACCGATGCAAAGAGCATGGTAGTGTGATAGAGAGACAAGGGGCACGATTGTGTTAGTGGCGCGGTGAAGTGAGTATGGTGTCCGGGGCACAGTGTGACGTCCGGGCAACGAGGGTCGCGGAATGACGTCCCGGTGACAGGGGTTACGGAGTGAGTTCCGGGTAACGGGGGTCGCAGAGTGATGTCCAGGCGACGGGGGTTGCGGAGTGAGTTCCGGGCGACGGGAGTCACAGAGTGACGTCCGGGTGACTGGGGTCGCGGAGTGAAGTCTGGGTGACGAGGGTCGCGGAGTGACGTCGGGGCGACGGGGGTCGCTGAGTGACGTCGGGGCGACGGGGGTCGCGGAGTGACTTTTGGCCCCTTGAAGAGTAGTGAAGATGCTAAGTATGGAAGCCAAAGGCCAACCATTGGGGGAGGCCAAGGCCGACCCCAGAGGAAGGCCGAGGCCGACCCTAATGGGGGCCAAGGCAAACTTCCTTTGGTAGACACCAAGGTGTGCTGACGGGCGAAGGATGAATGCGACGGTCAGAGCATGATAAGCAGTCGCGCAAGGATAAGTTCTTGGTGACGAGGTCCCATAGAAAGAGTGAGAAGTGCACGTGACTTGAGCGTGCACGTATTGACCGGTTGGAGGCGTTGAATGTTGCCTGTTGCTTGTGCGGACGTGTTATGCAAAATGGGACCCTCAGTGGGCGTTTGGGTGCAACCAGAATAGGTTGGAAACACCGGTTAACCCTTCATTTTCTTCTCACATTTCTCTCCCTCTCACACCGCCGTAGCAGATCTGCGTCACCCCATCTCAACAGAGACACGATATCCACCGACAACCAGATCGTGACTCCATCAGGTGTCACGGGCGACCAGATCGTGACTCACTCAACCCTTTCAGAATAAGGGCCGTCAGCTTAATCCTTTCACACAAGGCCATCGCATCATCGCCCCAATTGGCCCAAGATTTTGGCCGCCATAGTAGCGTCGAGAGTCAAGAGTCAAGAATTTTGGCTTCCATAGTAGCAAACTAGCAGGTAGCAACACCTCTCACCTCTTTACTCCGTTAGTCGAGTCAGCCCCTTCATGGCCTCACTCTTCAGTCTTCAACTCCGTTAGCCTCCGATCGAAAAGCTTACATTTGCCAGTCCATCGCTGTTGTTCATGCCATACGATACGGAACTCCACGTGGAAGGTTAGTTAGTCACTCACTCTTTCTCAAAAATCAAAATTATTGAAATTTTTACTTGATGAATAATGAGTTGATGTCTTGAATTGTTGAATATTTTTCACTACAAGAAAAAAGGCTTTTAGCGACGGGGAAATCCGTCACTAAAAGCTTAAAATCTGTCGCTAAATGTTTTAGCTACGGATTTACCGTCGCTAAAAATCCCTCGTATAAAAGCCTGTTACTAATAGTTTGGCGACGGAATTTTTAAATCCGTCGTATAATATTTAAGTTTTTGCTACGAATTTATTTATTAATTAGCGACGGAATATCTGTCTCTAATTATATTTTAAGTATATTAATTTAATTTTTTTTGTTAAATTAGTGACGAAATATTCCATCGCGAAATGTCTTATTTAGCGACGGAATAATTCGTCGCTAAACACGGATAGTAATAAAAAAACTTTTAGCGACGGATATAATCTGTCGCCAAAAGTCAAAATTTTTTTAAAATATATATATTTTTATTTTTCTAATGCCTAAACCTGTAATATAAAAATCTATCCTCAACAACAACGCACAATAATCAATACACAAATAAATATATAAAATTAATCATAGGGGAGGGGAGAAGAGTACAAGCTGGGAACCAGATACAGCTGGTTAGGGGAGGGGAGAAGAGTACAAGCCAGGCGAGGGGGCCGGGGGGAAGCTGGGACCGCGCACGAGAAGAGGCTCATCAGGGGTTGCCGAGTCCCGGATTTGGTCCCTGCTGATTCGGGGCCGACTCGGCATGTCCAGCCATAGTACCCTGCTGATCCTGCTCCCTGATCATCCTCAACACCACCGTAGCAATGCGTGCAATCTCCTCGTCGTCCAACGGATGCCGAGGAGCCGGTGTCTGTGGAGGGGCAGTGGGGGGTGAGGACGCTCCTATCACGGCACGAGCAGTCCGACTAAGCAGGCCACGTATGCGGCCTTTCGGCCGATTGACGACCTCCGGCATATCTAGCCATCGCTTCAACGCCCCAGTACTCGCACCCGTACTAGTGGACGCTGATGGCTGTCCGGACTGCTCCTCGGACCCCCTAAGCTGTTCATACGAGGCCTACAAAAAACAGTGATATAGAGATATGTTAGGGCATTAATTAATGCACATACATTGAGGATAGAAAGACAAAAAATTAACAACTTAAACAAATTGACTCACATCGATCTGCAGGGCAATATCTGAAATATAGTCGACCGCTCGGTGCGCCTCGTCCTTGTCATTCTTCTACATGTGCGTCTGATTATACGTCAGAGCTATGACCTCATCGTCCTCCAGATCCGGGTGCTCGACCGCATTCTTGTGTCAGACGATGTCGTGTGGCACCGACCCCCCCGTGTGCGTCGGATCTTTGTTCTGTCTGTTCTCAGCCTCGCACTTACTCTTGGCATCCCAACCTGGATCCACAGCCCACCGATCTATCATCGCCATCCATACAGTTGGAGTGTCACGACCCGAACCCACGGGTAGGCCCGCGAGTTAGATCTGTGACCGACCATAGACCCAATAGACTCCAACCGAGGGCTCTGCCAGGCCTTACTCGCTAAAACATCATATAATCTACAGCGGAAATTAAAACTTCTACAAACCTTAATTATTTTTTTATATTTTCATTTGAATACAACACTTATGCTAAAACTCTTCATAACTCCGATCTGTCAACAACTAAGGCTAAAACAACAATCTAAATGTTTAGCAGCTCATTCAAAGCAGTGTCTGAAGCTTCGCGCCAAATTCCCCCTTCTTATGCTCCTCACTATCACCTTACTTTCAAACCTGAAATGATAAGTAAGGGATGAGCTTCAACATGCTCAGTAAGTAACCAATGATTCAACTAGGTGGACCATGGCATGCCAGAAAATAACTCGCTTTATATTATAGCAACATTAAGAAATCTAAAATCATAGAATAAAAAATCATCTGGTAAAACCAAATAAAGAACATGGAACAAAACTAAGGCATAAAACCATTAACACAAAAACCCCACGACAAACGGTTCTATCCCACATTAGTTTCAAACGATATGCTGCGGTCAGCGTACAGGCCCCACTGACTAGGGCCCGAAATCCCTTCTCCATCCGGGATAAAATTATGTGGACGCAAGGGCGAACCACGAGCAACAATACTATGCATCAATGTACAAGCCCCATTGACCAGGGCCCGAAATCCAACTTTCCCCCGTGGATATGGGGCACAGCAATCGAATAAACAAGAACTACCTTTTGGTTCATCGTAAACACAACCACTCAACAAACTATCCACACACCCCTTTCGATAAATTTCAAAATGTTCAATATTCACAAATACGTCAAATGCCAAAACATTTCAAATCCAAGTTTCATTGCAATTACTAAGCAAAATATCAATTACATGCTGGTCCAATTTTTAAAATAAATCACTAGAAGCTTTTTGGTAAATTAAGCCAGAGCAGTTCAACATAATCAAAACATTCAATGTTGATAAGTATCACTTTTTAACTTTATAAACATATACATTATATGTAAAAATACTAGTTGAATCAAAGGGTTACTTACTTGACGTTATGCATTTCCCACATCAAAGTCTCTAGAGCGACAATCTCGCCGCTACATCTGGCTAAAAAAACGGTCAGGGCCATTCTTTTTATCTCGATGTTCCTGGCTTTAATATGAGCCGAAGGGCATCATTGAAGAAAATGTAGAGTTCTTGTTGGGTATTTCCTCAAACAATTCAGACGCCGCATCCAACCGCCTGTTGCACACTCGTCTATAATCGTGCTCAGTTCACCATGTCATTGTCGGGCCTTTCATCACTGTTGCCGAACTTCCTTCAATTCACCCGATTTTAATAACCAACCGAGCAACCTTGTGCTAAATAGTACCCAGTTAATCGCTAGAGCTCACGCTAACAATTCCCTTTTATATAATCTTATAGCCTATGCACTTCTTTGTCCAAAACATATACATGTATCTCACACAACTGTAGCAGTATACAGCTACAATACATAAACCGCAAACACACCACCGAACTTATGCACAGCCTACCTCCAGCAAAATAACTGAACGTCCATTTCTGCCTTAACTACAACTCTGCTTGTGAGTTACTTGCATGCTAACCCAGTTGTGTGCATCCGAACACTTGAGTTGATGTTGATCGAGATTCCTTGTGTACTGCCCCTTGAAATTAACCAAATAATCCCACCCTGTTGATCCCCTGTTCCTGCGTGAATTGCCATAACTGTTTCAATCCTTAACCAAATGTGCCTCTTTTCACTAAGCCCAAATAACTCGCAGTCAGGATAACCGTCGTTGCAGATATTTTGAGATAATGAGATTGTGGTACAAGTATTTTCAATCAAATTTTGGTGCAATTCTTAGACATCCACTAAAACTCGAAAGCCATGAAAATCATTACAACTCTGTTATGTTACACTCTCTTTACTTATCTGTGGTTCTCAATAATGTACAAGCAAAACAAATCCAACAATGATTTCTTTTACCGACGGTAGGCAATTTCTTTTACTGCCCACACAATTTCACGCACCAATTCACGTGCTCCAACTCACCCATTTGTACACCGCCTCATGCAGAGATACATGCCATGCACCCACCATTCACTAGTCCTAAAATGCAGACTAGGACACATACTGCTAGATACATCACTACATCCTTCAAAGCACTTGCCGACTTACACATTAAGACACAACAATATTCACACAACTGTACATAATACACCAGCACATTCCATGTACCCGTCCACTCACAAACACCTGTAGATACCCATCAACATATCCAGACATATACAACCAATAAACACCCATAGCAAAGTGTCCCCGCATACACACCTTTTTAAACACATTCATCCGATAACAACCACACAATCATCCATAATAACCCATTTCACAATTTTTACAATACTGCCAATAAGAAACTCCAGTACCAATTTTGCCGAATAGGCGTGTTGCCAGTGCTCCTTTGGTGACGGTTAAAATTTCACAGAGGTGGTCGGCCGGCCAGTGAGCGTCGCAATGACAGAGGAAAATTGCGAGTTTCTTGTTGGTTTCTCTGCCACCTTCATCGATCGGGAATCTTGTCGTAGGAATTTTTGCCCGTATACACGCGAAAGGGCAGTGACGGTGAAGGGAGGCTGCGCTTGAAGTGTCTGGTGCCGTTGGGCGGTGGTGTGGGAGTCACTGGCAGCACCGACAACGAAGGTTGACTGGCATCGGCAGTGGTAGGCTTAAGACCCACGATGATGGGTCAACTGTTGGTTGCGCGGCACTATCCTCATCGGCGTGTTGGTCTCATCGGCATCCTGTCGTTGGAATATCCGCCGGTTGCAGGCTGCCATTTACGCTGCTAGTGCTTGCCGAAGATGGGTGGCCGGCGACAGCGATTGCACGGCGTCTAGGCAGTGGCAGCAAGTCCTCGGCTATGGTACTGTGGTCACGAAGTTGAAGGGGGCGGCCGAAGTTGATTACTGGTGACCGCTGGTGCGGCCGGCAGTGGGGCTACCATGGTAGAGGCGCGGCCCGTTCTAGGGTCGGCTACCATCTCTCCTCTTCTGTACCCATCTTCTCTTTCTGTTTTCTCTTTTGTTTTGTTTTGTATTGCTTATTTATAAACCTATATTCTTTTAATTGCTGCCAAAGTCTTCTCCTTTATGTCCCAAATCTCTCTTTCTCTTTTTTTTTCTCGATCATTTTAAAATGCCACACTTTCTCCATAAATCACCCTATCTGCCATATTTAAATAACGAAGATTAGAGATTAAATATTTATATAATAAAACCTAATTAATTATTACCTCTCCAGAGTGATCGGCTACATTTCATTTATTTCTCTCTTGCACCCATTCTTATCTGCAGCTAGTGGTATTTTAAATGTGTTACTGGTAATATTGCCTAAGAAAAACGTCGTTAAAAATTCGAAAGAACATCACTCCTAAAAACTGTCGCTAAGGTAATGATAACCGGGTAAACTTAGGTTCGGGGTATTACACAGAGATATCTAATGTAGGGCATCTCTCGTCATCTCCGTCATTGGGGCACCGTCTGGTAGCTTCTTCTTTGCCTAGTCCCTTGTGTCGTGGAGCCATCGGTGGTAATTTTTGCCGATGTAAGCAAAGAAGGCCTGCTGCCCCAGTGCCTGCTGCTCAGGCGAGTCAAACGTGAACCCCTCCTGTAAGGCATTCCATAACATAAATTAACTACAGAAAACAAATTCTAATTAAACAAATACTATCGCTGAAAAAAATACTTCACCGTACCAGCCACTCCTCCCATAGGGACTCCCTCGCAGCCACATCCCAGTCCTTCCAGTACAGGTGTGGCTCGAAGAATCGGCCCTTCACAAGAACGCCGATCTTCGTCCTCGCCTGATTCTCCAGGATCCTGCCAAAGAAGTAAATAAATAAATTAATACAGTTCAAATATAAATTAACACCCCAAAATTTTAAATATAAGGCATGATGTGATATTCAATCCAATTGGGTCCTATCCTCCGTCAACAATTTCAATATCTCAAATGCTCAATGCACAATTAACAATCTAAAATCATCAATTAACAACCTAAAATCATCAATTAATAATCTCATTTACTTCAAATGCACAGTTAATAACCTAAAATCATCAATTAATAGCCTAAAATCATCTATCAATTGGATTAGGGCATTCAATTTAGGGTTCAATTAGGGGTTCAAGTAGTTTAATTAGGGTTTGATTACATCAATTTAGGGTTCAATTATAGTTCAATTTAGTGGTCGGTTGAATTGGGGCATTCAATTAGGGGGTTCAATAAGTTCAATTTAGGGTTCGGTTGGATTACGGCATTCAATTTAAGGTTCAATTAGGGGTTCAATTAGTTTAATTTAGGGTTCAATTCGATTAAGGCATTCAATTTAGGATTTAATTACTTCAATTTAGGGTTCAATTAGAGGGTTCTATTAGTTCAATTTAGGGTTTGTTTGAATTGGGGCATTCAATTAGTTCAATTTAAGGTTCGATTGGATTAGGGCATTCAATTTAGGGTTCAATTAGGGGTTCAATTTCGGGTTAGACCCCGGATTAGGGCATTCAATTTAGGGTTTAATTAGGGTTCAATTACTTCAATTTAGGGTTCAATTAGTTCAATTTAAGAGACGGTTGAATTGGGACATTCAATTTAGGGTTCAATTAGGGGGTTCAATAAGTTCAATTTAGGGTTCGGTGGGATTAGGGCATTCAATTTAGGGTTCAATTAGGGGTACAATTTAGGGTTCAGTCGGATTAGGGCATTCAATTTAGGGTTTAATTGGGGGTTCAATTTAGGGTTCGATTGGATTAGGGTTTTTAAATTTAGGGTTCGATTGGGGGTTCAATTTAGGGTTCGGTTGGATTAGGGCATTCAAGTTAGGGTTCAATTAGTTTAATTTAGGGTTCGATTCGATTAGGGCATTCAATTTAGGGTTTAATTAGGGTTCAATTACTTCAATTTAGGGTTCAATTAGGCCAAATGCTTCATAATCAACAAATTCAAAAGACAAAATAATGGCCAAACGTCCAAATTAACAACATAAGATTATACATGGCAGAGAAGACAAATTTGAATATGGCCAAATGCTTGATAATCAACTTTGAAAAATAAACAACAAGATTAATTTAGGGCAATTGACATATAGTTCTCGAGGTGGGTACGACGACGGCAGCGTTGGTGGTGCGTTGGCAGTGGTGGGCTTTGTCGCGCAGTGCAAGTGGAGGGCTTTGTGGCACGGTGGTTGTGGAAGGCCTGGTGGCGCGGCGTCGGGTGGGGGACGGGGGTGTCGCCGGAGGTGGGTCACCGTAGAAGAGGGGTGGCCGTAGAGAGGGGTGAGAGAAGAATTTTGGAGAGAGAAACAAACCCGATGTGGGTATATATTGAGGATCTTTAGCGACGAAATAATACCGTCGCTAAAAATCCTCAGTGAAGGTCTGACTTTTACCGACGGACTTTTTAGTGATGGTTTTATTCCGTCGTTTAAATAATTTAAAAAACCTTCTGAAAATACTAATTTTCTAAAAAATTTTGGCGACGAAACTCCGTCGCTAAAAGTCCGCCGTTAAAAGTCCGTCTGCAAATACTTTTACCGATGGTGGCTTCCATCGGTAATAGTATTAAACAACGGATTTTTAACGACGGGATATTCCGTTGCTTAAAGGCCTTTTTTGCGACGGAATACCTTATGTAGCTAAAAATCCGTCACAAAATACATATTTTCTTGTGGTGTTTGCTGTAAATTAAAATTAATTGGTGAATGTTGTATGTATAAATTGGTGAATTGTTGGATTCGGGCATTATTGGCAAATTGGTGAGTTATTGGATTTGGGCAGTATTATGGTGGATGTTATTATTGTTGGATGGGAATTTTTTAGATGTTATATGTATTGGTGTTGGACTACTAAATATCTGAAATTATGTGTTATGTTGGATTTGGATTTGGATCTGGTTAGTAAATGTACTGCTATTGGACTACTGAAAATCTGAAATAATGTGTTGTGTACTTGTGTTAGATTTGGATTTGGGCAATAAATCAGGGGGAAAGTAGGGAATGACCCCCTCTACTTTACACGTTGTGCGATTTGCCCCCCTCCACTTCAAAGTTAAGCACTAAACCCCCCCACAGTTTAAGAAAATGGGCACAGTTAATTGACTGTAACAGATCTTTGTAAAATGTCATTTTTATCCTTCCCTCGGGAAGCATGCCCAAACCCGTGCAATCTCTCTCTGCCTTCTCCCATTTCATCTTCTCTCTCAGAATTGGAGATAACCTTTCATCTCCCTCTCTGGCGTCTGTTGATCCCCATATGCGTCGCCGATCTCAGGGGCGGAGCTACACTGGAACGAGGGGGGCTAATGTACCCCCTCAATTTTTGAAAGATTTTTTTTTTCATTTCACCTGGTCTGTCTCTTTCTCTCTGCGATTTGCCCAGTTGCCCAGCGCCAAATACTCTCACCCACTCCCAGACAGGTAGATCACAGCACTCACCGGCGACGGGCGACAGTGACACACCCACATGGCAGGGGCTCCTAGAGTCGACTCCCTTTGGCAGAGCTCAGCTCAGATCTAAGACAACAAGGGGAAGACTCCACCGGGGGCGACGACTACCGAGGCGGCCTTCGAATTCAGATCTGGAATAACGGTCAATTGAAGAAAAAGCAGTGACCGGCAACTGGAGACGGCGAGGCGAGAACTCCACCGGCCAATGACCTTTCACCAGTGATGATGCGTTGACGAATGGTGACCTTAGAAGAAGCAGTGACCGGCGGATTGATCAGCGAGAGTCGACTGTAAGGCGAGGACTCCACCGGCGACGACGCTTCGACGATTGGTGCGGCAATAGTGCAACTTCCCCTATCTGCCGAAGCCCGAAAGGTCATCTTTCTGGTTTCTTTCCTTTCCCATGTGCTGATTGAATGGTGTTGGGGTGTGATGAAGGTACGATGGGGGTCGTGGTGGCAGTGGATCGCGGTGGGGTAGCACCACAAGTGGTGTTCGGGGGAAACGACGGTGGGCCGAGCTTGCGGTGTGCAGCGGAGGAGAAGAAGTCAGACAATGAGTTCGCGGAGGTGGAGATGGTGGTTTTGCGGTAGTAGCGGCATTTGAGATTGTTAGTGACCTGTGCAGTCGAGGGGAGTTGGACAGGTCGAGTTCCCGAAGGTGAAGATGGTGGTTTCGCAGTAGCAACGACGTTTGACAGGTGCCGGCGCCGTTTTGGTGTTCAGACGAGGAAGAGATAAAGGATGGACAAAATTGTCATTTTTTTAAAAAAAACTTTAGTCAGCGCATGTGTTGACCACGCGCTATTTATTTTAACAGTTTCCGTCTAAAGTGTTCATTTTCTTAAACTGTAGGGGGGTTTAGTGCTTAACTTTGAAGTGGAGGGGGGCAAATCGCACAACGTGTAAAGTGGAGGGGGGCAAATCGCACAACGTGTAAAGTAGAGGGGGTCATTCCCTACTTTCCCCATAAATCAGTCCATTGTTATTTTTTGCTGTAGATTATGTATTGTTGACTTCTTGTTCTTGCTTTTTTTCTTATTCGTTGTTTCGGGCTATTGTAGAATCTATGGATTTTGTAAACAAGATCCACCTGTTGAGAATGTTGAGGTTGTTGATGTTGAAGATGAATCTCCTCAAGTTTTTACCAACCTTGATGAAGTTGCTAATGACATTGACATTAGTGCTGATGAAAAGTCTATTAGAGGTAAAATTTGGGGAAAATTTGATATTTTGAAGGAGAATAATAAACGTAGGGCCGTGTGTAGGTGGTGTAAAGATAAGAGTTTTGCCATGGGGACAACTCCTGATGGGAAGCCATGCAAGGGTACACATGAGACTTCAAATATGCATAAGCACCTTAAGGTTTGTAGTGTGTACAAGAAAGAATTTATGGATAAAACTGATGCGATTAGATTATTCTGTGAAATTGAGGTCCAAAAAAATTTCTCAACATGTTTATTGTGAAAAAAATGGCTATTGCGATTATGAAGCATAATTATACTTTTCTTGGTTGTTGATCATGAGGGTCTTAGGGAGGTTCACAGTTATTTGAATGCAGAGGTCAAGCATTATACTCGTAATACTGCAAAAGCCGATTGTTTGAAAATCTTGTTGAGTCAGAAAGACATAAGCTTGCTTTTGGTAGAATTAGAGGTAAGCTATGTCTTAAGGTGGATGTGTTGACTTCTATATATATATATATATATATATATATATATATATATATATATATATATATATATATATATATGTTGAGTCAGAAAGACATAAGCTTGCTTTTGGTAGAATTAGAGGTAAGCTATGTCTTAAGGTGGATGTGTGGACTTCTATATATATATATATATATATATATATATATATATATATATATATATATATATATATATATATAAGGATATCTTTGCTTAACTGCACACTTTATTGATGAAAATTGGAAATTGCATAGTAGGATTCTTAATTTTTCTTATTTTACTCTGCCACATTCTGATAAATCCTTGTGTGACAAAGCATATGATTTTTTGAAGGATTGGGGAATTGAGAAAAAAGTGTTTTTGATCACTTTAGATAATGCCACTAGTTGTGATAACATGTAAGAACATTTGAAGAATAGATTACAAGTCAACAAAGTCTTGGTGAGAAATGGGGATTATTTTCACATACGATGTTCGGCTCATATCTTGAACCTCATTGTTCAAGAAGGGTTGATAGTTGGTAATGAGGCTATTTACAAGATTAGGAAGAGCATTAAGTATGTAAAAGAATCCGAGGGTAGGATGATAAAGTTTGACAATGTTGTGAGCAAATTGGTGTGGCAACTTCGATGGGTTTGCGCATGGATGTTCCCACTCATTGGAACTCTACTTTCTTTATGCTAAAGTGTGGACTTAAATTTTGGTCAGCATTGGTGAGTTATTCCCTCATTGAACCTAGCTACAAGTATTGTCCTACAAGTGAAGAATGGGATAGGGGGGCTCAAATTGCAAAAAATTTGGCCCCATTTGCTGTGATGACCAATCTTGTGTCCGGGACTGAGTATGTAATGTCAACTCTGGAAGAGATGGAAGTGATGATCTAGTTTTGAGAAACATGGCCATGAAAATGTACCATAACTTTTTAAAGTATTGGGAGTCTTATAGTACTATCCTAGCTATAGGAACAGTGATTGATCTTTGCCACAGGTTGGGATATGTGGTATAGTTCTATGAAATGATTGATGAGGGTGAAGGGGAAGATGAGGCAAAAGAACTCAAAAAGAAGATCGAGAAGCTCTATGAAGAATATGTGGTTTAAATTCCGTTTTTCCAAAAGATAAAGCTTCAGTTGGTACAAATGTCATTTCTGTTGAAGAAGATGAGGCCGAAGTAAGTTATTTCCTTTTTATGTTTACGTTTCTTGTTTATTTGTTTATATACTTTGTTTAATACATTTCTCATTCAAAAAATGTAGGAGTACTTTAAAAAGCGACGACTTAAGGCCAAGATTTGGATCTTTATTGGGAGGAGCCGGCGTATGATCGCGTGGAATATGCATATTTAGGTGTGTTGGAGTACTGGAAAGACCATTAGTCTAGGTATACTATTCTTTTTTAATATGACACGTGACATTATGAGCATCCCAATAACCACTATTGCCTCCGAATCGGCTTTTAGTATTAGAGCAAAAGGTCTTTCAAAAGTTCGGTGTTCACTTACTCTGGATAATGCCCAAGCTTTGGTTTGCGGACATAATTGGTTGTATGCTTATGTAATTCAAAGTAAATTATTATTTTTAAAGCATTATGAAGTTTACTTATATGTTTTTGGATTTAGTTTAATCATATTAACTTAAATGTAGGTGAAGAGCCGGAGGATAGTAAACTTGACTTTAACTCATACTCTAGCAAATTTAGTGTCCTGTCATTAATTCCTTCTGGTATTCTTCGGGCTAGCCTCTTCCTCCTCGTTGGTCCCCAAGGATTCATCATCTTTTTCACCCTTGGGTTCAAGGGATGACTCTACCATAGAAATCTCGTCAAATTACGGCTTCTTGTAGATCTTACAAAAGACTGAGGCAATCCGAAAGGATTTGTGTCTCCACTTCAATGGCAGGGTTAGGGCTTTTCCTTTCCTCCCACGACAAATTTCTTGCCCTTAGATAGTGCCGACTTTGATTGGCTCACCTTCTTCATAAAGGTTTGACTCATCGCCCTCGTCTTCGCCTAGCTTTCCTTTTGAGATATTAGAGCCCCTCCCTAGGAGTTTGAGTGGTAGAATCAATGTTCATTGGCTCCATAGAGATTTGTCATCCACTTGATCCAGATCCAAAGGTGGTATTTAAGGAGTAGGAGTTGGTTCCTAAGTTGTCTTGGTAGAGGGCTTATACATCTCTAGTAAGTCTTGGTAGGTAGATACCATGTCCTTGAGCTTGTGTATCATCCGATAGGCATCCTTTAACAATGAGCACGGGACATGTAATAACGAATTTCACCGAATTAAAACCAAGGAAAAATAACAATTTAAACATAGTTAAGGTCTAGGTTTAGCGTCTGGACTTGCGTGAGCTCCTTGAGCCTAAAAACCTCAGAATCCTTCTTTGGGTGGGGGATCGGCTCTTGCTCCTTGGTCTTGCCCTTCAGGAAGATCGAGACCGCCTAAGGAGGGAACGAGAGATCGTCTGTAGACTCTGCCTTTTTCTTCCCCTTTCTCTTCCAGTCCTAGGTAGTTCTAGCCCCTGTGCCCTCCTTAGCCACTTCGTATGAATGCCTCGTAGGTAGAAGGATCGTTCGGCCACCTTAGGGAGGATACACCAATCCTCATGATCAAGCTCTGCCTTTGTCCCCTGTCTAGGGTCCCCATTTGGTATATCTTGAGGGGAGGGATAGTCAGAATACGAGCCTCGATGTTCATGTGATGCTGGAAGAGTACCAACTTTCCCAGATAAAATTCTTCCTACGAGGGATCCACCAATAACACATGGCATCGAGAGAGGGCTAATTCCTTGGGATAAGCCTCGGCTGTCTTCTACTTGGACAGAAAACCTGAAAGGGAATGAACAAATTGTAAGTATTCATAAGCATGCATATGAAAGAAAATTCAATGAATCTCTTATCGGGCACTGAGTTAGCCCGTTGAAGCTTTCATGGAAGGCCTCTATGGTGACCCCCACCCACTCATCCTGAAAATTCCACCAGTACATTGCTGGCTCAGTCTCTTCAGTGAGCCCCTCACTCAATCGAGGAGCACGTGATCCCAGGACCTCGAAGGCTCAAACCTGTGAACCAAAATGACACGTGATCAAGATGTTTAAAGACATGCATGAGAATAATTAGAAGAGAACTAAAAGAGCATATGCATATTTGCCATATGTTGCAATATCCCATGAAGCTCAAAGACTGTCCCGAGGACACTGCGCTAATAGAATGATACAAATATGCCAAAGCAGGAATACCCCAGTCGTACTCCTCAATCTCTCCCACCTTCTTCAAGAACAGTATGCACCATATTTGCGCAGAGTTGTCCCCATTGCTGAATAGAGTCTCCCCTAAGACATAGAGCAAAACCCCCGGACGTACTGATCAATCGTCTAGCCATCGCCCCCCTCTAAATCTATACCTTTATAGTATGCACGAAGGGTACCCAAAAAGATGGAATCATCCTTTTTAAAGGACGGTTCAAAACCAAGTAACTGGACCATGAGGTCTCCATCCTTGTCGAGATCATAGGCCCAAGGAACAAGCCTCCATCGAACAAAAATATCAGTGACATTTATGGAAAATATAAGGGGTAAGCGTCGCTTCCCTGAACGGTTAGTAAAAAATGTTGGTGGAATCCCACCAATGCCTGGATGAGCATGGAAGATTCTTTTTACTATGGGTCGTCGCATGCAACTCATCTAGAAAAGCTTGAAACTGGTACCGGCTATCCTAGCACCTATGGCTTGGGATATCTTGGCCCATAATTCCCTAACTAAATTTGGGGATCCCCTACATCACATGTTCAAGGGAGAGGCTGCAACATCAAGAAAAAAGAAAAGAATCTTAAAGGACAATTCAGTTTCTACATGAAAAAATAGCATGGATGGGCCTTACTTTGCATGAGGTAACTTGTGTGTGAAAAAGTGTGTGTAGTAGGGGAAAGTTCATCATTGGAAAGCATACCTCGTTCGAAACAAAGTGCTTGCTCAAGTGAACTCCTTGATCCGGAGTCAAGATCAAGTTATCGTCCATCCGATTCATCGGCCAGAAGCGCGAAATTCGGCCAATTTGCTGCCCTCCTTTATGCCATATTCTAGTTCGCATATAATCCGTAGTTTCTTAGAAATTAGGAGATAATGGAAGAGGATTGAAAAGATTTAGAGGCTAAAGATGTAATTAGGATAGGATTATTTGCTTAGGAGTCCTTGGAGTAAGAAATTTGAGAAAGAATGTGATTGGATTTTTTTTGAAGTTTTGAAAAAAAATCCTAAATATCGTGCACAAATCTGAAGGGATTAACTGGCTGGTTTTTCATTTAAATTCATTAAACCTGCTGATTAACCGACCGATTTTTTACTTTTCAACTTTCAAAATTCCAAACCTGTTAACTAATCGGCCGGTTGTTGGCTCAATATTTTAACTTTTTTTTATCTTCTGAGTAACAAGCCAATTTTCGACCCCTTAAAAAAAGTTTTAAAATAGACTCTTATATACCTGTGTGCTTGTGTGCTTGCATAACTTTTTTATTACATGAGTTTGCTGTTTTGCCTGGTTGTGCATTTTCTTGATACCTAGCTTATTCCTCTTAGGGCATTTTTATCCAACATGTATGTGCTTGCATGTGCATCTCTTACCCCATCCTCGGTTGTTTGGCGATCCGAGCATTCGAATTTTGTTGTTTACTTCAGCGTTTTTGTACGGTGTAAGACCAATGTCAATCCCGTGTTTGTTGTTACAAATAACATTTGTGTCATATTAGTTATATTGATATGTTCAATACTCAACGACCAACTGTCTCATTACATTCTTGGCTCCAGCTTTGAGTGATATTTTTGAATTTTTTAGTTATCTAAGCGATCAATTGCTTTGAAGCGTTGTTGGCTCCAACTCTTAGATATAAGTTCAGTTATAACTAAGTAACTAACCGCTTCGATGCATTGTTGGCTCCGACGCTTGGTCAACCCTTTACTTTGTCTGTCAACCACTCAAATTGTTTTGGTGGCCAAAGTTATTGTCGTATTGCTAGACATCTAGCAATACTATCATCTTGTCTGTCGACCATCCAAATCAATTTGGTGGCTCTGGAAACATGCAAGCTTCCTTCTGTAGTATGTTTAAACGACCCTTTCAAATCGATATGGGAGTTCCAGCATCTAGATATACAGCTTTGTCTGTCGATTATTCAAATTGATTTGGTGGGTTCTGCAACGAATATAGTTATTACTTCTTTTAGATGTCTAGATGACCCTTTCAAATCAATTTGGGGGCTCTAAAATCTAGATATGGGTTTTGTCTGTCGATCATCCAAATTGATTTGGTGGCTCCGATAAGAGACGAAATTTTTGTTTGTCTACTGTTGGCTTTGGCTTCGAACAAATTTGTATCTTAACGAACTGTGTTGGTCAGATTCGTCTCTGGAGGATATATAAAAAGCCCTGTAGAGGTCCAACCTCATATCTATGTCATAATCCTCGAGTTTATTCAGAGTCTTATGGTTTTTTCCGTATCACTACAAAAGTGTATTGTTTTTAGATGATGTTTGCATGTGCACGAGCTCCCTCATTGAGGGGCTCTATATACTTTATCTAATCGAGGAAAGGTGGCTCGAATATTCTAATGCTTTGTCTAAGGTCCGTATGATGAATTAATATTTTGTCAAGGAAGGAGAAAAATGACGTTACTATGGATTCCCAGAGCTAGCCTACAACACGGAGATAGGGAAGCTCATATATTTTATGACTGTTAGTGGGTGGAGGATGAAGAATTGCTAAGCCTAACAAAACTGAGAAAAAAATAATACCTCTAATTGGATGGACTTTATGGAGTTGGAGGGAATGACATAATGTTTCAATGATATGCAGACATCCTTGTGCTTATCTATGAGATGGATGATCGGACTACTAACTCGACAAGCTTGATCACTTTAGCACAGGGAAACGTACTAAAGTGGAAATTGAGTATGGACTACTGGTTGTGGGGGAGATCACTGGGGAGCATCCGGATGCCAACATTATTACTGAATCGGAGGACCTAGATGTGTATGCTTCCCTAGACAATCTAAATTTGCTTACCTATTAGTTTTCCTTGACTTTTCAATTGATAATATGATGTTCGATATCGATTACTCTTTGGTTGTTGATCTAAGTTATGACGAATGATGAATCATAACTAATGGATGAGGAAGAGAAAAAAATACGTGTAAGAAATGACGAAAGAAATGATGAATGAAATAGAAAACCGAGAGTCTATTTAAGTCAAGCTAGTGGCAGAAGAAATAGTTAAAGTCAACATAGGCACATCTGAAAATGTAAAAGAAATTAAAATAGGCGCTAGCCTGGATGTAGAGAGAGAGAGAGAGAGAGAGAGAGAGAGAGTCACTGCACTCCTAGAAGTGTTCATTGATGTATTTGCTTGGTCATATATGGTGATATTCCCGGTATTGACCCGTCGATCATTGAGCATCACCTACTAGTCTGCCAGAAGTCAAAACTATTAAATAGAAATTCCGTAAGTTGAGACCAATGTGGTCTCTCAAAGTCAAGGAGGAAGTCATGAAACTCCTCCTTATAGGGTTTATCAAGGTTATTGAGTCCATGTCCCTAAATTGATCGGCCAAGTCCATAAATTGATCGGCCAAGTTTGGATGTGTGTTGACTACTGAGACCTTAACTGAGCTCCCAAGGATGATTTCCTTCTTCCTATCATTGAATTGATGATAGACAACAGCGCAGAGCACAAGTTGGTTTCATTCATAAATCATTTCGTTGGATACTATTAGATAAAGATGACTCCCAAAGATCAGGAGAAAACAACCTCATCACACCATGGGGCACATTTGGCTACACAGTGATGCCTTTTGGATTGAAAAATGACGGGGTTACATATCAACGGGCTACATATCAATGAGCTGCTACCACCATCTTCCACCATATGATCCACAAAGAAGGAAAAATGGAGGTACATGGTATAATTATTAAGTGTAAGAAGCGGGAAGATCATTACATAGTTTTGAAAGAGTATTTTGAGAGATTGAGACAGTACAATGTGAGACTCAACCCCCAGAAGTAAGTGTTTGGGGTTACAGCCAGTAAGCTACTGGGGTTTATTGTCAATAAGTAAGGCATAGAGGTTGACCCAGCTAAAATTAAGGCCATAGGGAGATGGCCCTGCTAAGAAGCGAGAAAAAATCCGAGGATTCTTAGGTAAAGCTAATACATCAACCAATTTATTTCCTAGTTCATCATGACTTGTGAGCCCATATTCACGTTGTTGAAGAAGGATGTAACCAAGGCATGGAACCCCCTCTGCTAGGAAACTTTTGATACGATTAAGCGCTACCTAAGTAACCCCCAATTTTGAGCCCTATGATACCCAGTAATCCTTTATTGCTATACATAATCGTGACTGATACCACAACCGAAGTGATGTTGGTTTAATACCTAGAGAATTCACTAGTCAAGAGGGTTATTTACAATATTAGTAAGAAGTTGACCTAGGGAGAGATGAACTTTTTGGCCCTAGAGAAGACCTGCGTATCATTAGTCTGGGTAACATAGAGATTAGGAAATTACAAGTTAGCTTACACCATCAGGTTGTTGGCTAGAATGGATCCGGTGAAATACCTTTTTGAGAACACAGTCTTATCTAATCGTATAGTGAAGTGGCTCCCGTTGATTTTTGAGCTTGACATCACCTATGTCACCCAGAAGTCCATAAAAGAAAATGTCATGGCAGACATGCCGGCTAGTTGTCCAATAGAGGATACGAGTGGATAGAGGCAAAATTTGCGAAAGAAGACGTTTGTGTCGTAGCACTTGAGACTCGATGGCAGTTATATTTTAATATAGCCACAAACGGTAACCGATTCAAAGTAGGGATACTGTTAATCTCATCAGACAGGGCTTATACCCATATAGCCATCAAGTTGACCTTCGACGATACTAGCAACACTGCCAAATATAAAGCATGCATCATCAGTTTGGAAATAGCCCTGAGCTTATGAGTCAGAGAAATTATAGTGTATGGTGATTAAGCCCTGATCATACATCAGATACAGGGGATGTAAGCATTAGAGATGAACGTTTACATGCATACCACGCCCATCTGGAGAAGATTGTAAACCAATTCAAATGTGCCCTGACTTAAGACAAACTTTACTGATGCTTTAGCAACACTGGTATCGACGATGGAGATATGAGAAGAACCAAAAATATGGCGATTTGTAATTTGGAAGAAGGATATACCAACGTACTGTTTCATGATCGCACCTCGAGAGGAAGCCAAGATAGTCGAACCGTGGTTCACGGATATCCAGATACTGATTTGAGATGGTAAGTACCCCAAAGGAGCTTCTGCAAAGATCATGTGTCTTTGAGAAGATGGACGTGCAATTTATTATGTGCGACTTATACTTTTACAAGAGATATTATAATAGGGAACATAGTGTCACATAGATGGAAGGTTATCTGATCATGAAAGATATACACTCAGGCGAGTGTGGACCGCATATGGACGAGCAGATGCTAGCAAAGAAAGTTCTTCGACAAGATACTATTGGAGTGCAGTGGAATGTGATTGTATTGAGCACATGTGAAAGTGTTACAAGTGCCAGGTGTATACGAACTTGCAACACATCCCTGCTTAGGAGTTGTATAACATAAAATCTCTTTAGCCTTTCTCAGTTGGGGAATAGACGTGATATGAAAGATCAGTCCTAAAGCTTCAAACGTACATGATTTTCTACTTGTGGCCATAAATTACTTCACAGAATGGGTGGAGACTGCCTCGTACGCTGTGTTAAATGCCAAGAAGGTGGCTCAGTTCATTTGTACCAACATTATCTATCGATATGGCATTCCTTATGAGTTGATTTCTAACAACAGTTTTCATTTCGAAGGGGAGGTCAAGATTTAGCTAAATAGTATGGTATAGTTTGACATTGATCTTCACCCTATAGTCCATAGACCAATGGGGCCGTAGAGGAGGCCTATAAGATCATCAAGAATATGCTAAGTAAGATGACAGAGTCCTATTAGAGTTGGCCAGATAAACTCCCCTATGCCCTTTGGTGGGCTATAGGACATTAGTAAGAATATCTATTGGGGCTACCCGATACTCAATAGTTTATGGCATGGAGGCAGTCCTCCTACCTTTCTCAGGGTACTGCTGAAGAATCAGATAGCCAAGGAAGATTGGGTATGACTCCACTTTAAAGAGATGAAAAGAGATTAAAAGCCCTTTATCACATCTAGGGTAAAAGAATGTGGCTTAAAAAGGATATTTGGTATTAAAAGAGAGTATCAGACAAATTTGGAAGCCGTGAGGGAAATTTGAACATAACTGGTTAGGCCCCTATCTGATCAAACAAATCATGATGGGAGGTGCAACCTTATAGTCGATTTAGATGGAACCAAATTGTCATAATTATTTAATCTAGACTGATTAAATAAATACTACGCCTGAATGACTACTGTAAATGAACTACGAATGACCTCATCCTCTTTTAAAAATAGTACCCGGCACGTATATCTTGATGTAACACTTTAGATGGAGATACGTAGGCAGCCCTAAAGATACGTAGGTGCGGTCAAATTTAAATTAAAAATCTTTAGTCCACTAGCTATAAATTGGACTACATTCTTGAAAAAAAATAATAAAAATCTTACTAGGTTAAAAACCCTGCAAAGTGTGGCCTAGCCAAAAGATAGGACAACAACAACAACAAAAAATAATACTAAAACAAAAATAATAAAAGCCTGCCAAGTCGAAAACCTTACAAATGATTGCCTAGGCAAAAGTTAGGGCAAAAGAAAAGCTTCTAAGTCTTATCAGCAACCTAAGAGTAAACTATTATCATCACATCCCTTTCTTCTTTCTTGAGAAAGGACAATCATCCTCATCCAAAAATATAACTAAGCCAAACTTTGGATTATCCTTCCTGAAAGTTAGCCTCCCTATTACTGGAACCCCCTTCTCTAGATTCCCTGCTTTAGCCACTGAACTGTTCCTCGCTTTTTCAATGTTGACACCATCCCTACGCCTTCCATCAAATTAACCTTGGACATAAGCATCCACACCGTCTTCAGAGTCTAGAGTAGCCTTGACAATAAACCTCCTTTGTGTTTTCCCTTAGCTGGCAGAGATTGTTTGACCCGAGTTTCATCGAAGTGCAAGGCTTGTATCTAATTTCCGTTCACATTGAACTTTTCTTCAAACAACTGAGAGCCAATCCAAGATTGCCAGATCCATATGACTTGGGTTTCCTCTTCTGTCTGAGGTCAATGAAAACCTAGAATATACTTCGTGATGATTTATGAAAATCTTGGGGGTCAGGCCTTAAATCTTCTTCAAAACAAGCTTCATCTTTAGCTCTTTCAAGAAACTTGATCTCACTGTCATTTGGAAATTCCAGTTCAATTCAGCCAGCGGTCTGTTCTCAATAACTAACACCGTCGCTCGAATGCAAGGGCAGAGCCAATAGATGTATGAATCTGACAGCAAATGAGCAACTGGGTTTGTACCAGTAACATACATCCCAGCCTCCATGGAATGATGCCAATATGGAGGGGTACCCTAACCTTAAGAAACAGTCTTAAAGAGTGAAGGAGTGAGTTCTCCGACCGTGAAAAAATTGTTGTAAGATGCCAAAATGATTTTCTCATAACTAAACTGTCCTAAAATTCGACAAGCAAATAAAAATGAGGAATAGCTCAGTCCCATAAGGCAAACCTAGTGATACCCGTGTGTCCACAAAATGGGTCCAATACCAGTTGATATCCTTGAATTTTATGACACAAAAAAAATTGGGTCTAAGCATTTAGACCTGAATGACCCTCAAAGAGCAAAAGCGTAGAGTGGAAAGAGCTAGGGTAATACCTCACCTCAGTAGGTACAGCTATCAACCGCATGTGATCCAAAAGCCACATGTAGATAAGCAAGTGGCTACCCCAAATGCTGCTCTTGGATCTCTATGCACCTTAGTAATAGCATTAATGGGTTCAAGTACCACTGCGGGAATTAAGGTTCTTCATCGCAAAGACATCTGAGGTACCAGCTCAGCTAACCTCACGTCGGCAACCCTCAGGCCCACAATGGTAAGATACTTGGCAACAAGACAGAATGCCCAAGTAGCCACACAGTTGCTCACATATTGCTCATCATGATTGCCGGTTTAGCAAAAAACTATTTATCAACGGGAGAAAGCATAATGTGAAACCTAGCTTGTTCTGCATTAACTACCAACAAACTCATGAGGGGCAAAAGATATCCGTCTTGGATAACAGGAACAACAATTGGTAGGTTTGCGGGGATATCCAACAAAGCTGAGAGTTCTTATATGTAGGACAAAGCTCGCCAAGATTGAATAGGAAGACATGATCCTGGGGATTCTAAAATTTATAAACAAATTGAAGAATATCTTCATAGACGACAACCGTATGCAAACTCATGACTGCCTTCAAATAAAAGTGCTCATCTAAGTGAATGAGTTCCACCTTGTTGAAAGGGTCGTTGAATGATTAGAATCGAATCTAAAAATTATTGGATTGACTTTGGAGGCCATTGGGATTTCTTTGGGAAAATGAGAGTCTTTTACCTTTTCTGAATGGTGTATCTGGAATACATATTGGGAGAAAGCACTAAGTTGTGTAGTGATAAGATTGAAAATTTTAAATTTTAAAAACTCATTGAACAAACCGGATGGTTTTCGATAAACTGGCCAGTTTTCCCTATGTTATGTATGTTTATAAAGATCCATCTCTCTGTTCAATAAGCCAGTTTTAGGTCCCCACAAAAAAAGAATCGTTTAACTTACTCTCTGTCTTCTTCAAACTCCCTTCCCCTTGTGTCTGGCTGAGGATGGAGTCCGACTTTCTCTTCTCTGGAGTTTTCTTTGAAGCACTTGGCTCTGTTCCTTCCCCTTCTAAGGGTTTGTGCTCAAAGGAGAAGCCTTCTATGTAATATTCTGAACTTTGAGAGTGGGTTAAAATGACTATCGGAGGCCCAAAACTAAACGGACGTTAAAGTTGAGTAATGCTCGGGTATTGGTAGTGTGTAGGAGCTTAAAAAAGATTTCGAGGCAAAAATATAATTTTCAAAATTTTGGGGGCATAAATATAAATTATAATTTTAGTGATGAAAAACAATAGAATGAATGCTAGTATATATTTTTAGTGATGTTTAATTGAATTAAGAATGATTAGAAAAGTTTTAGGGCTTAAACGTAATTTTTAAAAGTTTGGGGGTCTTTTTGTAAATATGTAAAGTGTGGGGACATTTGTGTAATTTTATAAAATTATAATTAGAAACCATGTTTTTTTAGAGTTTGCCACCACCTATTAACTTCTCATGACTAAGCTAATTAAATAATTTGATATTGGATTGGGTAAGTGGGTTTTCGGATGAAAGAAAGAAGGAAAAAAAATAGAGAAACAGAAGAAGAAATAGTAAACGGAAAACAGGAACAGAAGGATGGAGGGAAAACAGAGAATAAAGCAAAAAAAGAGAGAAGATGGCTTCGGGGGAGGGAAGATAAAGAGAGAAGAGGAGGAAAAATCGAGGAGATGCCAAGGGTAATCTCCCCATCCTTTTAATGTGTGTTTTATAATGTGTTTTTGTGTGTGTGGTGTGAGTGTATTCACTATGTGTGCGTGAGTATGTGATTACGGTGGCTGCGTGTGTTCTTGGGGAATATGTGTGTGTTTTGGGGTGGAGATGATGGCTGCACGATGTTATGGTGTAATTTGGTGCGTAACAGTAAGTGTTTATGCGTGTTTGGATAAGTGCAGTAGGTGTTTTGACAGTGAGTGTGTATATGTTACGGGTGTGTGAGTGATTGTGTGTATAAGATGGGTAATTGTGTGTTAATATGTGGAATTAGGTGAAATTAGGGATATGTAAATGTTTAGGGGGTGTTTAGATGTTATATGGCAATGTGAGTGCAAAGGGTAGGTGCTTTGTGAACTTCGGCAGTGTTAAGGAGGAAGATGGAAGTGTCTGTGCAAAAGGTGAAATGGGAGGTGTGTTTATTTGAATAGTAATCGTAATTGTCGCTAAAGATAGATATTAAATTACTTAGTTTTTTAATAAATTTTTATAAATAATTAGGGTCAAAATTAGATAAATTTTAAAACAATAACCCCTAATATTTTTACAAGACGTACGCTCTGAAATTTTTTAGGAATTTTTGGTGTCTACAAAAGATGTTAAATTAGGGTATCGATTAGGAGAAATTCTGGATTTATTTAATATAGTAAACCAAGTTATTTTTAATCTGAAAATTTTAGGTAAATCTTATATTACTGATATGTTCCATATTCTAAAATTTTAGGCTGTTCTGAGGCTAATAGGTATTTTTCGCGAAACTGGCCTTTTAGTGTTTGATCCGAACACCGGTTCGAAATTTTCGAGAATTTTTTTTTAAAATACTTTTTAGTCCATAAATGACATCAGGATGCTTAAAATAGTGTTTTAAGATATTTTGGGATTTTTCGGTGTCAGAAACCCCCAAGGGGTTTTTTGGTATTTTGTCACCTGAAGGGGTAATTTGGTAATTTTACCTATAAAAGGTTTGAGTAAATTCATATGTGTTTAGGTTACGTTAGTAATTTTACTTACGGGAAGACTGTTTTGATAATTTTACCTATAATAGGTATTTTTGAGTAAGTACGAGATGGGTAGTTTCGTAATTTTACACAAGCTTGGGAATATTTTGGGGGTAAATGCTCTTTGACCCTTCTACTTTAGGACGGTTACAATATGGCCCCTCTTTTAAAAAAAATTGAACTAAACCTCCTCGCACTCATCAAAACTGTGCAAAAATGAACGGCCGTAACTGAGCATGTCGAAATGTCGTAACTACCCTTCATTAAATATCATTGTGGAATCGTTACACAATCGTGTTGGAAGATTTTCCTACAAGCATGATTTGCTTCTTAAAGTGTGTATATATATATATGTATGTATATATATATATATGTATGTATATATATACATATATATATATATATATATATACATATATATATATATATATATATATATATATATATATATATGTGTGTGTGTGTGTGTGTGTGTGTGTGTGTGTGTGTGTGTGTGTGTAAAGTATCTCCTGTGAAATCTTTACCAGTTTTGAAATGAGGAATCCATGACATGTTTATTAAACCCTAAAACCTATGTTAGGAACATGGTTTGCGTACTTGCTGGGCTCTCGCTCATTATTTTTTTTTTTCAGGTGATAGTCTAAGAGAGGCCGAATCCTTTGAGCCACACGAAGGAGGGGGCGCCCGAAGAGAATTTTTAAATTAAATATCTATTGACTTAGAATTTTAGTTTTGTGGTAGTTTGTCGTAAACGGATTTATGTAAGGAGCTTAGGCCTCTTCAAATTACTCATAATTGTCAGCGACATGTAATTAAAGGTTTATTTCATATTTGAGAGATTTTTAAGTGAGGCTATTAGTAGCCAAATTTATTGTGTAGAATCTAGTAGTTGGATTGAACTATGAGTACAAGTTGTAATAAGGGTTGGCAGAGCCCTGGGTAGGGGCTTAGTGGGCCTGCGACTAGTCACAGACCTCGCTCGTGGGCTCACCCGTGGGTTTGGATCGTGACATTCTAATACTTCACTGATAGGCTTAAAAAAAGCCTTACTTGAATAGCCAGTCTACCACTTATTGAACTCCTCACTTGTAAGGTTAGAAGTTTCGAAAGTTGTTTGAGTCCTGGTTCACGTTCTCCACCATTCCTAT
Source organism: Escallonia herrerae (assembly GCA_033070095.1). Lineage (NCBI taxonomy): Eukaryota > Viridiplantae > Streptophyta > Magnoliopsida > Escalloniales > Escalloniaceae > Escallonia > Escallonia herrerae. Next base: position 214,535 of record JAVXUP010000647.1, on the reverse strand, counting down.
CTCGTCCTTCTATTTGAATACCTTCCTAGCAATGAGCCTAGGAATTTTGCTATAAAAATTGCGCAAAGAATACCTTGAACCAATTCGAAGGGCCTCTTCTTACATCTGAAATTTCTTTAATGGCATGTTCGCATGAGCCAGTGTTAGAGCATTCATCCATATACGATTTGGTATGTGATTGCATATCAGGTTGGTGAATCCAACACCCTTGTGAATGTAATACTCACTTCTATGACTGGCTGTCCATTGACATTGTTGGTTCAAGCCTTAGGTTATATTTGTAAAAATTCTCATGCTTGTATCAAAGAGACCAACAGCTTGATGGCGTCGTTGGCTCTGACTTTAAGATGTATAACCTAATTTTATTAAAATATCTATTACCTGAGTACATTGTTGGCTCTGGCACTCAGTCAAATCACTACTTTAACCATCAACCACTTCATCCCGCTAAGTGGCATTGACAACAGACAAATTCCTAATCATTCAACGATCGATCGTTGTTATCAGTTCCAGCTCCACTTTTCTGTATCTCTAGATGACCAATTGTCATTACCATTGGCTTCAGCTTCTAGGGATATGTTTTATAGCTAAGCGACCAATCACCATTACTATTGGCTCCGACTCTTAGTCATAAGCCTTCTTTGGGTCTAGACAACCAATTGTGGTTACCGTTGGCTCCGGCTTCTAGGTACACATTTTTCATATTCCTAGATAGCCAATTATCGTTACCATTAGCTCTGGCTTCTAGGGTATATCCTTCTGGCTAAGCAACTAGTTGTCATTACTATTGGCTCTGGCTCTTAGTCATAAGCCTTACGGTGTCTCTAGATGACCAATTGCCATTACCATTGCCTATGACTTCTAGATACACTTTTATTCATATTTCTAGATGACCAATTGTCGTTATTATTGGCTCCGGCTTCTAAAAGTATGTCTTTGTGGCTAAGTGACGAATTGTTTTTATCGTTGGCTCCGGCTCTTGGTCATAAGTTTTTAGTGCATCTAGACGACCAATTATTGTTACCATTGGCTCTGTCTTCTAGATTAGCTTTACTGCTCATGTTTAAGTGACCAATTATCATTACCATTAGCTCTGGCTCTTAGATATGACTTTTCAATAATCTTAGACGATCAATTGTTGTTACTGTTGGCTCCGGCTTCTAGAATGCGACTTTGTCTGGTGACTAATGATTTTTACTATTGGCTCTAGCTCCAGATAAGGTTATACTTCACTTTTTCTTTTGGTATTGATAGACGACCAATGCTTATTGCCGTTGGCTCTAGCTTTCAACATACCCTCACCTTCTCCGAACTACATTGGTCTTATTCCTCCTCGGGGAATATGTAGGAAGCCTTATAAAGGTTAGACCTCATATATATATGTAATAATATGCGAGTCCATTTAGGATCTCGTGGTCTTTATTCTTTACTACAAAAATATGCTGTTTCTTGATGATGTTCGCCCGCATTCGGGCTCCCTCTCATAGAGGGACTCTATAGACACCCTATTTTTATAGTTATTTTAAGTTAAATAATTATTGGGCTTTATTGTTAACTAAAGTTCATTACCATGTGTTAGGCCTAATAATATTTTAGACTTAATTAACTTAATTTAGTCCAATAGTCCCTAGTCAATAATTTGGTTTGGTCCAGTCCATTTAGGCGATTCCAGTCCACATGTTAAGAGCGCGATTTACATAAAAGATCTTAGAATTATTTGTGATTTATTCCTTGATTTACTTGAAATATTAAGACAATTTCCATATCTTGTACATCCCATCTAATGCAATCAGAGACTGAATTAACGACAGATAATGTCTTAAAATTCAAAAAAAAATAAAATTGACAAACCGGCTGGTTGGTTAACTTTCTTCAATTTGTATTTTTATCAAATACTCTGTCTTAGATCACATTAAGATAGTCATTTTTATTATTTCTGGTGCCCCATACCTCCATAAATAGGGCCTTTGGCCTACATAGGGATTAGCTTTTTCTCCCTAGAGTTTTTATATCATTTCCTCCATAAGTGGTATATCATCTCTTAAGAAAAACTAGCACTTCATATCTCATTTTTATATAGTCTTGAGCCACTTGCACTGTCGATCCTTCACAGAGCATTTTTGTGTCTTTTAGGCAAGCGGACTTGCGATGTACGTTGTATCTCTTTCTAGGTTAGCTTATGGTATTAGGTTCTACAATAATGCAAAAACTACTAAAAAAGAGTCTTTTTATTTTTGAGTACAAGTCTAAGATCAAAATGTAGGTCACCTGCCATAAATTTCAATCGAACTACGATGGTTTTGATTCTGGTTTGTCTGCCCAGATACATAGGCCTTTTAACCCCTGCTGTCGAATTCTGACAAATGATATAGAATTAAACTTAGGGTTTATTGTATGCATATATATGTATTTATGTGTTAAGAAGGCAAAAAAACAAATGAAGTAGAGATTGAAAGGGTATGACTAGTGCCTAATACCATCCCATCGTATAACCTAGTTCCTGAACCCATTTCTTTGTTTTCAATGGATTAGTAGTATTTTGAACATTTTTAGAGTCATTTTCAAGTTTTTCTTATTTTCTAGTGTTTAATCAAATAAGATGACGACTCTAAAAATCTTTAGATCCCATTTTCTGGGGTTTCGGGGACTTTTTTTTAGGCAGTTCACTTCACATTGGCATTGAGTTATCTTTCTCAAAGATTTAGGCCCATAAAGAGTTAGGTTATCTTAAAAAGCGCCAGTTTATTATAGCAAACGAGGCCAGATTAAAATGTCTCACCGGCCATGTAACAAGGCCCCTTCGGCTTTCTTCTGGGTCACAACATCCCAATTGAAGATGTGGGTTTCGGTTTTCCCATCTATGGATCCTCATAGAAAGTTTCTATTGATTTTGTCAAGGGCTTGACACAAGTGGTTTAGGAGAGCAAACACTACATGAAGTAGTTGGGAATAGTACAGATTTGATTACTGTAGTCCTTCCAACATGAGAAAGAAGATGTGCATCTCATCCTTTGAATTTGATCTGACTCTTTTCAAGACGAAGTTAAAGTGAGTGTGGGAGCCATGTCCATTTATAATTGGAAATCCATGGAATTTGCAAAGGTTATTGGTAGCTGTGATGTTTAAGGGTAATTAACTTGTGGTGTCCATAGGTGTGAGATTGGGAGATAAGAAGAAGTTTTGATTTGGACAAATTCAATTATTGGCCCAAGGCCGCTCATAGATGTTCAAGACTTTCTGGATGACATGAAAAACTTGGTGTTTGCTTGTCAGAACAAATGAGTTCATCTGTAAATATGGTGTGTGGTACTTTGGTGCCCCTTGGCAGATAGAATGGGTAGCCAGTGTTCTTGTTCGAATCACTAAGTTAGGAGAAAAGATCCATACATACAATGAAGATGTATGGGGAAATAGGGTCTCCATGATGAATTCCCTGGGTAGGTTGAACTCAATCAGTAATTTCACCTTTAAAGAGGATGGAAAGAGAAGTGGTTCCAATGTAACTCATGACAATGTTGATTAACTTGGAATGGAAATTAAATATGATGAGAGCACTGTCGAATGAAACGCTAGTTTAAAGGATCATAGGCCTTCTCCAAGTTAATCTTCAGCGCCATACTACCCAATTTTTTTCTTTGTGCATGGAGTGAATAACTTTTTGAACAAGGATCACATTATTTTCCCTTATTAAACATAGACAAAGCTGGACTAGAGTGGGTTGATAATGTCATTCAAAAGAGGGCGGATGTGATTAACAAGAATTTTTGAAAGGATTTCATAAATGGTGTTGTAGAGGCCTATGAGGCGGAATTGAGTGATGGTATTACAGTGTTCTATCTTAGGAACAACAAAAATAAAAGTTGTATTGAGGTTCACGTGGACAGATTCAGTGTTGAAAATATTATGGATGAAGGAGATGACATCATGTTGGACTTTAGCCTAGTGTTGTTGCAAGAAAAGGGCATGAGTGCCGTATGCGTTCGGTGTCTTTTTGGGTTTCATTTGCCAAAGCATGGCTTTAATCTCATCGGTGTTAGGTAAGGCTGTAAGGTGGGGCCAGGCATCCATGGGGATCATTCTAGAACTACCCTATAGCGAATCAAGAGCAGGACAAGGAGTGGGTGAGTGAGTGGCAAAACGGTTCCCAAATGGGAGGTCACGTGTTTCTTAAGTTGCTTGTTGTTGCATAACTAATTCTGTTCCGAGTCATGTAACTCGTGGATTTTACTATGCCTACACCTTACAATGGAATAGGCATGGAAAATGTGGTGTTACAGTCTACCAAGGTGAGCCAGGTGACCCTTGATTTCAAGGACCAGAACTCTTCATTCTATTTGAGGATGAGAGTGTATTTAGAGCTTTGCACATTTTCAAGGTTCTTGAGAAAATGATCTATAAAATTGAGGAGACACTTTTAAATGCTTGAGAGATGGGCCAAAAGTCAACATTTTTTCAGAGAGAGATTGCGAAAAGTAGTCTTATCATCAATAAAGGATCAAATAAGATCGTGTTTGGGTTGGCAAAGTTGATTCCAATTGTGGGTGGGCAAAATGTTTAAGTAGAGTGTGAAACCCAAATGCTCTTAAAGCGAAATGGCTTGGGTTGGCTAGAGAGGGGAGGGGGTAAAGAGAATGCGGTAATGGTCAATATGGGACTAGGCAGTATGTTGGAGTTGGTGTGAGGGAATAAATAGAGCCAAGCAAAGTTACAACAGGCTCTGTCAAGGTGGCATATTATGTGAACTTAGGCTTCTTTATTGTTCGTTCAGGTGAACTTTGGGCCTGAAAAACCAATGTCAATTAATCTACAACAGTCCATGTAGTCCTTGTCTTCTAAGGTCCTACGAGAGTGAGTTGCACTCTAAGCTTTGCTGCATTGGTGATTGCATTGAAATCTTTAATTACTAACTAGGGGAGATTATGACCATCGAACACATATTTACAATTTTTTTTCAAAAGTTATTTCTACACACAATATTCAGACTAGCATAAATTGATTAAATAAGAGTTCACTTAGATGAAAGTCTGAATCCCTTGTCCTGTTCGCTGCACAATAGTTACTTTTAGCTCCAGGTAAGACCACATTATTCATATACCACCCATATAAATAATACGTTTCATGTGCTCTATCTTATTAAGACTTGTGCTCGAGCTCGATCATTTCAAATCCAAGTTTTAGAGGTTACCACCCTCGATAGTTGGTGCATGTTGATCAGGTCGCTAAAAGTGTTATTGAAGTCAGGGTTGCCTCACTCCATGATAATTTAGTAGAGGATCTCTATATCTTGCTTGTTGGGTGCCCATTTCTTCTTCAACCGAATGCATGAAGTCACAGGGAAGGTTCTCGATTGCTCACGTGTTTAATTTTGGTTGGAGCATTAGTTCTTGCTCCATCTTCCAAGCCAAAAGAATTAAAAAGGTATATCTCAGACTTTAGAAGTGAATGCAAGGTGACGCAAGCTTTTTCGAAGTCCCTTTGGATGGACACTAAGAACAACTTTTTTACGTGGCATATTGTCCAAGTTTTAAGCTAGTTTGTCCCCAATATTGCCCACTCTGGCATAAAGCCTATCTGTTCGAATATTTATGTTTCTAGAAGAAATTGCAGGTTGATATTCACGCATCGCAATGGACTTGGTCAGGAGAAAAGACCCGTCTTGCTCATCTTTAAGATTGTGGCTAAACGTTGAGGCGCTTGACTCATGTTGCATTACTGTGTGGTGTGCAGCCAAGTGCGGTTTCACTCTATGAGTTCTCCCCAGGCATATCGAATTCCTATATCGTTTCTAGCCCCAAAATGAGTTGGGTCAAAGATCATGAGTTTGATTGTATCTAGAGGAAATGTATGTCTTGATCCCGGAGCTCGAGGGTCCAAAGGTGGGGAGATGAAGAGCTGTTGTTAGGTCGAGCACTGAAAAGAGGGAGTGGCGGGGATCGTCCATCTTTAATAATTATTCCTGAGTGAGTTTATATTTAAATCCATATCTCAAAGGCAAAGGCTAACACAGGGTGCTCGCAGGGGGGAGTGCCTAGGTTGATGTGAGGGATATGGGATGTGAGTGGAGACATGTGGTTAGAGGAGCTAGGCTCGAGAGGGGTGTGGTTAGATTTGGTGGAAGAAAACTTGTTAATAGGTTGAGTAGATTTTTGGGAATATTTGCAGATATTTTCTTTCTCTTGCTACTTTGGATTCCTCTTGGATTTGTTCTATTTTGTTAGATATAGAGGTAAGTTTGGTTAGGGTAGGGTTCTCTCTGAGTCTAAGCCTAGGGGGACTAAGGGGTTAGAGGAGTTTGAAGAAGAAAGAGAGGTGTGCCTTGCATCTGGTGTTGATTTCGGTACCTGATGCGTTTAAATGTGGTGCTTGGACGGGTTGCCGAGCTGGGAGAGGTGACGAGTGACGTGGATCCAGGGTCCATAAATATCTTTGTTGGTTCTTGATTGGTGTTCTCCAAAGGGGGTGGGATCGCTTTTGGTGGAGCTGATGATGAATTTTGTTAGGGCAACACTGTTAGTGGTGGCTGAGCTGACCACAAGTGTAGCAAAGGATTGTGATTTTTTGTAAAGGATCCAATACGAGGAAATTCTTAACTTAACGAAGGTCTTTAGAGCGTCAGTGAAGTTATTCAAAAGAGAAGGTGTTTTGACGGGCTTTTTCAGGTTTTATATTGTGTCATCATGAGTTGTTAGTAACGGTGGACACAAGAGTTCTTGTGAAGCACAACTTGATTGCTAAAAGGCATTTTATTCTTTTTTAGAAGGTGATTTCAGTCGGATTTTTAAGGTGACTATGGTCTGCAGTAGAGAGGATAAACTTTTGAATGGATGTAAGGGTGGTGCAAAAATGTTGGCTACCTCTATGGTTTATTAGGGACTTCAACGTTATTAGTTACCTTTTGAAAGGGTTGGCTGCATTAGGGTCTCTCACCAATAAGAGAGTTCTTAAGTGTTATAGCCTTTTATTAACTTTTTGACTTAGTGTTAATGGGACGGTAAGTACATTGGTTTAGGAGTCATGTTGTCACTGTCTTTATCACGCTTAGATAGATTTTTTTTCTTAGAGGATTGCGAGAAACATTTCTTGAGTGTGGCCTAGATGGTGCTTCCAAAGCCGACTTTGGATCACATATCCAGTTCTCTTAGACACATATAGTCGTTAATGGGGAAAGTACCCATTCAAGTTTGAAAATGGGTGACGAAAAGCTGAGGGTTTTGCTGTTAAGGTAAAGCCTGGTGAAGATTCCTACTCTATTCAAAGTCATTCTAGAAAACTCCAATGCTAATAAAGGATCTAGAAAAGTAAAACCGTGAAGAAATCATGAATATTGATCGGAGGAAATTTTGTTTTCTTCTTGAGATTAAGGTGATCAATTTTGGAGAAGTCTTTAGAGCTTTATCTTCTTGTGGTCATACTAGAAGCATTGCACTCAAAGCTGAGTTAAAAGAGATTGCTAAGTTGGAATAGATAAGCTAAAAGTAAAAGTTCTACGGATTCATGGCACAAGAAAGGTGGTAAAAATACCAAATGTTATCGTCAAATTGCGAACTCGCATCACCACCGTTACCATAATATTGATAACATATGCGTTCGAACTGAGGATGAAGTCAAACGCTATATTTTGGTTTTAATAAGAGGCTTTATTATGTAAATACCGATTAATTAAAAATAAAAAGGGATGGCGTGACTTTGGTACCATTTTAGATGAAGACACAACGTCGTTTCTATGAAGCAGGCGATTATCAAGCTATGCACTCTTGTTGTGCAAATAAGGTTTCTGCATAACTACTGTTGGTTAGTTAGGAGATATTCTGGAAGATTTTCTACACAATTTAGTATTAGTAAATGATATTAGAACATTTTTTTCCAAACTCTAGTTTACCTTAAGGTTCCCAACTTGTTTAGTGAGGGACTACAAAATTCTCGATGCCATTCTTATGGCGAAGGAATGTGTTCACTCTAGGATGTAGAGCTATATTGTGGCACGTTCTTAATTTTTTTAGAGAAAAAAGGGTTTTGATGCAAATGGCACTGTTGGTTCTTTGTTCTGTTTTGTCTTAGATATTTTTAGTTTTGGTTAATGACTCTGGTTTTGGAAAGCTCTCCAAATCTTCTTGAACAAGAGATATGTTGTCTTATTTCCTCTTAGTCGTTGCAAAGGAACCTTAGCATAATTTGATCCAAAGCTTTGAGCTTAGGCATGACAATGGATTTTTCTATGGGATTTTGCAAGGATCCAACTTGGAGGTATCCCATCTTTTTATTTACTGATGACAGGCATATGAAAGAGGCATGACAGACGTCTTCCATATACTCATCATGTCCTTTATATTTTGAGGCTTTCTTGGGCTTCAAAGTGAATTTGTAGAAGAGCAAACTCAGCCTCGTGGGTGATGTTCGTATATAAACATCCCTCGAAATTGATTGCTTGATCAGTTCTAGAAGAAGTTAGCCAGTTGGAAGCATCAATATCTTTCTAAAGGAGGTAGGTTTACTTTGATTTTTACTACTTTATCGAGTCTTTCTACTTATTTTTGTCGTGCCTAAGTCAATGGAGACTTACAAAGTTCCAACGTAAATACTTATGGTGATGAATTCAATATCCTTTGATGGCTTAAAAAAGGATATATCATTAATATCATCCTCTTTAGTGGTTTAGGTTCATGGCGTAAACTTATAGATTTGAGGGATCAATAAGGCCTTAGTAAGTAAATGGTTATAGAGGTTTGGCATCGAAAAGAATGCTCTCAAGTGTGAAAAATATTGGGTGGTCTAAGACCATCAGTTCCCACCATATAGGACCATCACACACACACACACACACACACACCATCCCCTCTTTGCCTCTGCTTTGATCACTAACCACTCCTAATCCGACATTCCTAGTTGGTCGGAACCAAAGGTCTAAGATCATTCAATAAATTTTTGAAGCCTAACGAGGTGTTATTGCAACTAAGTACAGAGTTCTTGTCGGTCGTTTGGGCTACTAATAAGGTTGGATTTTCCTAAAAAAGTTGTATGTCTTGTCAGTAATAGCCAGCATGTTAAATTTTGGCATGCCCATAGTACGGGGAAGTTCCACCCAAACACGTTTCCCAATTTATATGCGTTACCATAAAAGGTTGAGCAATTGCTGGTCTCTTATTCACTTTAATGGAAGTGTATCATACTTCAGCTGTACTTATCAAAAGAAAATAAAAATAAAAAACCAAATGGCTAATGTAAACCATACATAAAGATAACACAAGAGTTGATGCAACACACTTCAGCTATATACAAGATAGTAATATGAGCTTGAAATTGATTCTCAAAAGTAGATATTGATTAAATCAAAATCAGTTTCTAAAATTAACTTTAATCCATTATAAGCATAATTGATTAAAAGTTGTTGAAATAATTTGGGTAAAGAGATTAAAGTAGGTTTAGTATGACAAAATTAACATATAATGTATTCAAATTGAAAGGAGCATTTAATGTGTGTTTAAATGTGAGGATATTTTAATAATTCTCTTAGTCAAGCCTAACTAAATCAGAATCTAAGAAAATAAAGATTATGAATTTAATCACATTTGAGCTGATTTTATCAGTTTACTTTTTTTTGTCAAACACTTCAAACCTGATTAAATTAGATTTGACAATCCCAAACACCCTCTAATTTTATCAAAAATGAGGAGACGTTGTGGTCTTCCCCTAATCCTATGATGGATCCGCCAGGGATGTATCAGGTCAAGGCCTACCTTGTTATCAAGGTTGGTGTCACTGCCTTAGTATAATAATAATAATAATAACAATATAACTAATTGCTAATTTTCCTTAATTTTCCATTAGCTAAGGTTCAAGTTGCAAATGTTGAAACTTAAGGGCAAAAGACTGAAATTAAGCGGTAGTCGTTGGTATGGACACATGGATTGTTCATATGTACCTTGAAAGAGGTTTACCGAAAATTTTGAGTCGTAGGTGGCCTTCTTTGGTACGTTGTGATGGACTTGACGGATTCCACGACCTCTCCGCCTCCTCCCCTTCCTCCACCACCGTCATCCCCCATCGACACCGCCGCCCACGACGACATAGCTCAGGTTCTCGCTCTCTGTCTCTCTCCCTCGGTTGTTTCGGTAGTTCTCGCCTTTTATCATTTCTAGAACCTAAAATCTGCTAGTTTAATGAGTTAATATGAATGAAGTTTGGGAGCTTTTATTCCACGCCCTTAAAATTGCCTTAGTGACAAGCATTTGAGGCATGGAAATAGACTAAGCATTTATTGGCGCCAGTTAATATCAACTTCAATCACTTGTAGGACATACTTAATGCCTAATAAAATCCCCATTTACTTAATCTCTATTGAAATCCTCACTTAAAGGGTCTTATTTTGGTCTAGAGGATTTTTCATGTTTTATTAGGAGATAGATTAGTGCTTGAATTGGTAAAAGAAAGAGCATTGCTAGAAACCCACTAATTTAGAAGCAGTAATTGATTAGTATAATCATTGTAGTTTTTTTGCTTCTTCCAACCATGATTATGCTTACCCAACATCCTCAGCAATCTTTCCCTCCTTATGCAAGAGTATTTTTTAATGTGCCTTTTCATATTCTTCTTAGGTGCCTCGATCCCATCCATACTTAAGCCGCATACCTCCTCTTATTCTGACGAGTGTTTGTCTTGGTTCTGGTTAATCTAAAGCTGTTGAATTAGAAATCGCTTCTGCATAACTCTAACTTGACATTTAGTGATTTTCTGTCCTCATCAAGTGAGACTATACTAACATACACCACTGGACCTCATCCTGAGTGATTTTGGTATGCTCATCCATAACGAAACTTGATTTTTCATGACGCCCAATTTAATTGGAAAGATACTTATCCTACCAACACTGGCTTTTGCACTAGTTATTACGTCATCGTACATCTCCTAATACAGTTCAATTCTTTTTAAGCACTGGTTTCTTCTCTAGGGCCCACCAGATAGGTTCTTTTCTACAATATGTTTTCTCCAAGAGTATGACGACGATTGAAGGTCTTTTCTTTTAAGGCACTCAGCAATTACGATTTCCAAACTTACTCCTTTGTTTCAAGCATTTATTACAGGTGATTACATGTTAACATGTATCCACATATCAGCAACAAGGGCACTGATTGAAATTAAAGAAATTTGGTTTCGCAGTAGCTGCAGGCACTGATGGAAATAAAATCAGACTGCTTTAAGTGGTTAATCTCGTATAAAGAACGGACTTATATCCTCACCAGATAAAAATCGTCATCTTCTAGTTAAAAGAAGTGACGATTACCCATGAAGCATGATCAAGAGCAGCTAAACAAGAGTTTGGTTGGCCCGAGTTTGCATTTAGATCACTGAACTTTAATAAACTTCACACTAGAAATAGGGACTCTAATTGTTGTCATGGAGGCAATATATCAGTGTTGAGGATTTGGTAGTTATAGAAGAGCTTAAATACTGATTCCCAATGATGAAGAGGGAACTGAGGGTGAAGGTGTTGTCTTTGGATTTGTTGCAGGATGAACCGGTGGAAGCTGAGGCTGCCCTATAATTAAAATATGGCGGGTTAAAGCTCTATTCTAGGTGATTGAGCTATAGATTGGGGTGCTAAAGAGACTTTAGTGGCTGGCTAGTAGCTAGTAGCTACTTAAGATGCTGTGAACGGCATACATGAACAATTGGGTTTTTATGTGTGTAGGTGATGATTTGCTTTGTGAATTATAGTTTTAATAGTTAAAAGGAAGTAGCTTTATGTCGGCTTTGTGAGGATGGACATGTGGCAAGTCAAATACAGAAAACAAAGAAAGAGAAGAATCTTGAGTTCTAAGCCTTCTCAAATTTTAATAATCTTTGCCTCGAAAATCATATGTGACCGCTCGATAATTACACCATTAAAACTACCCTACTGTGTTGACAGAAGCATCATCTTTTTCCCATTTTGTTGAAATACTTTCATTTCTTTGTTGTTTATATGTAGGAGGAGCATTATGTGACATCTGTTACAGAGGAATATGAGACAACCTGCTGGGGTTGTGGATTGCGCCTTCTTCTTTCACCTTATGCACCCATTTTCAAGTGTGGGTGGTGTGGAGCTATAACTGATCTGAATGCGCGGAAAAGTGATAATAAGTACTTTAGGTGGAGACGCTTGCGAGATCAGTGCTTTGTTTTCCTCCTCCTTGTATTTATGACCTTCATAATATGTAAGTCAATCTTCACTATATTCCTAGGAAACCTCCCTCTCTTTCTGTGAGTGTGTGTGTTTGCATGCAGTTGCCAAAAGGGTTTATGTTGTCTTGCTATGAGATTTTCTTAACGGGGAAATAGTTTAAATAGTCGTAATCCGGCAAAGCATATATGTAGGTTTACAGAACAAAAAACCTCCCATTGAAAGCTTAGACAGCTGAGCAGCAACCACTTAAGGAAGAGAAACAAAAACAGCAACACCAACAAATTTAGTATGGTAAGAAAACCTTCAGCATAGCCGAAGAAACAAACTGAAGGTAGACTGGGAAAGCTCAAGAAAACAGATAGTTAGATAGCACCTGACTTCTGGGATGATAAATAAAACCAAAGTCCAAAACGAAAAATGTCAGCAGCGAAATTCAGAGAAGACAATTTCCAAAATGAGAGGGCATTCATGACCCTAAGTATATTGAGAATAAGATTATTAATCTAAAAGAGTCTTCACAAACAATTTGAAACACGTTGAACATCCCACAGCTGAACCACACAAAGATTCATTGCAAATGATAAGATTACTGATGACAATGCAACTGGCCTTTTTTCCCACATGACAAACTCTCCAGAATACGCAGCAGCATTCTGATAAGCCAAGAAGCGTTGACATCCACAACGTCATTGAGGACCACGTACCAAACTAAGATATGGCAGCTTCTCCATCCTAATCCTTAAGATGTCTGCACCACCTTAAATAAAATGCTGGCAAGATGTTAAACCACAAGAATGATGGCGCCTAAAGGGAAGAATTGACAAAAATATATACCCTGGAAAACCTTTCAGTTTCTTTGAAGGAATTCACAACCCGACCCAGCCCAGCCCAGCCCATAAGCTCTGAGTGAGTGGTTGGGAATTATACGCAGCAATACACATAAAAGACATCGTCACAACCTGCGACCATCCCATCTAAAGAAGGAAGTCACGCTCACTGGAAAGAAATGAAGGCAAGCACATCCCACCAGGCCAGGCTAAGTGCCTTATAACTGATTACCCAGGAACATCGGCCCAAATCACACAGAATATCTATAAGAGTCATTCGACCACTGGATTCCACCCATTAACTAATAAATCTCGAGACTGCAAGCATAATTATCACAACTGAACCGGGCTGGCCAGCTCAACTGGTTGAACCGTGTGTAGATATTGGGTTTTGAACGGCCAAGTGGATCCTCCGGGGGTGGCCACAGAGATATATTAACAAGGAAAAATAGGAAGTCAAGCAACGGATTTAGGGGCTACTCCAATGTCAAACTGAATGAGAGGTGCTCTTGGTTCTAGGCTTCCAAATTGGGCCCGCCCGCCCGCCCGGCCTTCCTTGAGGCAGGATTTTGTCAAGTGGGGAGGCATCCCGAGGGCCAAGCCAGGTGATCGTGGTATGCTATACCACTGCATTGATGTAGGAATGATAAGACACATTGCTGCTCCGCCTCCTAAGGAGGATCGTGACCTTCAGGTTGGCTTTGGCTGGGAGCAGATTTTGAGGGGTGTCAACTTGACGATCCGACGAGAATGAAAAAGTTCTTAGTGCCAGCCGCACCTCTTTGAAAAGCATGCCTTAGCACGTGCTTTGGGAGAAAGCAAAGGGTTCAGAAATCAGTATTGAGACGGGCTCACTATGGCGGGTGTGCTTCTAGACAACCTGCCACTTGGTCGGTTTTGTGACGATCTAAGGTGTGTCAAACGTGACTGGGAAGACAGCCTGTGGAGGCAGCTACCTCTGTAAATGTGAGAGAGAGATCACACCGGACAGCATCGAATGTTAGACTTGCACGTTAACACAACTTTTTTAATGCAGATTAGGAATTGCATTTAATGCACTCCAGAATTTCAGTTTGCGGGTTAAACAAGCATTTAATGAATGATAGAAGCATGTGGCTGATTGGACATCATCCACCCTACCAAGCATAGTCCAATAGTAAAGTGATGCTGATATAAACCCTGGCTTTTTGTGTGAATGTGGCCTTGCTGAACCACTGAGCCAACTTTATCGTGTTGGCAACAAATAGTGTACTATACATATAGGATATTTAAGCTAAACTAGTAAGCTAATAGTTTACATGGTCAAAGTAGTTACAACCTTAGTTGCACAAAGCGGGGGCGGGTGCGGGAGCAGGGGCGGGGGCGGGGAAGCGTAAGCACCAAGAAGAATCTGAGGTTGGGAGCGGCTTGAATAAATAAATGCGTAAAGAGTATTATCATTTGTTTAGCATAGTTTACATAGATAGCAACAACAGACAAGGAGACTTTAAGGACTTGAAGGAAGAGAGAAACAAGGAATTGAGTTGAATAGAGCTTGATTTTCATGTATTCTATCACTTTTTCCATGCATCTCTATCCAGCTAGCGGGATCGAGTTCCCATCTTAGCTTGGGACGAGATCCCATGGAGCTCCTAACTTGGGATCGGAAAAGCGAGTTTCCGAGAGAGAAACGTCACCATATTAGGAGTTTCCTGCAACTAAGGTTACAACTTCCACCTTCAAACTAGATCTAGAAGACCTTTAAAGGTGACAATGGTGCCTTTCTCACCAAATACACCAGTAAATGCAGTGAGGAATAGTCATCAAAAGACGAACACTTTTCCAGAAATAAACAAGCTTCCTTATCGACTGAGGCCCACTGATCTAAGAAAGGAAGTTCTAAGGGTAATGAGAAGGTTGTGATTAACATGCTCCTCTGCTTTTTCTCAAAGACATCCCTAGTTGAGAATAATATATTCAGTTCGGCCAATTACCAATAGGAAGATACTATCCAAAGGGGCTGTAGATTTTCTTAATAGATGATGTTGAACAAAATTCCTATCAATGGTTTCTAGTTAATAAATAATTCAGAGAAGGAAATCTGAAAATTTGATACTTTATATAGAGGTTGATGTTTCCGAGAGTTGATGTATAAAACATGTTGCTGCTGATATGCAATTGATCAAGAGAGGTTGGCATCATAACACACATTTATAGCACTCTAAACACTGAGCAAAGGTGCAATGTTTTCTTTATATATCATTTGTTTTCTTTAATTAGCCTATCGTCTCTCCCTCTCTTTTTTCATGTGCTTGTTTTTGGGTGATAGTAACTACTGATTAAGTCTTTTATATAGTTCTTCTTCATAGTAGAGGGTACCGGAAAATGGGATGCAAATTTAATCGTCAAAGAAAAGAGAAGAACTTGCATTAATTATGACGAAGGGTCTAACAATTAAACGTAGGAGAACATTACATGAAGCCCGAAAGCTTAAATTCCAATTAATAAACCTGTTTTGTTTACTAAGATGAGTAAAAGCACATTTGTTAATCTAACAATTGGCGCATGATAAGGGGCTGGAGGGTTAAATTTCACTTCATAAGGGCTTTTAGGGCCTAGTTATCTGTTCATATGTAAATCCCACATATTCAGTAAATAAGCCTTGTGGGCCTCTCCCTTCACTGTTAATTGGTTTTGAGTTGGATGCTTTCAAATGGTATTAGAGCAGGTTTATCGAGGCCCATCAGACAATTCAAATTTAAATTACCGCCACCCAGTTTAATTCATCTACGTGTTTGGCCCACATTGAGAAAATAATACTAAAATATATAAGCCTTGTGGGTCTCTCCCCCATTGCCAATTATTGAGTTGGATGTTTTCACATTATCCATGTCTTGAACATAAACAACTCAAGCATCTCCTCAGGATGAATGTGTTCTGGATTGGAGTCAATATCGTTTGACAAATTGGGAAGATAGCTAGAGTTGCAACGATTTGGGATTCCTTACTGCAAGCTCCTCATCTCCAATCATAGCACGAGTACAATAGTGACCGTCCGAAACAGTAACAGACCTGGGAATTGAGCACTTCGAAGCCTCTTCATATCACTTCTGAAGAGTCTTCTGTCCTGATAAAACCAGCACACAGATCACCTATTGCTTGGAACACGGCATTGCACCACAAGTGCAGAGGTGGCCACACTATAAAAAGCAATGCATGGTTCGTTACTGTTTGATATACATCAAGGCTACTCTTTTTCCAAACCCAAACATTGGGAGCCACATTGAACACCATCTTCAATCTGATGCTTTGCTTTAAAATTTTTCTAGCTGACTGTAACTCCTGTAGGAACCTTGAAAACCCGAGAAGCCCTTATTGCAATACTTTCTAGGGATACTGGATCACCATATGATCTACCCACCAAACAGGAAGGGAGGATTTTGAGCCTTCTTCAATTCCTTTGCTATTTTATGCAACATATAAACTTGAATCCCAAAGCTTGATATCAGGAGTTCCAGAAAGTGATAGGAAGGGAAGGACACGACCTCCTTAAATGATGATCCCCACATTTGGATTGAAGAGAGCATGAGAAAAGGAAGAAGAATCACAAAGAACAAAGAAATGCGGAGGAATGAACAAGAGTCAAATTTTGGGTTTCCGTCTCATCGTAAGGATACTGTGCTATTTCCCATCGCTGTTAGGCAGGCCTGCTGCTTGGGCCCTGTTAGAGTTTGTAGGTAAAATTTCCTTCTAAGAGAAGCGAAGGCACATTTCATGTGCTGTGTGCTGGTCAGAAATTTGTGGACTATTAAGAACATTAATGAGCAGAATCATTCTATCCTTACTTTTTTCCGTTGCCCCTGTTGCATACTTTGTGTGGAGACTTACAGAACCTATAGGCGAGATTAACCCTATCTAGGCTTCAGAACAGCTTGGTTGGGCCTTTATGTTTGGCTGTGGTAGTTGGGTGGGCCATGGTCGTTTCCCTTCCCCCTCCTCCCCCCACTCCCTAGTACATATCTCTTGCTTTTGATATGAGATCCTCTGGGATGCTATTTTCTCTTGTTTACTTCATTTTTACATAGCTTTGTCCCCATCGTCTCACTGGCCGACCTTGACCCTGATACAAAGCTATATGATAGCACCCAATTTTTCCGATTCGGCGGGTTTTGCTTCGCACTTCGGGCAATTAGCAATGGGTTTTGCCCTTTCACGTGTATGGTAACTGAGGGAGGAAAATTTAATGTTATTATAAGCTAGAAAAAATGTTGTAGCCAAATTTCAAAAACCCATATTTGGACCTACCATATTGTGTAGAATCCATGTTATCTTATATTTTTCCAACGTGGGTCTTGATTTCTAACTAAACAAGGAAGATTTTTATGTAACTATAGCCTAGGGAAAAAGGAGGAAAGAAAAGGAACTTCCTTCAACTATAACTGTACATGATTTGTCTGCACATTGCCTCACTTTTGATGTTTCCTTAGGATAATTGGTATAAGTTCTAATGTGTTCTCCTTAAAACTTCAGGTGGCGGTGTTTGGGCTATCTATCCTGTAGTATTTTCCATAAGTTATTTCTGTGGGGCTCTTCACTGCAGCTTGGCGATCATCTTGTCTATAACTACAATTTCTACGTTTAGCCTTGCAGCATTTCGTTCTGCTGGTGCTCCACCAAGCTTACCATGGGGTAGTTACCCCGCAGTGGGAAAAGGCGGGCTTGAGAACTATACCTTCTGTAACTATTGCTCTAAGCCAAAGTCGCCCAGGACTCATCACTGTCGTTCTTGCAGAATGTGCGTACTGGATATGGATCATCACTGCCCATTTGTAAGTATCTATCTCCTTTGGGAGCAGCTATCATGCAGATAGTGTTTAGATTTATTCAAAGATGAGATTAGAATTACCTAATACCCCTCCCCCTGAGTGTCTGGCGCACTGGTACCCGCAGCTCGAAGTATGGTACTCTAGAGTACTGGTACTTCAAATCTAGCCAACTGAAAATGTGTAAGCGAAA
Source organism: Escallonia herrerae (assembly GCA_033070095.1). NCBI lineage: Eukaryota > Viridiplantae > Streptophyta > Magnoliopsida > Escalloniales > Escalloniaceae > Escallonia > Escallonia herrerae. Next base: position 196,553 of record JAVXUP010000647.1, on the reverse strand, counting down.
TCTTGGTATAATTGGTGTTGTATCTAGTTTCATATGAAGTCAGATAAAAATTGGTTAAGATGCTAGTTCTATCTTCTTCCTCTCACCTTTCTTTTTGAGGTGTGATGTATACACATTTACGTTAAAGTCATACAAATATCTAATTATCCTGCCAAAGGGAACCAAAGGATCAGTCAGATAAAAATTGGTTAAGATGCTAGTTCTATCTTCTTCCTCTTACCTTTCTTGTTGAGGTGTGATGTATACACATTTACATTAAAGTCATACAAATATCTAATTATCCTGCCAAAGGGAACCAAAGAAGCGATCCTTTGGTTCCCTTTGGCCGCGACCTGAAACAGCGAACCGACTAAGCCTACTCACCACATACGGTGCTCCCACATTTTGGCGAACCACGTACCTGTACCTGTAAGGCTGTAACATGTACCGAAGCGAACCACGAACCAGGTAATATGAGATGCTCTTTAATGCTTTTACATACTAGGCTTCAAACTTCAATCACTGTAATTACTCCAGGAGGTTCACGTGACAAAGTCCATGGTCAGGTTGCACTGACTTTAATTTCTCCAAGTGTAGCTGGATTTATAGCAGCTTACCCCTTTTAGTTTGGTTGGTTGCATTCACCTTCCTGTAATTCTAGAAATATGAGAACCTACCATTTGTTTTAAGAAGTTGTGGAACACTGAAGTTGCAACACAATTATCACCTGTAGCTACAATATTGGATTTTGCTCAATTTGTAAACGTACAAGGAGGTTCGGTCAAAGTTTCTGAAGTCGAGGTTGGCTACATGCAACCGGCCAAAATATATGGGCAAAGTGCTATATTTACCCAGGATATTTGCGTTCTGTGTCTGGAGTTCAGCAGCAGTTGATTAGGTAGGCATCATATACTATGGGGCCACAGGAGAAGGGAAAAAATTGAGTGAGGTATTGTGCTAGACAATGTCTATGTTATGCGGATGTCAGGGAGTGCTCTCCAGTAAGAAAACTGAGAGATGATGAAAGGATAATGAGAATCCCTACACTGCAGGATTTTGAATTCCAAACATTTCAATCACAATTTTCAATATGGCAAATAAACATGCCGCCCTTAGATTTTCGCCTTCTGACACTTGCTTCCCATGGTTCCAAAGCTGAAGTGCCCTGTGATTTTGATTTTCAGTGTCAACCTAAATGCAAATGGACGTCTTATAAGAGACTAACATTTGGAAATTACTTGAGAAAGTTATTTAAAGATAGAGTAAGCATCCTTGTCTTACCCCCCTTCCATCCAATCTTTAGTACAACCCATACCCAGCTCTGCAACCATACACCACAACCTCCGCTGTCATCTTCCTTGGCCACTTCCACACCATCTCCTCCTTCCTCCATTCCATTGGCAACACCATTTTGCTATCACCCACTAACTCCAATGTAAACTCTGTCTCCGCATTTTAACCATCTCACTTTGACATAGGTGCGCTAAGATTGAGAACTAAAATTGCGTCAATGACAACTTTTTGGGGGATGTAACCAAATATCTGGTTTAGTTAATTCGAATTGTATGTTCTATAAGAATGAGTGGTGCTGGCCTTTACAAAATATTGAACTGTTTTCTGGTGTTGCTCTTAAGTGTTTCCGCCCATATATACAAAGAATTGTTAGTTACATTGATGGTGGGCAATGACTTGTGGCAGTTTGAGAGGATTTTGTTGGTTCAATCTGGCGTTGGGGGGCGCGGAAGAAAGGTGAGAGGGTATCTTTTATGTTTGTTGGAAGCTAAATTTGAAAATCTTCAAAGTTCTAGTTTGTTGAAGAGCAAATATCTAGATTTCTCCAAGTGTCCTCTAAGAGAAGGAGGTGCAAAAAGGAAAAGGAAAAGGAAAAGGAAAAGGAAAATGAGATAGGTGGCTCGCATGGGCGTACATACAAGAACATTGATTGGCTTGCAAGTGCCAGCCCATGGAAGAAAAGGAGGTTAGCAAGTGGCTTTCAAAAGAAGTTTTGAGAAGCTAGGTGAAATGTTTCTCAAAAGCCAAGGCAAGCAAAATGGAAGTAAGACAAATGTCCATGTAAAAAGAAAATGCCATATGGATGACATGGCAAAAGCAGAAATGAGAAAAAGTTCAAAGCTGAACAAACGGACCTACCGAAGTCAAAGTGAGAACAAATTTTTTTTGCAGGAACCATTGCGACTGAGAAGGTTTCACGAAGAAGAATGGCCATGAAGAATGGATATCACAGCAAGTGCATAAACCAAAACTAAATGGAGGAATAAAGTCTAAGTCATGAATGTCCTAGAAATACTAAGGTATTTGAGGATGCAAAACAAAAGCTTATATTCAGAGATTCAAGATTTTTTGTGAATGAGGAATTAAGAGGCGGTGTATGGAATCTCAAGAGTCCAAGTAATTTGTAATTTTAAGAAGTATCTTGAATACATGTATCTGGAAGTATATCGTTAAATGAAGTTGTTGGAACGGTGAAAAGCTAAGAAGCACGGGTGCGGGTGCGGGTGCGGGTGCGAATATGACACGGGTGCGGATACGCGGATACGGCATTTTTGAAAATTTTAGGATACGGGTGCGGCGGGGATACGGCAAATATTATATATATATTATATATATATATGATATATGATATGGGAGCTGATCCATTGATAGCGCTAGCAAAATGGAGTATTTGCTAGCGCGACCTAGGCCGTCCATCCTGAAAGATGGACGGCCCAGATCGCGCCTTTTTCGAAAACTGTCAGTCGTCCGCGATACTATGTCGCGGACGGATTTTTTTACCTTTTTGCCCCTCCACCCGTCCGCTACATTGTATCGCGGACGGTCCAAATCTTCTTTTACGTTTTTTTAAGTTCGTCCGCTACATAATGTAGCGGACGTTTTTTTAACAAAAAAACCGTCCGCTACATTATGTAGCGGACTATTTTACTTTCTCGAAAAGAGACATCTGTGTTGTCAGCTCTGGAAAAAAGACAACCAACTTTTATTTTCTCTTTCCCCCTCATCTCTCATCTTCTCTCTTCTGGATGAGCTCCTTCAAGACGGTGGTTCCTTCGGGGTAGTTGGACAGCACCTCCCGTGTCCGGCGATCAAGGACACAACGATCTTTCCCCCTCATCTCTCATCTTCTCTCTCTCCCTTGTGAGCGTGCGAGTGGCGATCGAGGCCACAACCATTTGAAAACTCTTCCTTTTCTTTCTATCTTGCCGCTTCAAATAGTTATGATGTGCTTTGATCTGGTTGTCATGGGTTTGAGAAATTAAGTTTTTTTTTTAAATCTTTTCATTTTTGATAAAGGGTGATAGAAATGGAGGAGGTTGAAGACCCTAGAACAAAATGGCAATCTGTTGCCAGCCAATTTCATGAATGGTTCCAGCCTGCAGGTGGATGTGCTAATTGAGTGTGCTCGTTTTGGAGTCTTTTTTACCAATGGCAATCTGTTGCCAACGAACTTCATGAAGATTTGTTCATCAGGATCAAAGTAAGAAGAGAGAGAAAAAGAAGAAGTCAGAATGAGAGAAGGGAGGGAAAAAGAGAAGACTAGTCCGCTACATTATGTAGCGGACTAGTCTTCTCTTTTTCCCTCCCTTGCGGACACATTAATGACACAGAAAAGTCATACCACACATGTGTGGGCCTGTCATTCGTCCGCGATACTATGTCGCGGACGGCATGGAGGGGCAAAAAGGTAAAAAATGTCGTCCGCGATATTGTGTCGCGGACTACTTTTTTTTGACATGCGTCAGGGCCTGTCAGTCGTCCGCGATACAATGTAGCGGACGGGTGGAGGGGCAAAAAGGTAAAAAAATCCGTCCGCGACATAGTATCGCGGACGACTGACAGTTTTCGAAAAAGGCGCGATCTGGGCCGTCCATCTTTCAGGATGGACGGCCCAGGTCGCGCTAGCAAATACTCCATTTTGCTAGCGCTATCAATGGATCAGCTCCCATATGATATATATATATATATATTTATTTACTAGGTACACCTAGCATTTAATTTCTAAACAAGTTGTATCTTAAGAAAGTGCATAAAAAAGACATGATGCAATTTAATTTAACCATTCAACGGTAGTACAATACCATCAAATACATAATAAACACCACCAAATACATCATATTCATAACAAAAGTAACAACATAGCATCAAAGTTCAAACTATCAAACAAATAAAGTACTCCATCAAATATCTAAGGGTTCCATGACCACAACATTTTCATCTTCAACTATCAAACAAGTAAACCTGAAGTTGACATATTTGGCTTTACTTTAAGCCTTTAAACCTTTAACACAAAAAAAAAAAAAACAGTCCAAGTCAAAAAATACACACTGTCACAGCAAAATTAAAAACAAAAATGATGTGAGAAGTGAGACTATAACACAAAAACACTTAACGGCTAACATGCCACATCGTCAAGTCTCAGCAGAAACCAAAAAAAAAAAAAAATTGAAGACAAAGGAAGACAGAGATGGAGTCAGCGACATACCTTCGAAGCAAAGCTGCCGGAGGTGAGTAAGGTGGTCGCGACGGTCGTCCGAGGTCCCCGATGGTCGCCGGAGGTCCCCGATGGTCGGTGATGTCGTGGGTGGTCGCGGCTGTTCGGTGGTGTCGCGGGAGGTCGCGGCTGTTCGATGGTTGTCGTGAGAGGTCGCCGGTGTCAAGGGAGGTCACCGGTGTCGAGGGAGGTCGCGGCTGCTGCGATCTCTCTCTCTCTCTATCAGAAGATGAGACTCGTGCCCTAATTGGTTAGTAATATTGATTTATTTTTTCACCCCCACAGAAATTAAGTTTTATGTTTTTATCCCCCGAAATATCTTCCGGCAATTATGTTTCAACCCCCGAAGTGTCGGATCCGCACCCGAACTGTATCCGAGCCGCACCTGAATTTCTGCAAATAAAGAAAATAAATGGAAATTAACGGGTGCGCACCCGACACGCACCCGAGGCGCACCCGACCCCGATACTCGCCCCCTTTTGAAGCACCCGTGCTTCATAGGTGAAAAGTGATAGGAAAATTACACCCACAACCACACCCCCGTAGTTTATGTCTTAATAAACTCGCTACCCCTCTCTTTTTGGAAACTACACTGACATCCCTTGTTGTTGGATTTTGGTGGATAGTATTAGATTTTTGGCTGAAAGGACTTAATTGCTCTTACATGTGGAACGAATTTTCAAACATGTTTTGACCATTTTCAGAAACCAATTGTAACCCCAATCTCATGAATATCAAAGACCCATATCCTAGTCCAATAAAAACTGAAATCCACTAACACCACATAAACCACCTGCCAACCATCGCAACCGCCGAATCGCAACGACTACAATCGCGGAGCCACCATCACCTCGTCCGAATGCCACCACCACAACAAGATTCACCCAAAACCTACCATCAGCAGTCGATCCCACCAACACAAGCCCACAAACCCAATCGATCACCATGACAAGCACATGACCACCAACCGGTCCCACCACCGCGTAACCACGACCGCCCATCAATCCCAACACTACAATCCCACCCAACTCAATTTTCACGGAGATAAATCCACCACCAACTGATCTAACCACCACAAAACCATCAACACTGCCATCCTATCATCACCACTCAATTTTACCATCACAAACCAACCACTACACCTGATCCACAGGCAAAATTCACGACCACAGCGCCAGATCCACCACAAAACCCATTCCCAGGTGCGTGTGTGTGTGTAGATTTTAGGGCGACTGTTGGCATATGGGCTGGCGAATGAGGTGTGTGTCTGTTGCGTGTGAATTTATGGAAATTCTTTGAGACATGAATCTCTATCATGATGAGGCGTTAGAAGTTGGCTGGTGTTGTTGGTGGTGATTGGTAGTGGGGTTAGTAGCCTAGGTGGTGGTCAGCTGTGGAGCACGGGTGCTTCATTTCTGCCGAAGTACCAACACCGGGTGTGGATCAGGTGCGGATGTGGCTGGATGTGCACTGGGTGCTTGTCCAGCATTTTCCGGAAATTAATTTTCTGAAATTCGGGTGTGGCTTGGACGCGGCAGGACACAGCTTTGACAAGCATTGCGTAGAGAGAAGGGAGAGAAACCACCGGCGGCTGCGGTGGTGACCAAGTAGAGACGTTGGCAGCAAATCAAGAAAAACAGGGGTAGTGAAAAAGGAGGATGCATGAATTGTTATAAAGAAGAATGAAGATACTTCATCGCGTGTGTTGTGAATCAAACACTCCAGAGTTTTTGTTCACGTGGATTAATGTACGGCTGGCCTCCTTTTGTTGTGGCTTATCTACAGCTGACCTCCTTTTGACCACTTATTATCTTATACTTTACGCTTAGCCCCAAAAGTTCACAATATTATACCGAAACCCATACAAACTCTTCTTACATTTGGAAACCCATACAAAATTTATATCTGAAGTGGAATTATAAGCTTTAGTATTCCTGAATTAATACTCACTATTTCAGTTAAGAAAATTATTTGTCCTGCTATACATAATTATCTATTTAAAATTTTTCGCGATATCCCCGCCACACAAGTATTCTGTTCCTTCGAAAAACCACGTATCTGCGTATTTGCACCCGTTTCATATCCGTGTCTGCACCTGTTTTCGTGATTTTTAGCAGTAATGATGTTGATTTGGGGGTTAATTGGATTGCCAAGGTGATGGTAGTAGGGGTAATTTTGGGTTATTAAAAGATTTAAACACTAAAATGGAATGGAAAATTTGATAAGAGGGTATGTTGACGAGGAACAGAATATGAAGGCGTCAGTATAATTTCCCAAAAGGGATGAAGGCGTCAGTATAATTTCCCAAAAGGGAGGGGTGCTAGTGTATTAAGACGTCAACTCAGGGGATGCGAGTGTAATTTTCCCAAAGGAATGTTACAGGATCTAGAATTTTGAATGTCCTTGTATAGATAGAGATCTTTTTGTAAGGCTAGAAGCTCATTTGCCTAGTATGGCCTAAAGAGCCGCCCTAGAGCGTTTTCCCCTCTCCACATAGCCATCATTTGTGCACTCGAAATTCGTATTTAAGAATATAAGATTTTAACATGAAATCAGAGCGATTCGAGTCCAAAGTGTATCGTTTTTTGTGAAGATGTGCTAAAAGGCCACCCAAACCATCATAGTAACGAAGCCTCCAAAGGATGGCTCAGAAGTGTATCATGAAACCCAAGTGTTCTTGTCCAAAAGCTGTCGAAAATACTGGATAGAAGTCAGGCTCTTCTGGAAATGACAATGGAATGACTTCTGTGCGATTTTCTGATGCATTAATCTGTCCTTCCTCCGCCACTCAATGTTTCCAAAGAAAAAAGATACAAGCGGCATGAAACAGTGTCTGTGAGAGGCCAAATAGACTATACAAGCACTGTTAGGGGAAAAAGTACAATGCCTCTTCAAGAGCTGCAGCTTTGGAAGTACTGCGAGCACTGCTGTGCCTCTACAAGCACCATAGTGAAAACGAGGTGGTGGGTGGTTGGAGGGCCTCTGAGGAAGTCATGTGAAAGAAATGTGGAAAAGAAAAGAAGGGTGGGAGTTACAAATGGAGTGTTTGGATGGATGGAAAGGAAAAAAAAAGAAAAAGAAAGGAGGGCATGAAAAATGGAGATAGAAAGGTGGTTGCTCGCTCGGAGTGCCCACCTACAAGAAAGAAGATGGATGGCTTGTAAGTGCTGACCCAAGGAAAGAAAATTTTGGAGCTTAGCAAGCACCTATTGACGTGATGAACAGTGAAGCTAGCAAGTTCTTGAAGCAAAGCAAAAGCAAAAGTGACGCTGGAAAACCAATTTCAGGAACTAAGCTTTGAAACAGTTGGGCCCAACTCTTGAGTGTTTTTTCATACACGACAATACTAAGAAAATCGCCCATCTGGTCCGAATTACATGAAGCGATGTTGTGTCTGAAATATTTGGAGAAGGGATTCAAAATGATTTACATCCGAAGCTATTTACTTGAACACGATGGTTTCTTTGGGTTCTAAACTATCATTAAGGGAGAACGCTCTTATGGTGAAGCCTTTTTTCAACTTCCAGTTGTACCGTTTTCTCTATTTCTTAAAATCCATCCCCCCAAAAATATTAGTAATGGTCCAGGTGATTTGCGTGTAGACTTAAGCACTTTCCTTCTTTTTAGCCCCACTACGCACCTCTAGATCACTTCCACTTGTAACTCCCCTGATCATTTACATGTCTTCTATTATTTGCAAAATAACCTCCTCTATCCTATGACCATTGTTAATTGACACCACCATTTGTACCATTGATGAGTGACTGCTTACGTTGACAACATTCAATTGTGAATTGTGATTTGGTTAATGTTTGCATTTAATCATGTAAGTTTCTTTGCTATCTTTGTCTTTGGTATCAAAAGTATCAATATGACCAGTACTAGCTTTATATTAACCATGAGCTGTGTTCTTGAACATGCAGATTGGGAACTGTGTTGGTGCAGCAAATCACCGATACTTCATCCTCTTCCTTATCTCAGCAGTGACCAGTAGTATCTACGTTTCCATCATTTCTGCATATTCAGCACTTCATATCTGGCCGCCAATAAAATACAGACCTCTTGCCCTGCTGAGTGGGTTTCTTAACAATGAATTGTTTTTCAGTAATTTCAAGGAACTAATTCTTGTTATCCTGAGGTCTGCGTTGTTTCTATCAACAAGAGGTCTACTTCTCGTTTACCTGTTCATTGCCAGTGTTTCGGTGCAGATTGGGTTAAGTGTTCTTTTGTGGCAGCAGCTCTGTTACATATACGAGGGCAAGACATACTTGAGTCACTTGAGCTCCAAGGACAGTGATGAGGTTGGGGAAAGAGACTGCCAAAATCTTTATCGTTTCTTCGGTTGCCCATATTTTGCATCTAGATTTTTGCCTACTTTCAAGAGCTCTAGAAAGAGCCACGATAAGTGAAAAATGTACTCTTTTTTGTTTACAATTTTGCCCCTTCTCCACAATGCCTGAGCTTTATAAGTTTGTCGAAACTAATAAGTTTTCGAGAAAATGAAATCAGAATGTAAACAATGGAGTAGGAAAAGTATTTGCTCTGTCCATGTTTTTCGCCCTTCTTGGGAAACTGGGGGGTGGATGACATGACTGTATAGTTGCGGTGAATTTACCGCATGTAAACAGATCAAATGAAGCAATAGACTAGAGAAGGTTCCATGCACCAAAATTAAAACAACACCACAGAGTAGATAAACTTCTTGGTTACTAGTAGGACTCGGGAAGTTTGGTGATTCGTTTTCTTTTCCTCCTCACTTGCTAATAGGACTTGGAAATTAGGTGATGGATGGTGTGGGTATGATTAGTTTTTGGAATTTAAAGCTGGAAGGACCAAGTTACTTATACACTGGAGTGACAAATGTAGCAGCCTCAAGTGTTTATATGCAGTTTCACGCTCTTATTTGTTGTAAAATAGTTTGACTGAAGTACGACAGAAAAGTATTGAAATAGCATTTTATTTTACTATCAGTTATATGACGGAGGCAAGGTTCGATGAAGAAATAAAGTAAACTGCTCGTGAATTTGCTACATGTGAAATCCAATAACTGTAGTACAAAAGAAGATAACACAATGTACGCCTATCCAGCTGTCTGTAGTCTTCGAAGCAACCTGACTTTCAGAATATATGTCTGCCTTCTTGTACTACCTTCAGGAAATCTGGAATCTGACCGAAGGCATGAGCACTGGGAAAAATTTTAAAAAAAAATATTTCTCTCTTTCTAAACAGAATCCTTTACCTTCTCTAAGCAAAACCACCGTCACAGTCTCTTTCCCCCCTCCCCCGTTCCCCCTTCTTGATGTAATAAGCTTCTTCTAATGCCTCTTCTTAACCATATCTGATCAACCCCCCCCCCCCCCCCCCTCCTCTTCCCCGTTCTCCTTTCTTGATGTAATAAGCTTCTTTTAATGCCTCTTCTTAACCATATCTGATCTATTCTTGAAGTAGATCTACATAAGAATTTTTGGCCGGAACTTCAGTTTTGGCTAAATATTCATCATTTGGCCAGGCTATAACCTAAGGGTGAGTAATACCTTCGGCTGAAGTCGCTAATTCCGGTGCCGGTTTCATTGTTGGATTCTGGCATTTTTATGGCGACGGCCTTTTTTCTCAAATATTATGATCGTCGTTTATTTTAGGGGATCTAGGGCCCGATGTTCTGTTGAGTCTCTATTTCCATCGCTGGGTTTTGGCCATTCTCCGGTGACGGCGTATCCACTTTATTTCTTTGATTCCATTATATTTATAGATCTAATAACGACGTGTCATCATTTCTATCGTTAGATTCCGGTGGCCATTTTTTGGTGACATCAATTCCTTCTAATACTCGATGAAGTGTCTTTCCTTATTTTTATTTTTCGGCTCGTGAGTATAGTTTGCAGCTCATTGAGAGTAGGTCCCTGTTTTGGGTGATATGGTAATGTAAGGCGATGTTAGTCATCAAAAGTAGGTTGAGTTTTTGTGTGTGGGCTCGCATTTGATATTGTATTTGTGTGCTGCGGCTCCCCTTCTTCTTTCCAGTAACCCCCCCCCCCCCCCCCCCCCCCCCCCCTCTTATTTTGTTCCTCTATCCTTTATCTTGCTAGATCGTTAAGTATTATTGTGCTTGTGCTTCTTCCAAATCTTCCATCCCTTAGCTGTTGGGGCTTGCCCACCCTATCCATCCCATCAATTATTCCCTGCTAGGTGATTTCACCCTCCCCCTTATAATGGAGTTTCTCCTTTTGTTAAATTGTTGTTTGTTTTTGGTGGGATGTAAATTTAGGTTATATGGTTTGGTTGGGTCTGAGATGTTTTGGCGGGGATGATGTGTTTGGTGGTGATGGTGTCAGATTGTTGAGCTTGATATGGGATAGTATCGGTGTTACTAGTCTCTTTAAGTTGTTGATTGCCTGTGGTTTGGTGGTCGTTAGGTTTGGTGATTGGCATTTTGTTGTCACGGAGGATCCTTATTTCCAGTCCAGTTGTTGCATTGAACAAGTGCATGGGTTGATGTGAAAGTGGATATTGTACGAATTTTTATGTCAGATCTGATGGATATGAAAGATCTTCGTATGAGCTAAGGGGACGAGAGATTAAGCAAAGAAACCGATTTAAGAATAGTTTGGTCTCATACTGCATGAACAAAAAATCTGGTTTGATTTATTTAGATCCGTTAACATAAACTTCATGTTCCTTGTTGCTTATTTAGATCCACTAGGTTCTAGGTTTTTGGCAAGTTACTGTGCGTTAGGCTAAAGTGTACGATATGTTATGCTTTTAGTTTGACTGGAAGTTGTCTAGGACCTATTAACTAGCTTTTTATGTTGTGATCTATGCGGTTATGTCCATCTGTTGAAAGAGAGATTCTGCAAGCGTGTAAGAAGCACATGCACACAAAACAAGCAAAATTATTAGAGACTGGGATTACACAAACATGCAAGACACAGACACACAAGCATGCAAAACATAAAGAGATGGGTTGGACTTCGCTATATTATCACATATCTTACATGACAATCAAGTCCAATAAAATTTCTATATGCTGCTAAAGAAGACGCAAAGAAATTTATGTGTATTCCACAATTGGACTTGACCAGAACTGGAACAAAGATTAGAATTAGACTAGGATTAGACTGAGATAGGATTGGAAGCGTACTGGAGTTAGAACCGAGATAGAACTAGAACTAAATAGGGACTGAGATTGGGATGGAACGAGATTAAGACTGATACAAAACTTGGACCGGAACTGAGGCCAAGAATATAATTGGTCTGGAACTAGACCAGAACTGGATGAAGATTGGAGTTCTGACTGGAGATTGGGTTAGAATTGGGATTGGGGGTAGACTGGACCGTGGGACTGGGACTCTACGCGATGTTTGCGTAACAACCTAAGTTGAGGGTTTAAACCCTCGGTCATGGATCTGGACTGAGACTGGGAGTTGATAGAGAGGAGACTGTGCGTGATTTTCATGTACATGGACCGGATATAAGAAGGTAAATGATATCTATCATGAATAGAACCCACAGTTGGGCCCGAGAGTTAGGTCTGTTACTGGCCACTGGCCCATTGGACTCTCACCAAGGGGGCTCTACTAGACCTTACTATAAGCAGCTCTGAGCATTTTTCTGAAACATCTCTAAAAAGATATTGTCATAGCAAATATTCAACAGGCAGGTTAAACCCGGGTTTCATGGAGACATATGCTTTGCAGAATTTCTAATACAAAAGTAAGGAATTTAATTAATCTTAAGGTAACTTTAATACTTTAGCGGTTGTCTCCCGTTGCCTCAAACTCTTGAACCTCATGAGTGCCAGATCCATCAAGGTAATCACTCGAAACACAAAGGTGTGAGCTAGAGCCCAACAAGCACATATACCATATCTCAAAATAAGTTTTACTTACATAAACATGTCACGGGTTTTAACTCAAAACCGGTAATCATTTCATAAGAGACAAGGCGTAGAAAACACATAGCACAAAAATCATCAAATAACTATTCAATCCAACAAGAATACATGGTATGCTGCTGTCAACGTTTGGTTCCATTACTTGGACTCGAATCCTATTTCGGAATAATCATTATTGTGGAAGTAGGGGAGACCACTAGCAACAGTAGTGTGCGTCAACATTTCGTCTAGTTGACAAGGACCAAAATCTGACTTTCTCCCGTTAGATATGGGGCACAACAACCATTTCATAAAATTCATCTCTTTCGTCATAAAACAGTTCCCATAATGAGTAGACACAAAAACATTCCAAGGCAACTAATTTTCTTTTCTTATCAAACAATTTTTGTTTTTAAAAATAGTTCAAAACATCTTGCTGATAAAAAAAACAAATGCATGTCTACTTAGAATTGAAAATAGGATAATAAATGGGGACACGACAGGAGTACTTGCTTGGACCTCTTATGAATTTATAGTTTCAGTAGAGGAGGACTAGGATCATACATGAAGTAACTCCAAAGTACTTCGTTGTTAGATATGGGGCCCTGCAACCATTTAATAAAACTCATCTCGTTTGTCGTAAAACAGTTCTCATAGCAAATAATCACAAAAACATTCCATGATAACTCATTTTCTTTTCTTATCAAACAGTTAAAAAAAAAAGCAGTGGTACATCTTAAAATGCTTTAAAAAGTCTAGTTGCCACACACACACACACACGCGCGCACATATATATATATATATATATATATATATATATACACACACACTTAGAATTGAAAATAGCATAATAAGCTAGGACATTGCAGGAGTACTTACTTGGATCGTTACATACTTCAGAGCTACTTCAAGTTTGACCCTAGTCCTCCTCTACCGAATCTACACTTTCATAAGCGATTGCAAGTTATTTTTCGTAGCGCAAAAATGCCTTGATTACCTCTCCTAATCCATCACACTCACATACTAATCATTGTCCAAAACTACACATACAGAGGTAACTCAAAATCAATTGGCAATGAGGAGAGAGACCCACAAGGCTTATATGTTGAAGTATTGTTTACTAATCGCCAATGTGGGATTTATATCTCAACGCGCCTCCTCAAGTGTGGCCTGATTTATCTGAGTGGGCCTAACATGTGCACAAATTAAATTGGGTGGTAGTTGATGAATTGATTTTGAATTATCTGTTTGGCTTGGATTGACATGCTATGATATCATGTGAAAACATTCAACTCAAACCCAATTGGGAATGAATGGAAGAGGGCTACAAGGCTTAGATATTGAAGTACTATTTATTATTTGCCGGATTTGGGATTCACATCTCAACAACGTTGACGAATGCCCTTAATCATATCTCAACAACGTTGACGAATGCTTCTCAAGTGTGACTTGACTTCTTCTAAAGAGCCAAATGCACCACTCGAAGGAGTCATTAGTTGACACCACAAAAAAAAAGACGTGCTCAACAAACTACACACCGAGTAAGCATACAAGATCAAACAAGAAGTTTACATTCTTACGTCCATGCTAGTTTCCGTTGCAAGATATGCAACAAGCACTTCTTTTAGCACCATCTAAGCTTCCTCAAGAACCAAGTAGAAATTATATAATCATGTTGTGAATTTGACTCGAATTTCTCAAATGTACCTTTTGCTTAGCTACTATAGTTGCTCACTTGAGTTTAAACATTGTTCATCGGCAATGTTTCGGTGGGAGAAAATTAAGCACATCTTAAGAGAAGCAGCAAAAGGTTGCTTATTGCCAAAGCAAAGTAGACTTGTTGGCAAATCGATGTTTACTTTGGGTTGTTGTACGACCTGTTCTTGAATCTGTAATTGCTTTGGCAAAAGTCATAGTTATTGTGGGTTCATGGCAAACATTTCTTAAGGAAGAAAGAGATAGATAAGTCAGGAAAGGAAATGAAGAAGCTATCAGGTGTTTTTCCTCATGCAAAAAGGTTCATGTACAGATTCCACCTCATACATGTTTTAGAACTAGAGCTAATTATAGCAAAATGCTCAATAAGGACATCACTTCTGCCCTCCTGTAATTTCTACATTGCAAGACTGGGGTGACAGCAGAATTCGACATGCACTTTTGCAGAAAACGACTTGTGTTTCCGCAGAAACTGACTAGTGTCACCCAGATCGTGCTTCTACACTGTTCCTCTATGATTGATCGGTAAACACACTCTGAAGTGGATCATTTTCTCCTCAACAACTATAAAAAGTTTATTACAATTAGACTTTCGCAACAGCTAGAAGACTTGACTAAAAACAAATTTTCTATCATTCAAGTTTTTCACTAATGTTGCATTCACTTAATTATAAATCGAGAATCTCACAGCACAATCCTGGAAATTATTTGTCATCTTAATTAGACATGTCAAGATAAAACTAATCCTTAGATAGGTTTCTTATAACATGTGAAAAATATATATGTAAAGTAGTATAAACAAGATCTAAGTCATGAAGAACATTAATTGGTATTTGTTATATCCGTCACATCAAAATGTTATATTTACTAAAATAGTAGTTTACATCATACAAATCCGAACTAAATTACAAATTTCTCAACTCGAAGAAATCCATGAACATTGCTCAAGGACTACAAAGTCTGCAAATCGTTGCTTCCAAGATAAACCTTACAAATCCAATTGGGTACTAACCAACTTGGCATCAGCTACTAAACAATCCAATTACATGTTAGAGAGCTCCAGCAAGAAGAAATTCTATTTTAATAGTTGGGGATGAGTGAACCTAATTCCCGTTCACTCCAACCTGAAAGAATCGAAACAAAATGAATAGGTATGCACATAGGATATAAGTTCAGACAAGTGAAAGTTGTAGAAAGTTTAGACAAGAGGCAACAACTTCATAGTGCATGGCAGCATCCTCCGACTAAAGCATAAGAATAAGAGTAGGCAGAGCATTGGATCCAACAATCTGCAGAGTTCGAATTTAGAAAAAATCAACAGTAATAAGATGCTATAAAAAAATTATCCCAAATAATTCCATTCATTAAAATAGCCACCAACCTTGTTTTTTATTTTCATTATTTTAAATGCAAGGGGTCATAGGGTCCTTCTACCACTCTCTACAAATTTGAGTCATTGAACTCAAGCAATTCAACCAAAAGAGGGATACAACCTTCAATCATGAATATGCAAAAACAATGTGAAGATAGCGACATGATAATCAAATGGTAGCTCCAAACATGCTATAAGGACAAACTTGACATAGGTTTTGATGGTGCTATTCTCATAGTAACTCCATTGGCTGCACGAGAGATTGGACTACTCTGGTACCTCTAACAAATGTACTGAATGGGGCAGAGCTCGAGCATTAACTATGAGCTGCTAGTACTCTAGCTTTTAAATCATATTGGCCGCAAAGCAAAATCTAAATAAGTGGCCATCACCTATGAAAGTATCCTTCTACAATATTTGATTATTACGAGGGTCATCATAAAACAACAATAGTCTATTTTGATTCACTGCCTTTTCCAACAAATGCTTTACAATTTTCATCTAATACTCATGACCATAGATGCAAAATACATTGATCGTTTTGAGCTTATGATGAAAATGCCAGACACTCAGCTCTTTTGCCCCATCCACCATATTAACAAATAAAGGCAAGAGTATCTCATTCAAGCTTGATTGCACTTCAAGCTTTAGAAGATATTTGATAGGTGTGCCATCACATTTGATAAATCCAAACTATTTACAGATAATCAATGTTGTGAGGTCTATGCATAGAGACACTGAAATGTATGAGTAAACATATTGCATGAAGAGACAATGAAGTATTAAAAGTAACCAAAAAAAGGAAAAAAAGAACATAAATGTATTTGAACTACGTCACTCACTGTAGGTATAAGACTCTTGATTAATAAACTATCAAATGAACAAACAAAGACACAACAATACAACAATTACATGCAGGAGATGTACATCAAAAAGTCCAAAAAAAAATATAAACACATTTATACCCGAATAAGCCATAAGTCAATATTGATTGCCATAAAGGGGAGATTAAATACCACCACTCTAGAAACAAAAATATCTTCAAATAATGTGGGATGTATAGTACCAATATATTAAAGGAGTACCTTTACATATTCAACTTGAAGCTTCCATAGGAGAGTCAAAGGAAGAAAGCCAATACGACACCAACAAATGTCCCAGCTTCAGATTTAATCTTTAGGACGAAATGCGTGAAACTGAAATCCCTTCTTATCGCTTTAGTTTTTAAGAGCTTCAGGGGAGGATTCAAATGTGTGTGTTGAGGGGTATGAGAAGGCGTTTGTGTTTGGGGGGCAAGGGCGTATGTACTTTGGGAGAAATCTGAGTGGAAATGGGTGGGGGTGAGGGAGGGTAGAGGGGAGGGGCATGTAGTTGAAGGGAACCTGATTGGCATGGGTGGGGAAGATAAAATACTGGTCAAAGATGGAGATGGTTAATAAGATGGGGAGAGGTATTAGACAAGGACAGTTTTGTCTCTTGCAAAATTAGATGAGAGGGGTAGTTTGGGTACATAAAAAGTGAGAATTTGAAAAATCCCTTGTTCAGAAATTTTTAAAAAGAAACCCAATTTTTCTTAACTTTACAAACAATAACCACCATCCACCCCAATTCCCACTTTTTCCTAATTTTCCCTAATTATTTTGCATGGTGCTGCTACGTCATGACTTGCAAGTGAACTCATTAGGCTTTTTGCCTTGCTTGAACATCTTGTCATAGTTCTTGAGCATCTCCCCCTTCACCCCTTTTCCACTAATAATCTATCATTATGCCAAAAATGGCTGATAGATTTTGTCATTGATTAAGGAGCTATAAACCACCACATGAAGAGAAATATTTACACCAATCATTTAGGAAAGACGCCAAACGTGACAAGGTTGGCTGAAACCCTTTTTATAATTATTTGAATCAAAATTCTCATGAGTTTGTTCAAGATATCTAACTGAGAACAACACGAGTCAAAAATGGCTGATAGATTTTGTCATTGATTAAGGAGCTATAAACCACCACATGAAGAGAAATATTTACACCAATCATTTAGGAAAGACGCCAAACGTCTCATCATTGACCGGTCTTTGCAAAAAGAATCCGTTATAAAGCTACATGTGAACGCGTACCCTTTGCAACCCGCTTCAACATGTTCCTATGTAACTTTGAGCATAACTTGTTTTATGAATTCACAGAGGCCACTAATAAGCATTCCTACATGGATACAACTCTTTAACACCTTTCTAAGTCATTTTTTTTTAATGAAAACCTGACCTGTACTCAAGAGTACGCCTCCGTGTAGATCCATATGCAAACCTTTAATCAAGGTACTTGATTTCCCCAAATACTCCCAAAATCCAGAATTTATATCACTAGAATGACAACAATTGATCAAAGTGCTCAATGTATACAAATCAGGTTTCACTCCTACGAAACCCATTTTCCTATATATGAAGGAAACACCTCCAAGTATCATCTAAGTTTGGTGATTGAACTTGATACATGATTAAATGTATTTATCGATGGCACTGGTTGCACTGGGACCAACTTAATATATCATTGAGCTTCTCACGTAATACTAATATAGGTTTGGGCAATCCAAAAACATCCTCCTTCTTTGATTAGGTTTGCAGGGCTTAGGATTTGAGCTCAAAACTTGAGGTGGGTTATTCGAGAAAAATAGAGAGATATGTCTATGAGGTTGAATATGCAATTGTAAATCTTTGCAACTTTGAACATTGTTTGAAATATCAACACATAAATGTGCCACTATTATACCTCTGTATGCATTGTATAGGGTAGTTGCGACAATGGACATTGTTGGAATAGTTAGTGATAAGGTGTGAATTTATTGTCCCACATTGAAAAAGTAAGAAGGATGCAAAGCCTTTATAAGACTTTACTCACCAAATCAATTAGTTTTGGATGGTGGGACGAGTTGGAGGAAAATTTGAAAATCCTTGGTTTGACCTTGATTTGGGCTTGAAATAAAACAATATATATTGGTCAAAAGATGGGCACTTGTGTCTTGATTGAATTAATTAATGTATTTTAATTAAATCTGGTTTTTAATTAGCAGTTGACTGCAATTAGTAGTTAATTATAGTTAGTGCCCAAATAGTTGTGTTCCTTGGTGCTAGGGGTTGTGTCCATTGTGATATTATTAATATATGAATTTCCTTCAATTTTCAATAATCAGAAACACATTCTTCTAAAATGTGTTCTTGGGAAATTCTGATTTTGCTGGTCAGAAATCGTTTGTCTTTGTTATCCTGGAGGAATCTACCATTAACCCATCAACAATCATAGTAAGGGCATATTTCCTTAAGGACATTTTGATTATTCATGTTCAAAGCCTTATTCCATTTTGCCAATAGACATTTGGTGTTTTTAGGGAAGATTCAATACCTTAATAGACTGGAAGTCTGAAAATAAGAATGAGATTGACTGATAAATAAAGTAGTACAAACCTTGGTGAGGATGTACTGACATGCATGGGAAGTCATGGTGTATGTATACGTATACAACCATTGAGTACTTTTACCATGGATTGATTATACATTACGGTGATTTATGTCCCTGAATTACATTGAGATGCGAAAACACAAAGTCAATACACCAAAGAAAAGTATAAAATTATGCACATGATTGCAAACTTTCAAAGGACCAAACAAGCATACTAGAAGGCAACCAAGTGGATTGTTCTCTCCAGGGTCGATGCTGAAAGCACAGTGACTACTTAGAACTTGACTATAAGTGATTGTGTGTACATGTAAAAGCGTGCCAAATTTTGTTGGATTACTACTTTGGCCTACCCGCTACAGAGATTCCTTGCTTTTTTACGGTGACTGTTTTTCCCGATCTCGAGGTACATAAAGCTGATGGACAAATTCGGGGGAAGAGAGGGCATTACTATGCCGTCTGTGAAGTTGGGAAGATCGAGCAAACAAATTCAGACTTGATTGTTTTGTTTTGAGCTATTGCTCTTGATTGTATTATATAAAATTAGCTGTTACCTGAACAAAAAAAAAAGGGCTATTCTTTTCTGTATGTTAGTAATCTTTGACTATTCCTTGATAAACTCTACCACTTTACAATGCTTAGCGATAAAACCAAAGTACTTTTCTTAGAGCCATTAACATTGTATTTTACTTTGGCACTCAAGAATATTGCTCTGGTCTGGCCACCGATGATTGACACATCACATGGTAATTAATAAAATTGAATTCAACTCAGATATAATATATTTGCTACCTTTCCTCCAATTTTGATTGAAGACATGTCTTATACTCATGAGAAGTTCTTGAAAAAAATTCTCTAAGGTAGTTGAACATGCAGTTTCCCTTTCCGCAGATAAGAATTATGCAAACAGATGTCCATAGGGCTTTCAGGAAGCATAATGTGTGTTTGTTCCATTGGACAATTCTAAGAAATGTCTGAGCCAGGAGGATGTCAATTAAGCTGTACGGAGATAGGAGTAGTGCCACATACATCAGTACATTCAAGTAATAATCTGACTTAATTATTTGATGCTTTAGATGATAAGACCATGGTTGATTATCATTGCACCCATTCCTAGTAGGAAGTTGGATGCTAAACACCCACCAACCTCTAACCTGATGAAGGTTTCAAACCAGCTAGACGAGTAGTACTTGGGAGAGATAGAGGAGAAGTATGCACTGAGGCGGACACTAAAATGTATGACACGATTGATGATGGTCTGTGCAAAGAAATTCTGATTGATGATGTCTTATATGTGTAGGAGAGAATCTTGCCACTTGCAGTTCATTAGTTCATGTGCAAGGAAGGCAAGAGATAGAAGGGACACTCGTAGTATATAGACTAACGAATGTAGGAGACATGAAACCTAGTGTCGTGCATATCTCTCCCAAAAGGAAAAGACTCGCAACATTTTTTATTTCTTATTTTTGGCAAGATGAATGGTCATGGAACTATAACATTTTTTGCCATGACGGATGATTTTCTCAAGTATAGGAGTCAACAAGCTCTTGTTCTCTTAGGAGCTGTCACTCTAAGAGTATTACCTTATCTCATCCTATACAACCTTTTAATTCACAGAAAGTGAGAGGATGCAAATGATTTTTTGAGTGAGAAAATGGATCAAGGGGCCTCTCCAGATGTGGTAACATTTGACATAATTGAAAGAAAAGGTGAATGAAAGGAAAATTCTATTAGAGACTATAGAAAAATTGAGTATGATGAGGCCTTTATATAGGCAATAGAAAGCTACCCTACCAAAAACAGAAAAGAGAATCCTATATAAGTTATGAGAACTATAGAATGTTCTAGCTATAGGATAATAGCGATAAGATAATTTTCATATTAATATATATCATCTAACATCCCACCTCAAACTCAAGTTGGTAAAGAACAAAAAAGCTTGAGTTTGGAGGTTAAGTCCGGAGTAGTATCTTGTTATTAGCTGCACTATGTGTGATCCAGGTTGAGATGAATTCCATGTGTAGAGTCCGACAATGTGAGAACAGACAAGAGTCCCGGGACGAAGTCTGACAACCATCAAGGTCTTGGGGTGAGGTCCGGTGACTAAGAACAGATCATGAATCCTAGGTGAAGTCTGACGATAATAAAGTCTCAAAGGTCCGGGGACTAAGAACAAATTATTAATTTTTTTTATTGTTATTAGGCATACAAGTACGAGATCTCTGAATCAGTATTTTAACAATTGTTGCTCCCACATGCAAAGCAGGAGATCAAAACCAGTAAGAGAATAAAAATGGGGTCTTAGAATAAGAATTGGACCAGGCTTTGTCAGCCGCAACCAAAAGGTGTCAGACACTAGCAGGGGCTATGGGCTTCGTCCTTTGTAGTGACAAAAAAATAATTAAAGGATATTTTCACCTTTTTATATGAGCTTTCCTACCTTTTGTCGTTAAAAATGAACTTGAGAAACAATTATTAGCTTTTAGCAATAAATGAAGATGAAAAATAGTATATGAAATGATTGAAATAGTATGTCCTAACTAATAGCAGTAATAGTGCTTATATTACTAATAATATTCAAGGCCACCAAGAAAAGAGTAAACTACATATATAAACTTTAGAAATTAATAGAATTGTAAGATATAAATAACATTTTTTAAGTGAAACATGTTGGTATAGAAGAGAGAAATTGTTAACTTTTAGCAACATATGAAGATAAAAATGGTATACGAGATGATTGAACTAGTATGCCCCAACTAATAACAATAATAGTGATTATATTACTAATAATTATCAAGGCCACCAAGAAAAAAGTAAATCAAATATATATCTTTAGGAATTACTAGAATTGTAAGATATAAATAACATTTTAAAATGGAACATGTTGGTGTAGAAGAGAGAGATGTACGCAAATCTAGTTGGTTGAATTTCATTTAGAAAGAAAGGAATTCAAATCAAATTGAATAAGAAAGCGTGAGAGAGAAAAATAGAATCCAAATTATTATTACAATGGGGAGTAAATTCAAAATGCTTTCAAAAATTCAAAAAAAGAAAGTAAAGTTGCCCGTGTACACGGTGATGTAGTCATTTTCTTTCAGTTTTGGCTAGCTTTCATATATATATATATATATATATATATATATATATATATATATATATATATATATATATATATATATATATATATATATAAAGTTGCCCGTGAGATCCAGCCGTGCAAAGGATGGACAACCCAGCTTTTTTTATTATAAAAAAAGATCGTCCACCAGACTGTGTGGCAGAAGGTCTTTTTGACCAAAATACCCCCCGCTGCCCGTCTGCTACACAGTGTTGCGGATAACTTTTTGATCCTAACAATTGTCAGTCAAAAAGTCATACGCCACTCCGACTTTTGGCTGATAAGTGTCACATCTTGTCCCCCCACGATTGTTACTTTGTCCTTATCCACACCGTCCGCTATATAAAGTAACGGACGCCCTATATATATATATATAGGGAGCTGATCCATTGATAGCGCTAGCAAAATAGGAGAAGTTGCTAGCGCGATCTGGCCGTCCATCCCAAAAGATGGACGGCCCAGATCTTTTTTTTTGCGTTTTTTTAAGTACGTCCGCTACATTATGTAGCGGACAATTTTTTACATTTTTTTGACAATAATACCCTCTGAGTCCGTCCGCTACATAATGTAGCGGACAAGTTTTCAGACTTTTTTTCTCTTTCTGACATTAATGTTCTGACTTTTTTTTTTCTCAATATAGCGGACAAGTTTTCAGACTTTTTTTCTCTTTCTGTCATTAATGTTCTGACTTTTTTTCTCTTTCTCTCTCTCTCCCGTCCGCTACATAATGTAGCGGACAAGTTTTCAGACTTTTTTTCTCTTTCTGTCATTAATGTTCTGACTTTTTTTTTCTTTTCTCTCTCTCCTGTCCGCTACATAATGTAGCGGACAAGTTTTTAAACTTTTTTTCTCATATCTTTTTCTCTCTCTCTCCCCCTTCATTAATGCTCTGACTCTTCTCTCTCTCCCGTCCGCTACATAATGTAGCGGACAAGTTTTCAGACTTGTTCTGACTTTTTTTCTCTTTCTCTCTCTCTCCCGTCCGCTACATAATGTAGCGGACAAGTTTTCAGACTTTTGTGCTTTCATGAAGAACTCCAAATGTCTTCATGAAAGCACAAACTTCTTTCTTTTTTCCTCATAAAGATGGATTATGAATCAGATCACCCGCAGACTAGTTCTTTAGTAAACCCAACCAGCACAGGCTAGACATCTTCCAGTTAAAACTACCAAAAACAATCTTAGCTTTGTCGTAGATGATCACTAATGTGTGTTACAGATCAGCAAATTATCCTTTAGTCTCAACTACATCCATAGTGACGACATGAAGTTCACAGATTTTTTACTACTTCAACTGCATATACTTTGCTACTGAAAATTAGCTAAAAAAAATAGAACACCGATCCTGATATCCAAATACCTCACACTAGACAACCCTGATGAAGCCAATGCTAATAGTGACTATGTTGTTTCAGGTGGAAATTTATTTGCAGAAACCCATTCCTCATCTTGACCAAAACATTGGAGTCTGCCCAGAAAGAGAGAGAGAGAGAGAGAGAGAGAGAGAGAGAGAGGAAATGAGGGGAGAGGACGAAAGAGAAGAAAAGAGAGAGAGAGAGAGATCAAAAAGAAGAGAAAGGAGAGAGAGAAGAGTCAGAGCATTAATGAAGGGGGAGAGAGAGAGAGAAAAAGATATGAGAAAAAAAGTTTAAAAACTTGTCCGCTACATTATGTAGCGGACAGGAGAGAGAGAAAAAGAAAAAAAAAGTCAGAACATTAATGACAGAAAGAGAAAAAAAGTCTGAAAACTTGTCCGCTACATTATGTAGCGGACGGACTCGGAGGGTATTATTGTCAAAAAAATGCAAAAAATTGTCCGCTACATAATGTAGCGGACGTACTTAAAAAAATGCAAAAAAAGATCTGGGCCGTCTATCTTTTGGGATGGACGGCCAGATCGCGCTAGCAACTTCTCTTATTTTGCTAGCGCTATCAATGGATCAGCTCCCATATATATATATATATATATATATATATATATATATATTGGTATTGATCTAGTCTATTAAAGTATAATTTACATACATCTCTTATTTGGAGATTAAGGAACAAAATAAGCCCTTTATTCAAAATTTTCTAACTCAAGTTTCAAATTTCGAGTACAACTTGTCTAAAACTACACTTAACCTTAATGTTACCTTCTTTTTTCTACTTTCCAGTTAAAAAATCTATAGTGTAGTCTAAATTTTAGTCATATAATCCCTGAGATTATTTTATGAGTTGGGGCTAGATGCTCACCCATTTTGATTGTATTCATATATAGTTTTTAATCACTAAAAGATGCGTTAGTGGACTTGTAACCGTTTTATCTACAAAATATCTAAAGTTAACAAAAGAAAGTTGTAATTTAGCATCATCTTTTTAAAAGTCATAAGCACCCTTACTATTTAGAAACCTTTTAAACTTAAATGAAGTATTTTAAGAAAATAATGTTTAGTCATTTAACCCCTTACGCATCAAAACTCCGGAATTTTTAGGTTAAAATATTACAAATTTAAGCTCAAATAAATTAGAGTCATTATCAATTGCATTTTACTTATTCCAATCATTTTTAAGAGTGGATATACAAAGACAATAGCCGTGTTAAGAACATGTTTCATGTAAATATATGGTATTTTGAGTTACACTGTATGATGGAAAGACAATAATCATATGAAAAATATGTTATCATGCAAATAACGGTATTCCAATTACTCTAATATGAACAGAGGATCATTTACTTATCACGAACTCAAATTATAATTAAGAGCAGATAATATGATGCAGCGATTTTTATGCATTTAAAAATTTCTAAAAAAAACTCTAGTTTTATTATAGCTTTCTTATACTAATATATATGTATTTAAAATCTAGAATCAAATTCAAATTTACGATTCTATCAATGTATTAATATGTTTGCATTGAAATATACATATATGCACAATAATTCAAATATGTAGAATATGCATCAACATGTAAATATAAAATACAAGATAAAAAAGGTTTAAGTTTATGAGAAAAAAATATTTTTGTGAAGGTATATTTTTTTTCTTCTAAAAGGCCATAGAAATTTGCAAGTTATTTTCTTTAATCAAACTTAATGGAGAAGATAAAGTAGCTCTAAAGATTTAGTTTTAACGTGAATGGAGGCAGTAGGTTTTGTTAGAAATTTTTTCAGTAATAAAAAATCGTGTAAGAGTTCAAAGATGATTTTATAGGATTTTCATAAGGATTTTCACTCTTTTTTTTAAAGTAAAAATCAAAACAACCATTGACTCTAACAATATATTTCAATAAGGGTATTTTAATGAAAGAAGTTTGATATCCTACGAGAAGTTAAAAACACCTTCATTTTAATAAGACTCTAATTCAAAAAGTAAATCTATTGGAGGGAAAAAAGATTTAAGTCGAAGTACTCCTGATCACTACTAATCTTTTATGAAGAATTCAAATTTAAGAAGGGTAACTTAAGGCCAAAAAATATTAACCATTTAAGTTCATCCATACTTTTCTATATTTATAGACATAGACATTGATAATATCACTTACGGCGTAAGGCTTTTGAAACTTAAGGAAATCACAACAACCAACTATTTTACCAAACACAAAATAACACATAACTACATAATAAGAGTTGAAGGCTTAGTCAAACTTGTAGATATCAGACTCGGTCCTATGTCGGTCGATTTAAATTTTCAGTCATATGTAAAAGTTAATAGACGCAATAACCAGTCTATCTTAAAAATATGTGTATACACGCATAATAATAATAATAATAATAATAATAATAATAATAATAATAATAATAATATCTGGAGCTGGGAACGATTCTTTAAGAAGCAGAGAAAATTAAGGTGGTCATTTCATCCATTTTGATGTTATTAATTTTAAGGTTAAATTTTGATAGGATTTTCTTTAAAGGTGAATAGAGAATTTTTAATCTCTTCAGTGACCAAATGTTAAAATGTATCTAGAAATATTATAATTTCGCTTCACTCTTTTTGAAATTAAAAAAAAGTCCTTAATTTTTTCCAAATTGTAAATGCTTAAAAGGGTATTTTTAATAGAAAAATATTTAGCCATTTAACCCATTGGGATCATTTTATGCAGTGGGGTTAGATCCATACCCAGTTTTGTTAATCAATATTTTTTTTGTATCTTAAAGATGCGTCAGTGAACTTTTAACCTCTTTAGAGGTAAATTGTTTTAATTTAACAAAAAATATTATAGTTTAGCCTCACTTTTTTAGAAGTTAAAAAATTTACCATTTTCGTAAACCTTTTATCTTTAATGAAAAAAATTTAGTCATTTAATCCCTTGAGATTCTTTTATGTGTTGGACCAGATCTTACTCGTTTTGTTTATGTTTACTATTTTTTGTTATTAAAAGATACATTAGTGAACTTTAATCCTCTTTAGTAATAAAATATTTAAAGTTAGTAAAAGAGGTTGTAATTTAGTATCATCTTCTTAAATGTTATAGGCACCCTCACTATTTAGAAACATGTTAAACTTAAAAAGAGTATTTTAAGAAAATAATGTTCAGTCATTTAACCCCTTACGCATTAAAACCCGAGAGTTTTCATGTAAAAAAAATGATAATTTGAGCTCAAATAAACTGGAGTCATTATCAATTGCATTCTACCTAATCCTATCATTGTAAGAGTGGAATATTCAACAATAACCGGATGAAGAATATGTTATCATATAAATATATGATATTCCGGGTTCCAGTGAACCATACGAAGATAATAACTATATGAAGAAAATTTGATATCTTGCAAATAACGGTATTCCAATTATTCTAATATGAACGTATGATTATTTACTTGTCATAAACTCAAACTATAAATAATAGCATAATAGTATGATGCACCAGTTCTTATGCATTTGAAAGTTTCTAAAAAACTCTAGTTTTACGATAACTTTCTTATACCAATATATCCGTAAATAATCATATTTTCATATTAGAGTAATTGAAATATCCTTATTTGCATGATATCAAATGTAGAATATGCATCAACATACAAATATGAAATACAAAATTAAAAAAATATTGAGTTTCTGACAAAATATTCAATTTAGTCGTGGTGTATTTTGTTTCTTCTAAAAGGCTAAAAAAATCTGCAAGTTGTGTTTTTTAAATCAAATTTGATGGAAGATATGAGATAACTCTAAGGTAATTTAGTTTTAAGGTGAATGGAGGCGGTAAGTTTCATGCAGAAGTTCAACATTGATTTTATAGGAATCTCATAGATTTTTTTTCTTTTTTTAGCAAAAGTTAAAACAACCCTTAACCCTAACAAAATCATATATATTTTAATATAGATTGTGTAAGGAAAGAGGCTTAATATCATGTGAGAAGTAAAAAATACCATCATTTTTAAAATAACACTCTAATTAAAAAATGGTATTTAACTGAAAAACTGGAATTTAAGTAAAAAAAAACTCTTAATTACTACTAATCTTTTATGAAGATTCAATTTAAGAATGGTATCTTTTAAAAAAAGAAAAGATTAACTCGTTAAGCTCGTATGTGTTATAAGTCAAAATAACCCTTTACTCTAACAAAAGCATAAATTTTAATAAGGGTATTTTAAGAAACGAAACTTAATATCCTATGAGAAGTAAAAAAATATCCTCCTTTTTTTATAACACTCTAATTCAAAGAGGGTATTTAATAGGAAAAAAAGTTTAAGTTGAAAATATCATTTATTACTACTAATCTTTAATGAAGATTTCAATTTAAGAAGGGTATCTTAAGAAAAAAAAAAGATTAGTTATTTAAATTCATATGAGCTAAAAGTCAAAACAACCCTTAACTAGAGTAAAAGCATATATTCTAGTAAGAGTATTTTAAAGAAATAGACTTAATATCTTATGAGAAGTCAAAAATACCCTCATTTTTAATAATATTGTAACTCAACAAGGGTATTTAATGACAAAAAAAGGTTTAAGTCAAATATCACTACTGATCTTTAATTTTATGAAGATTTTAATTTAAGAAGAATATCTCAAGGAAAAAAAGATTAGTCATTTAAGCCTATAGATGCTTTTATATAGGGCTAATTACACCTATGTCCCTGAGGTTTGGGGGTAATTACACTCGAGGACACAAAGTTTTAAAATGTAACACTTATGTCCGTTGACAAACGGAACCCTAAAAATTCTAATGGTTTTAACAAAATGACTTTATTGCCCTTATGTTAGAAAGTTATTTTTTTAAATGCCATTGTCTCTTTTTAGAAAAGAAAAACCCTAAAAAAAAAATCTCTCTCTCTCTTCCCCTACCCTTTTCCCATCCACTTCGCCGCCACCCACACCCCTACCCTTCGCGGCCCCCCCAGCCCTACCTCCCCAGTCACCCCCTACCCACCCTGTCTGCCTCCGCCCTTCGCCGTCGCTACAATCACTGACCCCATCCCCGTCACTGAACACCCTCCCCCATCCCCGGCCACCGCACCACCCTCCCCTTCCCCCGTCGCCGCACAGCTTTCTCTCATCTCCTCGAGTCGGACACCAATCATTGCTCAAAGACCCTCGTCGCCCAAGAAATGACGACGACCACTCCGTTGAATTGAATTGAATTACTAAATTGAATCGAAATGGAGTTTAGAGTGAGAAAGGGCTGCCGGCGGTGTCTCAACGGCGTGGGTTTGCCAAGGGGCTTGTCGGCGGCGTATCAGCGGTGTGGGTTTGCCAAAGGGTTTGCCGGCGTGGTGGGGTGAGGCGAGTCTGCCGGATGGTAGGCCGAGAGAGGCTGCCGGCGGTTGTGGGTGAGGGAGGAGGCTTGGGCTGCCGGCGACGAGATCAGATCTGGAGATAGAAACCCTAATTTGAAAATTAGGGTTTTGAAACACTAATTTTAAGGTTTCAAAACCCTAATTTTCAAATTATGTTCTTAATTTCAGGGTTTGATAAGCTTAATTTTCAAATTAGGTTATAAAACCCTAATTTTAAAAAATTAGGGTTTGATATCCTAATTTAAAAATTATAAATTATAATTATTCACGATATACTGTATAGGGACAGTATTGCCATTTTCAAGATACGTAATGACGAAAATTATACTTTTTGGATGGAACCCTAACGGTTGGATAAAAGTGTTACCTTTTAAACTTTTTTTGGTCACGTATGTTACATTTTGAAACTTTGTGTCCTCGCGTGTAATTACCCCCAAACCTCAGGAACATAGGTGTAATTAGCCATTTTATATATGTATAGATAGATGTATACTAATACGTCTATTCCTTTTAGGGATTCTGTATTGATTTTAAAGTCCAAAATAAAGGGCAAGTACAAAGGTAGAATGCGAATTGCATTCTGAAAACAACATTGTCTTTATCTTATTAGTTTTGAACTGAACACGTTAAAATACTTTTAACACTGTCTTTATTTTATTAATTTTGAACCGGACACGTTAAGATACTTTTAAAATCTAGTACCCACCTTATACAAAATTTCTCACTCCACCGCTGTAACTGAAGAAAGGTTGTAAAGCCACGGTAGAAAAGTAACAAAAAGGCAACATCAAGGCAAAAACTGAAAATGACAAATCCCGAAGGACCACAATTCTATCGTCCAAAGTGGCCAAGTGATAGTCTTGAAGATAAGGTCACAAATATAGCATCCAGACGAGCGAGCGAGAGAGAGAGAGAAGGAGATGGCAGAAGCTGGATATGGGATCCCAGTAAGAAATGTGACCCCACTTCCAATTCCTTACCCAGCAACAGAGGCCAAATCAACCAGTTTCCAACATCGGCCCTCCATAATCAGAGCTACATCCAGTAAAAGAAATGAATTCTCACCGGTAAGGTTTTGCAATACGAGCATTTCTACTTCCAACGTATGGTTGTATATACTGATTGCGGCATGGCATCCATAAAACGAGCTGCTTGTAATGTACTTATAAGGAGTCAGTGAGCTTTCAAGGTTGTTGGTTGGCTGCATTCGTCTCTTGCCATATGTACATTAGTTGTGCTGACTCTAGCTAACTTGACCTTGAACAAGGAAGATTACAAGAAAGAGTCATCGGAGTCCACGGCGTCTGGTTAAGATATCCACAGCAGAAGGAAGATGGCTTGGAAAATGGGACACCGACTATACCCTTTCCCTGCGAGACCTTCAGTTGGAAGATCTGGCGGACGACGGGAATCACAGAGCACAAGTCTTCATAAGCCTCTCCATTGAGAAGGTGCGTGATTCCAGTTATATGGCTCCTCTATTGCACGTTATATATTCTTTGTATTCTCTCTGATAACAACGATCTTAAAATGTGAATACACAAAATTTGTAGGCATCTTCGTACAATTAGGGTATCGACCAACTTTAACTATCGTCCCAATTCAATTTTTTTTTTTTATTTTGTGCCATACAAATCAAAAGTGTTACTGAAACTTTTTAGGTTGAATAAAGTGATACTCGTCAACTAAGCACTTTTGGCAACTACAAGTCATGAAACTAAAACTCATGTTGAATAAGCCCTTTACCCGACTCCTTTTGGATGTTGGTTAATACTCTAGAAAACATAGAAGGTCAGGTTTGCCCTCCACTAATCCTCAATTTAACAAACACATTGCCAAGCGCTACTTAGAGATGTCAAAGGGCCGGGCTTGGGCCGGCCCAGCCCAAGCCCATCGGGCTTGCTGTGGGGCCGGGCTGGGGCCGGGGCCGAGCCAGTGGGGCTGCCAACCGGGCCGGGCCGGGCCTGCCGAAGGCAAACCTAGGCCCAGTCCAGGCCCTGGCCCTAGGCCCAATATCTAGGGCCGGGCTTGGGCCGGGCCCGGGCCCTTTTTTTTTTCTTTTTGTTATTCAATTTTAAATTTCATCTCTAGGCAATATTCACAATTTAACGAACCTAATCTTTATCCTTTTATTTCATTATAAGTAATATACATATATATATGTATGTATATATATACATATTTATTTGTTAGCCATTATATTTTTTATTATATGTTAAACATTTTCATACTCTTCTTGGTGAGCTTTATTAATAAAATCTTAATACATAACAATGCTGTTGGAGGGGGGGGGTAAAAGTGAAATTTTGGAAAAGGGGTGGAAGAAAGGGGGGGAAAAGCAAAAAATTCAAACAAGTGGTGGGGCCAAAACCGGGCCGACTTCGGGCCGGGCCAAACCGGGCCGTTTCCGGGCCGGGCTTTTTCGCAGAAACTGAAGGCCTGGTCCAGGCCCAGGCCCCAAGCCCGCTTGTGCTGGGCCGCTACTGTTCATGGATGGGGCCGGGCCGGGCCAGCCCACGGGCCGCCCGGCCCGTTTGACAACTCTAGCGCTACTAGTTTTATATCCAATGCTCTAAATCCGCTCACCCGGCCCCCTCTACGCTTTCGCACTAAATAAGGCTCATCCCTTTGTATCAACCAAAATGGACACACCTCTCCCCGAAATTCACCGACCACACTTCACCAAGCCATCACGACCCAAACCTCTGCCAAAATCTCCACCTTCACTGTAGACTCAAAATAAACTCCTGGTACAATTTTATTGATGTAGAAATAATTTTTTACAAGAAGGATACAAGTAACAACACTCAAATACTTTACCCACTAACACAATAGGAGAATATTTAATTTACTAACGCACTAAGATGACACTTGTACACAATGAGATCATACTTTGATCACTCACTCAAATATGTAGAACTCTCTTGTACTTGCATACACAAAATGGGAACAACATGCTCCTATTTATAGGCTACTTGGAAAATTCTAGAGAGAAGTTTCTAGGTTCTTTGGAAGATGAAAAGCCATGGGAAGATGAAGAGTCATGGAAGATGAAGGGATAAGGAAAATTAATATGGAAGATGGAAAATTCTGGAAGATGAGGCAGTGTTGCTAAAACCACCACAGCAACATTGCTGAAGTGGGTCAAAAATGTAAAGGAATATACTAGATACGCACCAAGCAATAAAGAAGAGAATCGAAAACTCGAAAACAATAACAGAAAATAGAGACACAAGATTTACATAGTTCGGCGAAAACCTATTTTGGTAGTAGCGATTTCACTATATTTTTCACTGGAGGTTACAGACATTTCTTATCTCTCTCAACAAACCCTCTCAAAGAATGACTTTTCCTACTCAAATAAAAACTATTCTCTCTTGTCTCTTTAAACAAAGACTCTTCCTATTCAAAGAATACTCAAAGAAGGACTCTTTTTTTTTTTTTCTCTTGTGCTTTAAAACACAATACAAGACAACATATATATACTTAGAGATAAGTAGTGACTTTCTCTAAATAACAAATGTGAGACAAGACTTATATATTTAAGTCTAAGTCACAATCTTCTTTAAATAACCGATGTGGGACACCCACACATTCTGGGTTTTTTTATCCAATACATATTATCACAAGAAATGATTTGCAACTTTTCCCTTGATTCTAATATGTAGAGAGGAAAAATGTCTCAAATTAGGAAGAATTTTTGTGGGACATACACTTTTATACTTAAGGAGAAATCAGCAAAGAGAAAAAAAAAGAAAAAGAAGAAGACTCTGGCTCTGGCTCTGGCAATTGTGAAATGTGGGACTTGAACTCAAGTTTGTATGTGATGCCTGATACACCATGTGCCTTTTTCAATCTCAGTATAGTACGTGCTAGTCATTAAAACTTGAGCCCGAGCCCGAGCCCGAGGTGTTGCTTCAAACTCACTTTTACCGAGCTGAACATAAGTTCTTGTTCATCCAAATCACAATGCCGACAGCTATTTGAATTCTTCGTCGTGAACCCAGACTGAACCCTGAAAATGAGCGTATCTAGTTGAGGACAATTCCCTACTTATAGCGCCACTATCACCATATACTTCCTTATACACGCCCATCAGAAAACCAAGGAATGATGTTTCTTTGTTTTTCTGAGGAAACTAGCTATAAGAATATTTTTCAGCTTAAATGCATGCACTCAGTGATTACTCCTTCAGTAGATAAAAAACAAGATGGCACAAGGACAGGAAAACAGTTTGAAAGGAATCCGGATTCTCTGCTGTATGGCCGAGGCGCTGTAGAGATGTGTGGCTGCATATACTTTACTGACAAAAATTTGCGTCTCTACTGTACAACAAGATGATCCTGATTCCTTAGAAAAAGTGATATTGTAATAAATTTGTAGCTATGAACACACATTTCTCTTGTGTCAGCAAGCAGGCTTAGGCCTCTCAGTAGATGGAAGAATCGTGACATCATTCACGACCAAATGTAGCAATTGCTCGTCTCTGTACTGCAGAGAGGTACTTTACTGATCCTTGAAGAGAAAT
Source organism: Escallonia herrerae (assembly GCA_033070095.1). Taxonomy (NCBI): domain Eukaryota; kingdom Viridiplantae; phylum Streptophyta; class Magnoliopsida; order Escalloniales; family Escalloniaceae; genus Escallonia; species Escallonia herrerae. Next base: position 163,295 of record JAVXUP010000647.1, on the reverse strand, counting down.
TTGATTTTTGAAAGATATTAATACCCTTCGTTAATTCACACCTTGTTGCTTCTCACTCCTTTTATTTTTGTGGGCAGCCAGAAAATTTAAAATGGTGCAATAGTTAGGCTCATTGAGCTCCATTTACAATCCATATATCTTCTCTGGATTTGTCTAGAAATGTAAAATTGAAGTAAAATGACAAACCGTCTCTAGGAACATAACACTAGCCAACGTAGAAACTAACAAACCTAAGCAAAACCATCGCATATATGATCAAACTACACATGCAGCCGAAGGTGAAATTCCAATCAATACACTGGATGAAGAAGCCAAAATGAGCGGTCTCATTGGTTGTAGAGGGTACCCGTTAATTTGGGATGCACAAATGAAGCATAACAAGTGAAAATCAGTACGTACTCTAAGAGACTGCCACTATGTAAGACTTCTCTGGGGTCCCGCGAATTCTGATCACAAAAGGGTGCTTTGCAAGGAAAACGTCCAATGGTGCATATAAAAAATCGACATTTTTGGTGTGCCTTCGCTAGTTGAAGCTTTAGCTACCGTGGAATGCTTTAAACTAGCTAGCGATCTGGACTATTCATACAGTATTTAGAGTGTAATGTAAGAGGAATTCAGAATTTCGATAGTTGGAGGGATTATGAGCGAAGATGCATACACCTGCTCAATAAAGATCTACATTATCGGTCTTTTATGTGTCATTTTTATGTTTAGTGAAGAAGAGAAAGTGGGATACGAATGGACTCTGTCCAAGAATCTTGATCGCCAAATCTCTGGCCACAAAGAGAAGTGAGGCAAAAGGCCAAAATGTAGAAGAGAGTGGGATTAACTTCAAAGAGCTTTCAATCTCTCTTAGCATGCTAATGCAGATTTTCCTTACAACCAGCTTCACGACTAGGCTTGTGCTTTGTATCACCAACTATAACTCCCACTAGGAGTGTACGGACATGAGCTATCTTGACGATGATACAGATGATGGGGATTCTGCACCTTATGATCAACGTGTTGATAGACCCTCCACCCCTCTTTAGAAAACATCTTATTCCTATTGATTCTCTATGAATATGAGTTATTTTTACAGATTAATACCAACTTTAATGTCTGGGTGCTGCCATCAAGCAACAAAAACAGTGGCTCGACTCAACTACCTGAATTTGGAGGGGATGATCCATCAGTAAGTCTCTCTCTCTAAGTGTGTGTGATTGTGTGTGTGAGTTTGGAAATATACGCACACACATACAAAACATCTTACGTTCTCCATTTTGCAGGTCATCTATGTTAAACCTGGATATGAAGCTGACCTCGATTCACTAATACAAGACACAATTCGTCTCACTGCATCAGTAAACGTATGACCACAAAAATCTGCAACCTTATTAGTTATCCGTTCACGCTTGTGTACAAGCTTGAGCTGCTAGAAAGTGGATCAAATCAATATATACGTACTGCTGCATTAACATTTTTCCCGATACATTCAAACCCCCCACCCCCTTCTCTCATGTCAAGAGATGACATATGGTGCACACTGTACTGCTATGGGGACGAAACGAGTGTCTGTGGTGGGGGGGGGGGGGGGGGGTTGGGAGACTTAAGCAAAAGATATTGAGAAGGTGAAGCTCTGATAACACGTTTGATCTAGAGGCTGAATCCCATAGACAATTGACCTAACAACATTAATCATGCTCTGAAATTGCAAACCTTTTAAATTCAGATTCGGTATGAGTCTTTTGACACGCCTCTTTGTTTTTGTTGTAGGAGACTTGCTCAGACTCTTGTGAGAAAGCTGAACCCAGGTTACACCGTAAGGATATGAAGTTCAATAGAGTTCTATCAAAAAGATAAAAGTAACAATTCTCCGACACATGTGACAGAAGAAACTAACAAGCTGAATATCTATTGCAGGTATAGGTGAACAGAACACTGCTTCCATTGATAGAAGGTGGTCCAGTTTATTGAAACTAAGGAGAAAATATGGATAATAGCTTATGTAAGAACAAATTCTGTAGTTTCAACCCTAAATGTAGATAGTGTTTTTAAAACTTTATAATGCAGTAGTAAGTGACCATAAGCATCTAATAATAATCCAAAAAGCATTGGTTCCAAAACACATTTTCTTATGAAGTAAAACCGCTAGAGAGAGAAACTCCTACTTCTCTCTAGACTTTCTACTAAGCCAAATCTTTCTTTTAAACTCTGGATTCTGAAGAACATCGAAAGATCAAGATCTCACCTGCGAGGCACTGTTAAGGACGTGTTTGCCAACGATTTCGTTGAAGTGAATGGCAACAAACTCATACAAGTAAGTTGGATGACACTTGGAAAACTCAAATGCATGAACTTGTAGTATCTCTAAGACCAGAAATCCGAGATGTCGGAGACCAAAGACCAGAAAATAAGGAAGAAACAAGTAATGATTCGGAAGAAGAGTATAATCTCAAAGAAATGGTGGAAAATTTGAAAAAACAAATGGAAATGTTAAGACAAGAAAATTATGAATTAAAGACAATATTGAATACAATATTGAATGCGAATCTGCAGAATAATGAGATTCGAAAGCTAGGCTCCCAAGAACTGGCAGTTTTGTTTGCGAAGGAAGGAATCAATAAATTGGGGGCTCATGAAAATGGTTTGCAATAAATCACAGAAAGAGGGGCCAGGTAACAAACAGAATGTGGAATCCAATCCCAAGAAGGGCTCTTTTGCTAGCATAGTGCAACCAAATCGAGATTATGTCAAAGAAAATGGTTTGCAATACATCACACCACAAGTGATAAATGGACAGCAGGGCGTAGAGTTCACAGATGCAGATGTGGAAAATGAAGGCAAGAAATGGGAAAAGTCGGTACTAGCCTATGTTCTAGGAGCAAGACCACCTACACATTTCATGAAAGGATACTTGGAAAGGAAATGGAGACAACTGAGTCTTCTGCAACCTGGACTTTTTCTTATTTGTTTTGAGTCTGAGACTATTACAACACAAATTCTTTAAAGGGGATCATGGTTCTTTGATAGCAAACCTACAATTTTGAATCCTTGGTCAACCACTATGTCCTTAGAAAAAGGATGACATAAATGTAATTCCAATATGGATTCATTTACCAAATCTGCCTCTACTATTGTGGTCAACCCAGATGATAAATCGAATTGCTAGTACAATTGGTAAGCCTTATTTATGAATAATATGACAGCACAAAAAGAAAGGTTGGTGTATGCCAGATGATAAAAGATAATAACACGAACGGGAAAAGAGTGAGATTTATATGACAGTGATTGCAAGCTAGAACATAAAGGGTTTTAATGACCCTGCTGAACAAGCAGATGTGAAAAAGTGTTTGAAAGAGAATAAAGTGAAAATAGTAGGCTTGGAAAGAAGGGTTAGAGAGAAAATATGAAGAAATAACCAGAAAATCTAATAAGCTAGGGAAATATATACATAATGTCAACCACAAAGGAGTTTCAAAAGTGTGGATTGGATGGAATAGTCAAAGCATCAGCATTAAAGTGAGCAATAAGTCTAGTCAGCATATCACTGGGAAAGTAACCTTCCCAAATTCTAGTAAGGTGTTTTACATTACTTTTGTGTATGCAAATAATAAGGGTGAAAAGAGGAGATTACTCTGGCAGCACATAAAACAGGATGGAACTGTTATTGGAAAGCAACCATAGTTGGTGGTTGGGGATTTCAATGTACTTAGGAATGCAACAGAAAAACAAGGAAGGACTGGCATCAATAGAAGGGATGTGGCAAATTTCAGTAAGTGTAACTTTGACACTCATCTTGAAGACATAAACACAATGTGAGTATTCTTTACTTGGTGTCATAATAGAGAGGAGGAAGTTATATTTTGCAAATTGGATAGAGCTCTCCAAAATGAAGGTTGGCTTGAGATGAATCCAAATACTACAGTAGAGACAAAACCCCGTGGGCTCTCCGTTCATGCATTGCTACTCATATAAGCAGTACATGAGCAATAATATGGGGTTAGACCTTTCAAATTCTTCAACTTTTGGATGCAACATCACAGTTTTTCTTTGTTGTTGAAATCAGTTTGGGATGAGCATTTACATAAAGATGTTTGTCATCAACTAAAAGAAAATCTTAAGTTGTTAGGACTAGTGTTGAAGAAGTTGAATAAAGAACATAATAATGACATATCAGCTAGGATAGCTGCAAAGAGCTTCGGAACATTCAAGGCCAGATTCTTCAACAACAGAATACAGCTCTTATATAGGCAGAAAAGGAAATTCATCAGCAATTATCACGCTGAGGAAGCTTTCTATCAACAGAAAGCTAGAGTAAAAGAGTTAAGGCTTCGGGATTATAACAAAACCTATTTTTTTTTAGAAAAATGCAAACCCATAGAGATCATAATAAGTTCCTGGCCATCAATAATATGAATAGGGAACAAGTGATGGGAGCTAGGGAGGCACACCATGTAGCTATAAAACGCTTTCCAAAATTCCTAGGGACTCCAGTGCCACCCCAAGCTCAAATAGGAACTAGGTTATGTGCGGTGATTCATAAACAGATAACACAAGAGGAACAAGAGATGTTAATTACCCTGTGGATGAATAAGAAATAAAAAGGAGGCCTTCCTCTCTGTTAAACCAAACAAGGCCCGTGAGCTTGATGGTTACACCTCTAAGTATTTCAAGAAGAAGTGGGAAATGGTAGGGCAATAGGTAACTGCTGGAGTAAAGGAAATGCTAAATAAAAAAAGAGGTATCAAGTGGTTTATAGTACAAGCTTAACCGTAATACCTAAGGTCTCTTGCCCTAGTACTATGAAGGAATTTAGGCCAACTGACTGTTGCAATGTGGCCTACAAAGGAGTCTCAAACATTCTTTGTACAAGAGTTAAGAAGGTACTACCAAAGATGATCAACATGAGCAATCTGCTTTTATAGCAAGAAGAAGCATTGCAAATAATATCTTATCGATGGACACTAAAGATGTGTCATGAAAATTGATTTGGAGAAGGTTTATGACTCAGTTATGTGGGTTTTTCAAAGGAATATCATGGAAGTCGTGCATTTTCCATCACAATTTATGGAGTGGATTATGATGCAACGTGTTACTATTGCAAGATTTTTCATCAATCTTAAGGGTAATATGGAAGGGTTTTTTGCTAACTCATCAAGAGGATTAAGGCAAGGAGATCCTATCTCTCCTTACCTTTTCTTGTTAGTGATGGAAGCATTTTTAGGGTTGCTAGACAGTTACACTCAAGATCTAGCATTATCATTCATCCTAGATGCCAAGATCTTAATATAAACCATCTCAGTTTCGCTGATGATCTCTTCTTGATGGCCAAAGCACATGCTAGTTCTATCATGCTAATCAAGCAAGTGTTAGTTGAGTTTGAGCAATTGTCTAGCTTAGCCCCCAGTCTAAATAAGAGTGCCATTTATATAGCAGGGGTGGATGAGGTCACTACAGCTCAACTAGTTGACATAATTGGTATCCCTCTTAGAGTATTCACAGTCCTTACTTAAGGGTTCCATTAATATTAACTAAACTGCATTATAAGGATTGCAAGGTACTGGTGGAGAAAGTAACAAAAAGGATTATCAACCAAATAGAAAGCGAGATAAGAGCTTTTGTTTGGCATGATAAAGACACTCAATGTACATGGGCAAAAAGTTGCTTGGAAGGATCTATGTCTTCTAAAAAAAAAGAGGGGACTAGGTTTGAAGAGACAGGCAAAGTGGAACAAGGCAACAACATAAATCTATAAGGGCCCGTACGCTTACGAGATTTTTTTTCTGTATTCTATATTCTGTTTTTGGTTTCCAGAATTTTGTATTCAGTTCTAAAATCGTATTGTGTACTTTTACTTTTTTCCGTATCTACTTTTTCAATTTTTTCTGTACGTTTATTATTTTCATTTTCGTTTTTACCAACTTTTTTTCTGAATCAATTCATTAATGGACCCCACTATTTCCATTTCTAGGAAGACCCAGTGAAATGGGTGGTCTAGTTTGGTGAGTGTTTGTTGAAACAGGGTGGTAGATATGAGGGAGAAGAGGTGGTGTTCTGATTAGGAGAATACAGTTCGAGAAAAAAGGTGAAAACACCCGGGTGTTTTCAGTTTTTTTGACACTATTTGGAAATTTTATCCAAAACGGAACCGAAAAAACGTAAACATACACGAAAAAAAGGTATCTTTTTCATCATCATTACAAAAATGAAAACTGAAAAACGTAAACGTACAGCCCCTAAGAATTTATGGGATTTGGCAAATAAAAAACACTCCACATGGGTAAAATGGTGTCATACATATGTTATAAAACATAAGCATCTGTGGACATTCAAACCCCCCAATGAAAATGTCATGGACATGGAGGAAACTTGTTAAGATCATAGAACAATTTACTCCATTTTCTAAATACAAGGTGGGAAATCGAAATGATTATTGACAGGTGGACTGATGAGGGTACATTACTAAACAAATTTGGGCATAGAGCAGTGTATAATGTTATACTAGATATAAATAGCAAAGCCTGTGCTGTTATACATGGGAACACATAAAGCTTACCTAATACCAGATCTGATGGGCTGAGAGATCTTAATCAACTATTTGGGTTTTTTGTTTGATTCTTCCCCGTCAGCTTACCTAATACCAGATCTGATGGGCTGAGAGATCATAATCAACTATTTGGGATTATTACCTAAACCTGACAGGGAAGAATCAAACAAAAAACTATGGGATGTTCACTTAAGTGGACAATTTACTATCAGAACAGCTTGGGAATGTATTATAACCAAAGCACCTTAAGTCCCTTGGTGGAAATTGATTTGGTTCTCAGGAAATATCCCCAAATGTGCCATGATTCTTTGGTTAATTTGCAGAGGAGGTACTAGAACAAAAAGCAAGTTGAAGGCATGGAATATAACTCAAGATGATTTATGTATGTGGTAATCAACCTGAGACCACTGATCATTTATTCATGCAATGTCAGTACGCAGAGGAACTGTGGCACTTGGTGCTTAGCAAATTGTAGGCTCGAACTAACAGGGGCTCATGGTCTTAATTTGTTCATAAAGCAACTAGGGCATATAGAGGGAAGAGCTTCCAGGCTAAACTGAGTAAGCTAGATGTGGCAGTAACAACATATGGGATATGGTAGGAAAGGAATTCTAGAATTTGTAACATAAAAGTGTCATTGTAGAAGGATGTCTATATGTCGTGCAACAGTGTCTGAAGTATAGAGTTTATAGTTGGACAAAATCTTCAGCAATATAGAGGAATAAGGTCATTTGCCAAGCATGGGATACGAATGCCGAGAGAATACTTAGGCTACGATTGGCAAATGGAATTGGAATTGAGAATTGTAATTCGATTCCAATTCCTAAGGAATTAGAATTGCTTGGGAATTGAAAAAAAAAATTGTAATTCCATTGATTGGTTAGCGCAAAAAAGATTGGATTAAGAATTGAAATTGCTAAAGTCAAAAAATAAAAGATAACTATGCAAACCGGGAGTTTCAAGTTTTTCTTATCAAATCATACCCCACGGAACCCCACCCAACAAGAAAAAAAGAAAAGGAAAGAAAATATACATACGATGACTACGTACAAAATGAAAAAAAAAAAATGAGCTCACAAAGATAAATGCACATATGAAGACCAAACATAAAATAGAAAAATGACCCGGTCTTTTTGTTCTTTAAAGATAACATCGATCAATATTGGCGTATGTCCAGCTCAAAAACTTTCAACTAACAACCACCATAAATACACCATAGCTCCTCAGAATACACCACATATTACGTTGTTTTAACAAAAAAATATCTCTTAAAAAGATAACATTTATGATATGCAGTAATAAGATATCCATGAGATATACAATAATAACAAAATAACTGCTAAAGAAATAACATTTCAAATAGGTAATTAGCTATCATATCAGACTCCTCGGCCACGCCTAGCTTGATACTCAGCGAACATGCCTTTTTGCTAAATTCTCTCTGAATACTGTCGATTCGGCGTAAGTCGAACAGATCTTATCTGTAACACCCCGAAAATTTTCGGAGCGTTAACCGGTCAATCCATCGAATCCTCAATTGTCCAATTTATTCATTTCCACTAAAGGTAACCCAGCAACATTCATATCAGAGTACTACAATCCATCAATTGTATTAACAAACCATTCATATCACAAAGCAATTGTAAAGTACTTGATTTATTAAATTACATAATGGTTCCCTAGCAAGGCTTAAATAAACAAATAATGGAAACATAAACTATTCTGAAATTCAGGCTCGATCGTCCTGAAATCTTACTGACGGTTATTTTCTGCATAAGGGAACAGAAAGGGGTGTGAGCTTTTGAGAGCTCAGTAAGGTCGCTCAAACGAAGAAATTTCAAAGTAAATTTACAAATGCAAAACAACGATGGTTTGGTTCAAAGAAACAATTCGATAATGAATTCCAGAATTTTCACAATGATTACAACTAATTCGATCAGATATCAATAAGACTTTTAGATACGATGCAAACAATCACAAATGCTATTGAACATGAGTAGTTGCAATGTCACACAGGCAATGCAGAGTAATCACTTAGCAAAGCCACACAGGCGATGCTCACTAACACTTTATACCGGCTAGTCCATCAAGGCACTAACCCACACCAATACACCGGCTAATACGTCAAGGTACTAGCCCATACCAATATCCTCCAATATACACCAACTCCCACCAAACACACTAATGCAGAAACTCATGCCAATTAACAGAATGACAACAAATCAATAATGTAACATGTTATTCAATGCTCAATGGACAATAAATATTGAGCACCAATAAGAGTTTCAATAAATGATTTTAAGGCTCAATGAAAGGTTTTTCAGACAAACAATGCGACGTAATCAAAATAACAGAATCCAAAAGAATAGCGATAACAATTCAGAAAAATATCTATGAGGAAAAATAAAGGAAATTGGGGTTCAGAAGAAATCTCTTACCTCGGTCTAAGCTATGCACTGCTAAACAGCCTCGATCCAAATCCTTTGAATTAACATAGGTCGGGAAAATTATTTATCAGAATAAACCCTAATCTCAAAGTACTATGAACCCAATACTAATTTCTTAAACGTTGCTTGCCCCGGCACTGTTAAAATAACTCAAATCAAAATGGGTCCCACGTACGTCCAAACCTAACTGGCAACCCCACACACTCCTTAAAGCATTCTGATACCTCCAAATTCATATTAAATCCATATGAAGTACTTTCAAAGCTTAAATCATTATAAGAAGTCCAAATATAGATTTTCTAAATTTTTGATTACTTTTACATTAAAAATAATTTTTTTAAATACCATAAAAAGCCAAAAATAGCCATTAATATTTCTAGGTCAAAGAAAAATCCCAAAATTTTTATAATAGCATTATAATATTTAAGACTAAAATCAGGTCAAAAATTGCATTAAAACTATTATTAAATAACTCATTTTGCCCAAACTAATGCGATATAGAAATCTCATCAAATCACCTCCAAAAATTCTGAAATTTGCACTGTAAACTCTTAGAATCATATATACCATACAAAAAAAATTTCAGAATTTAACAATCATTTTAATTAGTTCAAAAATATTTTAGAAGTTTTAAATTGCACAAAATATAAAAAATACAAAACGATATCAAAAAATTCTGAAACTTTCTCAGAAATTCTAAAATAAGATTATCATCACGACTGTAAAAAAAATTTGACCGGAAAAGTGGCCGGAGGTGACCCCAAGGGCCATCACGGTACTGTTCATCGTGTGAACTGTACCCGTGAACAGTAACGAAAAACAGCAACACTTATTTTCGATTTTCTCCATTATTGATTCGTTTTTTTCTCATTTTTCTTGCTCCAATTCGTTCCTCTAACATTCTATAACAATAATACATGATCCACAATCAAATTAGCGAAGTTTATGCAAAGAAAAACGTGTATATATACATGTGTGTATATATATACATATATGCACCAAAATAAAACAATTTTAGGGTGAATACCTTGTAAAAATCTACTCTGAACAATGATCTTCGATCCCCCTACTCTTCCTTTGATCAAATCTCTCTCTTCTCTCCCTCTCTTCCACTTTCTCTCTCTAGTTTCTCTCTCTCTCTACACTCTCTTTTATTTGTCGATTTTTTTTCAGAAGTATATGGGAAGATAATTAGGGCCGGCTTCACTTCAATAGCCATATTATATATTAGAACTCTAAGTTGGCAATTTATCAACAAAAAAAACCCCTAGACTTTAGGCTATTTTCAAAATTTATCCAAAGCTTTCCAATATTATGAAAAGGCCCAAAACACTATTTACAATAAATTAATGTTCAAGAAAATATTAACGGGTGTTACATGACCCCATTTCACGAATCATCGCTAAAAGTTGCTAAATAAAATATCGGTTACGTTAATCGTCACTAAAGACCTAAATCGGTACCATCACTTATAACTGCTATCGTTCAATTATAACTTATGGCTTCCAAAATTTTTTGCTAAGGATCATAACGTATAATTATCACCTAATTGTCGCTAAAGGTCCAATAAATAATCAATTAGAATTTTTTTTACCATAAAACTAACCTCAGGTTTGGGATGTTACATTATCACTTCGTCGTCGCCCGTTCATCTGAAATTTGAGCAGCTGCCAGTAGTTCTACATCAACTTCAATTAATAATCTTGTTTCTTGTTCAATTTGCTCCTCTTGTATGAAATTATGCAACATGCATTGAATATTCGGACCTAAAATACAAAGTACAAATGACAAAAGAAATCAGATTGTAACCTGTTATATGCTATATATGTATGCACACACACACACACACACACACACACACACACACACACACACATATATATATATATATATATATATATATATATATATATATATATATATATATATATATATATATTTTAAAACAAAAGTTACTACTCATAATATCACATGTGTTTTTACATCAAAGAATGATGTAGTTCTAAGAATTGCCCACTGTTTTCAGCAGGCCAAACGTTCTTTCAATCACATTCCTTGCGGTTGAGTGATGAAGATTGAACAACTCTTTGTAAGTACTTGGATTATTCCCACTAGCTGCCCATTCATTAAGGTGGTAACGTGGGAATTTACCATGGAAACTGAAACGAACATAGGAGTGGGAATTACCCCACACGCATCACTGTACACACTAACTTCCATGCCCATATCTTTCAGCAAAGCCTCTGCTAAACTTACCTTGCAATGACGAGGGATTTGCGGTTGGGGTTGGATAAAGCTATTCATATCAAATTCTAAAAATCCTTATGTAATTAGAATGTGCAGAGACAGATTAATTCACAATTTTGCGAACACTAACATTACTGAACTAGTGTACATTGCTTCCTCATGAAACACTAACTACTGGCAATTTGTGCCAAAAGGTAACTTCTATGAACTCAGATTGAAGTGATTTTGAGATATGCAAAATTGCTTAAGTCATCATTCTGTAGTTTTTTTGTTTGTAAAGCAAACCTAGAACAACCTGCACTTGAGCCACCCTATTGGCCAAGAAACAAAAGTCTACTCTGTACCATGGCCAACCTAGACCTTGGAGCCATGATGCAGGACAACCATCGTCCTTAAATAAATACAGCAGAATAGAAGATGGAAACAAGGAATTCAAATTGATGGGAAACAAGCTCACTTACTTGTTCTGTAACATGTATTAAACACATAAACACATGTATCCCCTATTCACCTCTTTGACAATCTGATTGCAGCAAAGAATACAGAACCATCATTCTAAAGCAGATTAAGATTTGCTGATGTGCGACCCATTCATATTCAAGAAACTCCAAGGGCAGTCATTAGACCACCTGTCACTCCCTTGCACTCAACCCACAAGGCAAGCTACCCCCAACCCAGTTCAACCCACAAACCTATTTTCAGTGCAAAGCCATGAACGCAAGTTCCTTCATCAGGAGCTCCCAGGTTAGTAGAAGCTGAAATTATAGTAATTTCAATTGGTTCCTGAAATAACTTAAATATAATTTTCAATAATTGAGGAATATACCTGCAATCCCGGTCAGAGATCGTGACGTGATCTTCAAGAATCCTAACGCGATCCTAACACATCTGGCCCACGGTCAGTCCTACTAGGAGTCTTCTCCTACAGCTATATAAAGGGGTCTACCTATATAAAGGGGTCTACCCTCGAGGTATGGACAATTACACAATTCATTTTCAGAGTTATTATTCTGTAACTGCACACTGACTTAAGCATCAGAGAGTTTTCCGCCAGGAACCCTACTCGGCATCACTCGTTTTCTGTCTTGCTAGTCATCAGTCCAGGCTCGGATTTTAAAAAATACGTGGAGCATATTTTTAACAGCAACATATTTGTGCCATCCGTGAGACCCGCTAGCCTAGTCGTTTGACCTCAAGAAAACAGTTTATCCTAAATTGCCGACGACAACTTGTCGGAACCACCGACAGAACCGCCGTCGCCACAAATTTTCAGATTGAATTATCGTCACAGTCCCAAAAATACAAACGCATTGTTCGGAAAAAAAAATTTTCAAGATCAATGATCCCAGACTGTTGCCGTCAGACTCAAATAGCAATCATTTCCCTTAGCGCCGTCCACTGCGACCTTCCCCGATGTCGCGCCGATAGGCCACAAAGCCATCGCAAGGCTGTCGGAGCAGTATCAACAGCATCCGAAGCGCCGTCGGCCATGGGTCAGAACCCAGGCGCCGCCATCCGAAGTGCCAGCACTGCCCAAGCGCCGTCAGCCCTTGATCTGGGCCACCGCGGCCACGGGAAGAGCACGGCCACCGTGGCCCTGTTGTGACCACAACAACAACCAAAAAGAAAAAAAAATAGAAGAAAGAAAAGAGGAGACGCCATAGCAGCGCCTCCGCCGAACCCATGCGGTCAAGATGCGCACCACTGCGCCACCGTTGGTCCAGATATGTGCTACCGCGGTAGGGGAGAAGCTTCACCACGACGAAGCATTCTCGGCAGATTCTCTCCGCCGGCGATCTCTTGCCCGATGAGATCCACAACCTCGCCGCCTCAGATCTGCTTCTTTTCTAACTCCTTTGCTGTATCACCGTTGCACACAATAGGCTATGACTGCTCCGTCGAAGAAAAAGAAGGGGCAGATTACCCGCCGCTGCTATGCGCAGCTCTGTAAAAAAAGAGACAAAAAGGACAGCTGTTATACGTCACCGCCGTTGGCCCATACATCGGCCACCGTCGCGCCGTGCGCACCCCACCGACTCCTTCTTCGGCCCTTCGCTCACCACCAAAATCGAGCTGCCAATGGGCGGCATCGTCACCGGGCCCCTTCAGATCTGTTCTGCAGCCATCAACGGTGGCACACTTACGCTGTCGGCTTGGCCATCTCTTCCCTGATGAGATCAACAACTACCAACACCCGTTGCTGCCCCGGCCGCGACCTCTCCCGTCGTAGCATTGTCTGAAGCGGTTGCCGGATCTGCCATCGCTGCCTCGCCATGGCACTGTTGCTCTGTGTGGTGGTCCGATCTACCGTTATTGCTGCCTTTTGGTCAAAAATAAAAAAGGGCAGATAAGTCCAATGCCTCTTTATTAAAATTGAGTATTCCTCCTATAAATATGCATATTCACGTTTTAGACCCATAGAGTTTATTCATTCGACATATGCCATATTTTTAGAAAAGCATTAGACTTTTGCTTGTGAAAAATGCATATGTATTCTTAAGATCCAAATGGTCTCGTTTATTTAACTTAGGCCATGTATATTTGAAAGCATTAAGCTTTTTACTTGAGATAATGGCCTATTCAAGACCTACATGGTCTCATTTATTTAACATATGCCGCACATTCTTTAAAAACGACATATACTTCCTCCCATATTCGTCGCTAAAAGATTAAGCGACTACGATTTTAGGCGCTAGCAAGCCTCTTAAGTGTTGTTTCTCCTACGTGCTCATATATTACTTAGACCTATGTTATATTTTGGTCTAGCATTATCTAGTTGCACCAATTACGTAAGCACGTCACAAGTTGGGGCTTCCGACTGCTACGACATTTTAAGCTTACCTGCGACACGCAGTACAGTGCACCCAGTCGGCTAACCGACAAAACCCTAATGGTCCACGGTGTTGAACACTATTCTTAATTCTGTGTTAAAAACATAGTTGCATTTTATATACTTTATTGCTTCAGAGGCTATTTTTTTAGTCACGTACTTTTATTTCTTGCAAGGGTTTAAACTATGCCTGCGAGCATTAACAGTGACGTATAAACTACTTCATAAGCAATGAACAAATTCACAGCACCCTGCGACTAGAAGTCACGCCTAGGGTTTCTGCTGCATCTTCTTGCCGACTCGACATTTCTTATTATCTCGTAATGTTCGGTCACACAGTGACCTCGATCAGTGAATCAGAGAATATCGACAGCCTCTACTAATAAGCATCACTAATATGCCGGTACAACTGCAAGTTCAAGCTCATGCGACTAGAAAACTAAATCTAATTACTTCTCTGTATATTGACAAACTGTGACAGACTCCGCGTCCTCTAGCTCTATATGCTCGTCCTATCAAGCAGGCGGATTACAGTCTTCTATATTGCTCATATAGGTCTTCTTGCGACCAGGCCCTACATATGGGCTTAAAAGCCGTCTTTATGTATCCACGCCTTCTCAAAGGCCGGGGGATTTATATTTTATGAGATCATTCCTATACAGGCTTAATGCCTTATGTCTTATCAGAAAGAAAGGTTTGCCACAGCGACCATATTACGGGCTCCATGATCCGCGCCTTCTTATTTTGTACTACTGCAACAACGACGAGAAACCCCCGAGGGCGCATACGACGAGAATTCTAAAGTTTCGTCAAACCCCCAAGGGAGCGTACAACGAGGACTCTAAAGTTTCGTTAAACGCGAACAGCGAGAACTCTAAGTTCCGTTAAACCCCCGAGGGCATGTACGACGAGAACTCTTAATTTCCGTCGAACCCTTGAGGGTAATTACATGAGCTCTAGCTCCATCCTCGCTCGAGGGCGTGTATGACAAGAATTCTTAAATTCTGTCAAACCCTAAAAGGTAATTACATAAGCTCCGTGCTCCATCCGCCCCCGAGGGCATGTATGACGAGAACTTTTAAGTTCCGTCAAACCCTCGAGGGTAATTGCATGAGCTTCGCGCTCCATCCACCCCCGAAGGCGTGTACAACGAGGACTCTAAAGTTCCGTTAAACCCCCAAGGGCGCGTACGACGAGAACTCCAAGTTCTGTTAAACCCCCGAGGGCATGTATGACGAGAACTCTTAAGTTCCGTCGAACCCTCGAGGGTAATTACATGAGCTCCGGCTCCATCCGCCCCAAGGGCGTGTATGACGTAAACTCTTAAATTCCATCGAACCCTCAAGGGTAATTACATGAGCTCCGACTCTATCCGCCACGAGGGCATGTACGACGAGAACTCTTAAGTTCCGTCGAACCCTCAAGGGTAATTACATGAGCTCTGGCTCCATCCACCCCATTGGGCGTGTATGACGAGAATTCTTAAATTCTGTCAAACCCTCGAGGGTAATTGCATGAGCTCCATGCTCCATCTCCCCCCGAGGGTGTGTACAACGAGAACTCTTAAGTTCTGTCGAACCCTCGAGGGTAATTGCAAGAGCTCCGCGCTCCATTCGCCCCCGAGGGCGTGTACAACAAGAACCCTTAAGTTCAGTCGAACCTTCGAGGGTAATTACATGAGATCGGGCTCCATCCGCCCCCGAGGGCGTGTACGACGAGAACTCTTAAGTTCCGTCGAACCCTCGAAGGTAATTACATGAGCTCCGACTCCATCCGCCCCCGAGGGCATGTATGACGAGAATTCTTAAATTCCATGTAACGCCCCGAACCCGACGGTCCGAACACGTCCTTAAACTATAACCCAATCATGTCCAACCTTAATGGTAGAGCAGAGCATCTAAAATACCACAAACAAATTATTTGTATCTCAAAACTTAACTCCCAAAAATAATCAAAAATTTCATTAGAAATCTCTTAGACTAAATATCTGAACCCAAAGGAAACTAAATGAACTAACCGATTTTTTGTCTAAAGAAATCATAAGCTTTATTCTCAATATCAAAAATCAGAGCAATTCTCACCGCTGCATAAATAAATATTTCAAATAACTCAGTCAAATTTCACAAACGAATACAAAAGAAACTAAATGAACTAACCGATTTTTTGTCTAAAGAAATCATAAGCTTTATTCTCAATATCAAAAATCAGAGCAATTCTCACCGCTGCATAAATAAATATTTCAGATAACTCAGTCAAATTTCACAAACGAATACAAAAGTGACCAAGAGAGAGTTACCAAAATGAATAACAAATATGAGTTATCGAATAGAACCAATAAATAAGAATTCAGATAACTCAATCAAATTTCACAAGAGAATAACAGAAGCGACCGAAAAAGGGGTTAAATAACCGATAAGTTGAATATCGATTCACAAACGAATAACAAATCTACCCAAAAAAGGGTTTACATAACCAATAAGTTGAATATCAAAATATATTTAAAAGTGGGTGTCACATATACAAATTGCTTATTATTAAGCATCACAAATCATGATTATACCATGTCAAATATCGCAGCCGGCGCGTCACACAAGTCACGAAAATCAAAACTGACTTTCAAATACAAATATCACCCACAAAGTAGTTTGATAAATATAGCGAATATTCATTCAAAGTCCAAAAATAGTCAATGTAGACTCAAATGGAAGATAACAAAAATGCGAATTCAACGGAACAAAAATCAGCTTAATCGGAGATCAAATGAATGAGGTATCGTCAAAAGAATTTTTGGGTGGAAAATTAAAGGCACGAAGATCGATAAATTTTATTTAAAGACAAGGAGCACCAATGAGATGATACATGGCATGGAAAGAAAGAAATCGCACGGTTAAGCTAAAATCTGGGAAAACTTCAATGACAAAATATAAAAAGAATTTCAAAGGACCAATGACCACGTGACACGTGGCTGACCAACAAAGTTTTTATTTCTTTCTTGCAATGGGGAACAATTGCGGCAAAGAGGAGGCCATGAAAGAAAAAAAATTCTTGACCCACGAGGACAAAGTATTGTAAATGACTTCTTGCGATAAAACGAACACATATTTTTATAAATCACATGGGAACCGTCTTGAATGCAAATTACAAAACAGTAAAATAAGATTATTGGTAACATTACGGAAAGCGTGATGATAAAAAATAGGCTCAAAGATAAATTCAGTTTTGAAATCAAACAAAGACTCAAAGATTCTCGTGTATGAAACAGAAAGATGGCGTAAAAATCCTTACCTCAAAGTAATGAATATCATGTCAATAATCTCCTCTTTATCTTAAATCTTTACTTCAAAGTAACAATATCATGTCAAAAATCTCCTCTTTATCTTGGATCAATCACCACCTTTTTGCTTGAAAATACCCAAAAGAATGCACTTGACTCTTTATCTTAGATCAATCACCACATTTTTGCTTGAATACCCAAAATAATACAATTGACTCTTTTCTCTTTCCTCTCATTTATCTCAAAAAAATATGAAGACTTTTATGTCTTCTTCTCCCTTATATAGTTTGCTAATCTAATTCTAATATGACGTGAAGTCACAATTTCTAGTGTAATTATAACACAACTAAAAGTCTTTATTGCTAGTGTAATTACTATACAACTAAAAGTCCTTATTACTAGTGTAAATATAACACAACTTAAAGTCCTTGTTGCTAATGTGGTTGTAATTCAACTAAAAGTCCTGATTACTAACTTAATCACAATATGACTTAAAATCCTAATCTAAGTCAAAATCTCTTCTTCTTCTTCTTTGTTTGAATAATACTTAATCTAATCAACTAACTTAATCACAATATGACTTAAAATCCTAATCCAAGTCGAAATCTCTTCTTCTTCTTCTTTGCTTAAATAATACTTAATCTCACATTAGCCACTAAGACCATTAAATATTAATTTCATCACTAAAAGGACTCCAAGAAAATTCTCTATGGACAATTACTTAATTCAAATCAGTATAATTTTTAAATTATTACCTACACAAATAGCAAAAAATTTGGGGTATTACATTCCGTCAAACTCTCGAGGGTAATTACATGAGCTCCGCGCTCCATCCGCCCCCGAGGGCGTGTACGACTAGAACTCTTAAGTTCCGTCGAACCCTCGAGGGTAATTACATGAGCTCCGCATTCCACCAGCCCTCTAGGGCAGTCCCTCAAGGGACAAACACCCCCAAGGGTGATAGGATAGAGCTCGAGTTCTATCCGAATGGTTTAGCTACAGTTCTAACGTGTGAAACGGCAAAGGACTATGGGACTTCATCCCCCCCCCCCCACCATTCTTTGTCAATTCAAAACCCAGCCAAGCATGAGTGCTAGGCTTCTTTGCCAGCTCTTAGCTGATGATAAGAGTTCGAGACAAAGTAAAATGCAAGCATGATGTGGTCGGCTCGAGCTCAAGAACACACACTTGCACAAAATAAACACCCTCCAAAGGAGAGGTGACCCCTCGAGGGGACATTCAAACACTTAGCACATGCAACAACTTGCATGCACAGCTTTGTGTCCTCTCCCGAGAGAGGTTACCATGGGGCAGAGCCTCTAAAGGATCTCGAGATCCCATGATTCGTCTTTCTAAATGTGATTTCGAATAGCCTACTCAGACGACATTCTAAGACTTAGCTCTCGAGAGCTAGGGTTCTAGCGCCCTACTTGGGCAAAGTTCTAAGACTTAAGCTCCCGCTTAGGTTGGAGCACATGGAAGAGAGAAATATTGTTACCCCTACAAGTGGATGAGACTCACTTACAAATCTGATGCGTGTCTCGAGACACCAGGTAGAAACTTACTCAGCCAAACATTTTAGCTAAGGAAGTGGGGGGCTTATGATATAACTCAAATATAACATCCAATAATTAGGGAATACCCGGCAATCCCAGTCAAACTGGGAGATCAATAATTATCTTATCAGAGATCGTGACGTGATCCTCGAGGATCCTAACGCGATCCTAACACATCTGGCCCACGGCCCAGTCCTAAGTCTTCTCCTACATCTATATAAAGGGGTCTACCCCTCCAGGTATGGGACAACTATACAATTCATGCCTTTTCAGAGTTATTATTCTGTAGCTGCGCTCTGACTTAAGCATCGGAGATTTCTCTGCTGGGAACCCCACCCGGCAGTCACTCGTTTTCTGTCTTGAGGTCATCGGTCCAGGCTCGGGTTCCAGAATATATGCGGAGCATATTTTTAGTAGCAATAGTTCCAAAACTGTCTCTAGTCTTATCCTAAGAATGCATTCAAGCTATTACTAAAACACCCATTTCGCAAAAATGTGGAAATCAATGAATTCCAGGAGACAAAATCTTTGTCAGGAATTTTGTCGAATAGTTGGTATGCATTTTTTTAGAGCATCCTAATTTGGCATAAAGACATACCAAACGGTCACCAATGATACCTTCTCTGTAATTCAATGATTCACTACTTTGGCATGGATGGCCTGGAGAGAGGAGGAATGATGACAGGAGGTTATGGTGAAAATGAGACGCATCACAGAAGTATTGAACAGCAAATCAAGTTTCATTAGCTTTAAGCAATGGAGAGACATAGGATAGGATTAACAACTTGAGGGAGGTACACAACAACCTGTGCCTTTGAGCTACATACATTCCTAATTCAAAAAATAGATTAAAATCGCAAGACTACTTGCAAGAAAACTTAACAACATAGTCGAACATCTAAACCATTCTGAAGATATGGAGCTAATTTTGTGAATAACTAGCAAGCTAAAGTGATGATGAGCGAATAACTAGCAAGCTAAAAAATTGAAGTTTGAACACAGAAATCAAACCTAGAACCTTAGCGTCATTGACGTCGTCGAAAGTGTGGTCGTTGCCGTGCGAACCCTATTTCCGTCACCGTCGTCAAATATGCCATGAAAGAAGATCGTCACAGCTATGGCAAAGTTTGGCGAGGTTGAATTGCAGAGAGAAAAAGAAGAGAAGAGCGGCTGAGGAGAGGTCGTGAGTCGAGAGGAGATCTTGAGTTGAGAGGTTGGTTAATGGTATGAAATTGTAAGTCTGAAGTTGGGCTTTAAGAATTGAACCATACACTTTGTAATCTATTTCTAATTTCTTAGAATTGAGTAAGGATTGTAATTCTAATTCCAAATAAGTTGTCCAATCAGCAGAATTAAAATTCTTAAGGTCTAATTCCAAAATCAACCTCAATTCCAAGACTAATTATGTGATCCAATTGGACCCTTGGAGAAGTAGCTTAGAGAAATGGTGTCTAGTTTCATGTATATACAAATTGTATAGTTTGGGATGTACGACTCTGTATTAGTTTAAGCCTAAATGCAATACAAGAGATTTTGATCAAAAATTAAAAGGGAATGGGGCCTCTTTGATACTCACACAATTGTTCAGAAAATCATGATTCCTAGCTAATTCTTTGGTTTGGTTTGACAAAAAGATCAAAGAACAATTGTTCTTGTTAAGCATGATAACATTGGTGGGCACATTCTCTAATAACTTAAACTTTTAGAGCAGATGATAACATAATATAGTATCAGAGATCTGGTTTGGCAAGGTCTCGGATTCAATTTTTCCCGGTTGCATATTTGATTTCCCTTCATTATAATGCAATTGTGCTCTGTTTATTTTTGCAATTGGTGGTGGTGCACCTTGATTTGTCTCTCCATGTTCAATTGGGCACATTCTCTAATAGCTTAAACTTTTAGAGTAGATGGTAACTTAAGAGTTCTGCTCACTTTGCCATTCTGCCTCTCTTTTTTCGTGAAATTGTGTGCATTAGTGACAAAAGATTAACATTTTTAACAACAAACCCTTATAGCATATGAAGTTCTAGAAGCACGTAAGTGTATGGAAATGAATATTTCTTCTACTTGATTGAAATATGATTCTAACGATGGCTTCTTTACAATACTAGATATGCTTGGGCACTAAGGTCAGGCCTGATTTAAGGTTCAGCATGTAATAAGCAAGATCCGCGCATCAGCCTACCGATGTGAATAACCTTGCAAACTGAAAACTCCTAGGAAGAACAACAATGAAGCTCAGATTGCCCTATTGCCACCTTCATGTGTCAAAGTGCTTTTTAGCGTTTGCACCTCATAATTGTAACATCTGTAAGTATGCACTCCCACAGAGGACATATTGTCCTTGGACAAGATCATATATCCCATCTATGATGTTTTGGCACTACAACTAGAAAATAGTCTAATCATTAGCCAATTGTTAAATGCTTATGGTGTGGGGTGCTTATAGCATGGGTGCACATGGGAATATAGGCGATGAACTCCATGAGCATGGTGTGTAATGATGGCATAGGTATCTATTCAAGGTTTACATAGAGTATCGGCCTTCGGGGTATCCCTTGGCACATTCGTCGTCACGAAAGGGCATAGTGACGTGCCAGGGAAGAGTCGGGAGGTAGCGATCTGGTATGTTGGTGGCTGCGTCTATGCTTGGGCAGGTGGGAAGAAGCCCGGGTGTGAGTTGGCGAAGGTATTTGACGTGCAAAACGAGTGCATTGCCCGTTCGTATATCGATATGCACTCTTTGTATGGTACCCCTCCATGGATACATGTGCGGGACATCAGCATGCCGCTAAGCAGGCGGGATTATTTGATAGAGATGGAGGTGTCCCTGTTAGTGGCCTACTTTCTAGGGTGGCTCCTTGTGATGACTGATGATGGCGGGAAGTCGGCGATGACTCAGTGCTATATGGCGAGGTATAGTCCAGACCATCTATCCTTGGCGTTTGGTTATGATTTGGAGCTTCCATGTGGCTAAACTAGTCCTTAGGATGTGAAGATGGCCTTTCAATATACTATGCTGGAGGAGGCACAAGCGTGGCCGTTGCCTACAAAGGAGTGGAGGAGGCCTGGGATGCTATCGATTGGAGTAATGACAGTCGAGTACGAGCGATGGTGGGAGCAAGTGCGGATGACATGGTCATAGTGGCTATCGCAGGCGTTGCTCGAACTGTTCAAGTGTAATATTGATTTTGCGTCCTCTCTTTTGTCACCTCTTTTTTTTTGGGATAAAATTACTATACATTTTTATGTATCTATTTACACATCAAAATAATCTACTCGCTGTTGGCATACCTTGAATCTGTACATTTATGGGCGCTAATTTAAAATTGGCCTTGACTATGTATGAACAACTCTCAAATTGAAAGGGTCCTATGGATACACGTTTGTTTATGTGCTGGCAATTAGTAGACGACTAGCATGCTACCAGAAGCACATGTTTGATGTTTGTACATTTGGTTTAGCGTTTGGGTCTTATGACCAACATAGTCATCGTCTACTTTGTTGTGTAGCGTTTCCCAACATATTATATAAATATGTTTAGGGTTAAATGCTTAATTCAATGTTTGATAATAAGATATCAATTTCTCATTTCCATTGAGTATTTGTTGTCCGATTCCATTAGTTTTACTTTGATATTCTGTCAGTTTTGGTACCTTATTGGCTACTTGAGCTCACCCTTTTACTCTACCTTGCCCCTTGCCGCAGGTCAAGAAAGTGATTAAGGATTCGTGTGATGGCGTTGGAGTTTCGGAGTTCTTTTTAGTTAATTAGATCTTGTAGTTTATTTTAAGAACTTTACCCGGATGTGGGTAATTTGATGGAATTGTTTTTGTGTATTTAGTATAGCCACTGCATTTAGTAAGTTGTTTTGTAAGGGATTATTAAGTAGAAGGATTGTATTAGAATGTTATTTGGAGATATTTTATTTTTAAAGGATTAGTTGCTCTATTTGTAACCAATGTCACCAGATTTATAGCGGTATATCAGGAAATTTAATTGAAGTCACGGCTTCTATTTTGGGGGCATGACCCAATCAGTAGTGCATCTTACAGAAATTCTCAATGACACTTTGGGAACCTCCAGTTGAGCTTAGGAATCTACTAATCTAAAAGCCAATGTTCAACGTTTCCAATTTGTCACTTTTCAACTTTTCCCAGATACTCTAACCTTCTTCCGCATCAACCCCATACCTCCAGATTCTCAGTAAAAAATTCACATTTCTTGAATTTGACACACAATTTACTCCCTCTTAAGATTTGCAAAACTTGTCATTGTGCAAGCTATTCTTTACTCTTGGAACCATTCATAAGGTCATCAATATCAAATTTATCAATGCCACAAGGATATTAGTTAATCCAAATGGCATCACTAAGAATTCATAATGCCTATCTCGATTCTAAACACAGTCTTTACAATATCATCATTTTGTATTCTTGACTAATGATGACCCGTTCTAAGGCCCATCTTAGAAAAAGAACATCTACTACCCTGCAATTGATCAACATGTCATCTATATCAGGCAACAGATATTTAATCCTGATTGTCACCTTATCCTTCTAATAGCGATACAGAGTCTCATAAACCCATCCTTTCTTTTTGCTTTCAATGACCATCACCCTTCTTTGGGGTACTTCCTTATAATATGCCCTGGCTGTTAACATTTGAAACAGCCCCTTTGATTCATCTTGCAGATTAGCTTGGTGGCTTACTCCCATATGTAAGACATCCTTTAATTGCCTTAGCATAGTCCTTACCTTCGTGTCTCAATCCACACCATCTACATTTTCTATTTTCCTCTTTGTCCTGAACTTTATCCGGACTGTTCTTCGTCTACTCTCTTCTTAAATTTTCTTTCCACTTTCTAACCTAGATTCTACCTCTTTTCTGTTATTGCCCCTTCTTTCCTCCCATACCTCTTTATTCTCTATCTCCATCACTCGATTTTTCTACTACTTTAGTAGGGATTCTCTATTGAAACCCCCATACTTGTCCTTTTTAGGATTATTTTAAAGCCTCCTCGACTTGTTTTCTATCATCACTTGATGAGTGCAAAATAGGTCAACTCACCAAACTCCTTATATACCTTTTCCTTCTTAATTTTCTTCTACTTTAGCACAAGAGACTCGTCTCCAACTTATTCTGCAATCTAATCAAAAAATATTTATCATCAACACGTTATTTGAACCTATTCCCAGTAATGTAGGCTCGATAAGTCCTTTTATTCTCTTTAACTTGTTTTTGCCCATTCTTAACAACTCGTAACTCTTTTTTTACATATGGAGGGAAAAAAATCCTCCTCTGACGTCTTCCAACATCTTGTTACCTCAAATGCCTACTCTAACTCTCAAATCCACGTATTTCCCTCTCGTGGGATTTCACTCTGGCAAGCATCCTGAAAGTCTTGAGATTTACAGTCCTTTCTTTCTTCTACTGAGGTTGTCATGGCACCAGACACTAGTGGTACCATTGGAGCTCCTACAGCCTTTTGTAGAAGTCCAACTAAATGTTTTTTAAGGTCTTACTGACCTAATGCACTCCCTTATTATTCCTTCCACTTACGTCCTCGACACTCATCAACACCACTTTCATTGAGGGTCCATCTCGATTAGGAACCCTCTCTCGTCCATATAAGGAAAGAGTAACACGATTTTTAAACTTGTGCACCATAATTACAAACCTTTTTGCTAGAACAATTATTTGTTTTTATCATTAAACGACCTTTTTTCAACGATGGTATTTAATCAATATTATTTCCGTATCACCATTCTCATTCTCAGTAACAACTTTAGGTAGAAGTCTTAATGCTCCTTCAACAACTCCAAGCTTCAATGACTCATTAAGAATCATTTATTGTCTGTCTTCAGGTATAGCCTTACTAAGAGGGCAATCACGAATAACTTGTCGTGCTTTTTGGGCAACCCACAGACTGGCATCCACCATCTCCATTAATATCAAATTCGATACTTATTCTTGTCCTCACATTCAACTTTCAGCCTCTCAATTAATTGTTAAATACCGCTAATTAGGGAATTGAACTGACTTCTCCATTCGTCCCTTTTTCCCGTCACTTGAAAGTACTTTCTATTCCAGACGTTTATCAAAATTCTAGTTACTCTCACCCTCGACTCCTCATTTTTCTGTTCAAGGTTTACAGAATAAAAGTGCTCAGCCTCATCCATCTTTCCAATAGGTCCTTCTAATTTAGATCCTATTGGACCTTCATCCATTCTTTCAACTCTAATTACATCTCATCTACATCCTCATCAAGGTCCTTTTGGAATCCGACATTGCAAGCTTGTCATTATCAAACCATCCTTCCAAATCTAAGTCAATCAGTTTTTCTTCCATTCCCTGCAGCCATAGTGGGAATGCTGAGGTCATAATAAGCATGCCTTAACTAACCCCGTCCCCATATCTTAACTGTCACCATAATTCTGCCAAGTCATTGAAATTCTTCTTCTCCTTTTCTCATCAACAACTTAGGCATTCCATCAGACAATTCTAAAGTCTACAAAATCATATGCCTAAGCTCTGATACCAACTTGCGACACCCCCAACCTTGAAGACATCACCGAAGCTGAGTTGTCCATCATAATTACACCATTACCTTGTTAGAATACAGAATAACTATCCTTCATACATCATTAGTAGACGCTCCAAAATGCGTCCTTAGAAAAATTTTCTTATAAACATACATCATACTGCAGCGGAAGACTTTCAATTCTCTAAACAACATAATACACGACTATAGTCGTGTAGCTTCTCTCGACGTACCCCGTAGCTCAGCCTTTACCTTATCTTTTCTAGCTTGTCTCAACTCGCTTAACTTATCACTTCGTTTTCCTTTCCTATCTTGTCTCTTTTCCTTTCCTAAAGGGTTCTCCTTCGTCAATCTTATAACTTGCACAACACAACATAAGGAATAAGTATAAATCATCCAGTAAAGACAATATGAGGAGTATCGTGTACAAGTGATTCAAGAGTCTCGGAGGAATAATGATCGTCTCAACAATAACAACGAATCAAAAGTTTGCAATGAATTTCAGCATCAACGTAATTTGTCAAACGATCTTTTTCCTTCGTTAGATTGAGCAGCTTCAAAACCCAACAAAATAGTATTATTGCCACCTCGTCATGAATAAGACTGATTGACTAGTTAATGGACTATGCAAGTGTACACAGAAATCAACAATCACAAAAGTAAACATCAATGAAATCCAAAGATAAACATCAATGAAATACAAGTCATCAAAATCATTAACATCAAAATAAAATCAAATGTAGTGCAAACTCAGACACGACAGACTAGACTCGACCATACACGACAATCATATTTCACAGGCCATCCTCCTCATTTTGATGTCCCATTACATTGGATGATCATCTCAGTCTCAGTTAATCAAAAGAGACACTGTCACCAAAAAGGGAACTCGCATATACTGGTTTTCTTTAACTACATTACAACTAAAAAATAGGGCTTTATCAATGGGATAGACTAAGGAAAAATTATTCCATCTTATGTCCTCAATAACACCACTCAGCAAGACATACCAGGTCACAAGATCAACTGTATTTAACATAAACATCATCAACAGGGCGCACTTGGACGAAACTTAACCACAAGTCCTCAAAAATGTTCTTAACTAAGAAAAATATCGGTCATCCATAATTGTTGACATCTCACAACAACAACACCACAATCTCTACATAACATCATCAATCAACGACATGACAGACTCGAGAGAAATTTAACCACAAGTCTTCAATGGTGTTCACAATCAGGAGACATATCGGCTATCAACAATTGCCGATATCTCACAACAACCACATAACAAACCCTACACCACATCATCACCAACATCAAGTATTCTAAGCGAATCGAATCATAGCATACTAGAACCGTATTGTCCTTACCTGATTGGCTTATAGCCGACGCAACTTGTAACCTCCGATCATGATGAGCGGGATCACTTAATCAAATAAGACCTTGCTCGTCAGGCATCATTCAAACATATACGCACAATTTATTCTATCCCTTCCCATTTAACCATACATAGCATTTTACGACTGCTAGTTATGCCAATCCGATAACCGGATCCTTAACGTAGACTTATCGACGCATTAGCAATAACAAAGACTTTCATTTTAGGTGTATTAACACCATTCTTCACTTTCCATCACTCCGAACACTTAATTACGTGCGTTCCTAAAAATTTAGTGCCAATATGATAAATTATCAAAATACCTCCTGATGGCCGTTACACCACCAAATACCCCAAAATCGCTTTAAAACCACTTTTTAGATGTTCTACATCAATTTTTGAACCAAAAGTTCTTCAAAAAATTTTATTAAAAAAATTACCAAAACATCCCCCAGCTTAGGTAACATTACCAAAACAACCCCTGGCAGCCATCGCCCCAGCAAAA
The DNA here is from genome assembly GCA_033070095.1 of Escallonia herrerae. Classification (NCBI taxonomy): domain Eukaryota; kingdom Viridiplantae; phylum Streptophyta; class Magnoliopsida; order Escalloniales; family Escalloniaceae; genus Escallonia; species Escallonia herrerae. The sequence goes on along the minus strand of JAVXUP010000647.1, from coordinate 135,982 downwards.
ATCTCAAAACCACTTTAAAACCTCTTTTTAGACATCTACATTCATTTTTGAACTAAAAAGCCCTTTGAATATTTTTCGCTCAAAAATTCCTAACCGACAATTAACAGAGCACTTTGAAGCCAAATCCATTAAAAATAGCTATCAGTTTCAAAATGTCCTAACACTTCATACCTTGAAGTATCTTATTATTTATGGTCCTCATAGGATTTCCATGCAAAACTGCGTTGGCTTGTTTTTTTTAAATTCACCATAAAGTTTTTCACTAACTGCATCAGTTAACCCCTTTCCCTACCTCTGCAAAATCCAAAATTTTCCCCACATTGTTGATTTTGTAAAAGTTACTAAGGTTTCTTTTTTGCACTTTATCCAAATATGCTTCGAACTCTTTTTAAAAATTCAAAAGTAGACTGTTTAAACCCTAGCTACCTTTACCAACACTTACAGTTGTTGTTCACTCTTTAGACATATTATTCACTCAACACCTTGAAAATACCTCTTTCCTCTTCTTCCCCTCACTGTCGAGCATCCACACCCACATTATTCCCTAATTTACCAGTTAATTCCACACACAACACATTTCACCATCTATTACACACTCATATATACACCCTAACACACACACACACACACACACACACACACATAATCACAATCACAATATAGCAGTAGCTGCTGCCTCCCCTTTTTGCCCCCCTCTCACGCACACAGCCCCTCACATACAAACAAACAAATTACACATCAACTCACCCCTTCCAATAGCACCTACACCATTTCGTAACCTACCCCTACACATATTTGCATGCACAAAACACACATATATCACACAGTAACACTGATGTCGCAGGAGCAGTGTGCTTTCCCATGCTCTCCCTGCGTGCGCGCGCACACATTACATACAACACACACATACACCTTTCACAGCCCACCCCCATGAACCCACACACATAATTCTAAGGGTTAATTATACATGGCAACCCTGAGGTCTACCTAAAATTAACCACGACTCCACCTATGTATTTTTATTACTCCCCCTGAGGCACTAGTTGACAAGGAAACTCTTAGCCCCTTTGTAGTTTGTCATTGTATTACACAAAACCCACTTCCGTTAGGAAACCGTCAATAAAATTTAGGGCAACACAAATTTATTATGATATTCCAAAAATACCCTCAGGTCTTCCACCTCTTTCTTATTAGAAAAAGCCTAGGCACTACCACTAACGCCACCTGCCAGGGAGCCAACAGACAGTAGCAAAATAAAAGGAGATTCTGGCAACCAATCGATGGCCAGCCAAAAAAGAAACCTTGATCCCGACAAAATAACGACAAAGAAGAGATGGCCGGACTAGGTAGGCACCTCTTGGCTAGCCCCCAGCAAATGAAAAAATCAATGAAGAAGATGTGCAAACCAAGAAACCCGTCAATCTAACATAAGAGAAACCAAATGTCGCCAAGGAAATCGTGCTCTTTGGAAAAAAGTTGACGTCCAAATTCTGCTTAATTCAAGAGCATTGACGAAACTAGATTCTACCCAAAGCATGCTAACCCAACAAGGCCTTCACAACTTAACGCCCAGATCTGGGTTTTCCCCTTCCCCTTCTCTCTCTCTCTCTTTCCCCTTCCTTATTGAGATCTGGTAAAGTACCACAACCACAGCTATGAAAATCTGCTGATCCACCACCATAGCTGCTAGGACTAAGCTCCATATCAACTGGGCATTAGATGGGTTGTCTTTGGCTGCTAAATTCAGGCATTAACTACAAAAACTAACTACAAACTCTCTCTTTCTAACACTCTCTAGAGAAGCTTGAGCTCACAACCTTGATCACCATCATTGGATGATGGAATGGGAGACGGAGCTGTTGAGGTAGAAGGGAAGGAGGAAAAGAGGGCTGCGGAGGGGGAGAGGCAGTGGATTAGGGTTTTGAGGGAGGGTTTGGCATATGTCAGGCCTAATTTGGTGATGAAGGAGAGGAAGTTGGCACAAGCGCTGGAGACATATATGGATTGGACTTTGTTGACATGGTGGTGATGGAGTTCCCGATGATAAGCACAGGGCCTTCAAGCGCGGGGAGGATCTGAAAGTGATGATTGGCTACTCTGGCCGAGGCGGTGGGACGTGATCGGAGGCTGGATGGTGTTACCTGGTAGTGAGGTTATCAGCAGTATCACTGGAGTATGTTATCAAATTATGGGTCATGGTGGTTACAATGGTGGCCTATTAGTAAGGCAAGGGGCAGGGTTATTGGTGGGAGGTTGTTAGTGAGGCTGTTGGTGGTCGCGACTGGTCACCGGAGCGAGTTGCTCATCGTCGGAGGGTGTTACCTATCACTGGCGTGTGTGTTACAATTGTGTTAGTGGATGCGGGTGTGTGTCTTAGGTTTGTTAGTGGTTTACAAGTGTAAGTGTGTGTAGGGGGGTAAATTTATTTATTTATAAGGGGTATCACAGTCTTTTCATTTATTCTATAGACTCTGTTAATTGAAAAATAAAAAAATGTGCAACTTATTGTAATAAAAATCGATAGGCAGAGCCGTGTGTAGTTTAGGACAAACCTTAAGGGTGTCGTGTGTAATTTATCTTAATTCTAATCAATTAAACCTTAATTGGGGGTTGGGGGGAGTGGGGGACAGAGATTACCCATAGGGTTTAGTTTCTCTCTCTCTCTTTTTCTTCCTCTTTCTCTTTTTTCTTCTTCCTTTCCTCCTCTATTTCTCCCTTGGCCAAACTCTTGTCTGTTTTCCCTTTTCTTCTCTTCTTTACTTTATTCTCTTCCTCTTGTTTTTTTTCTTTAATTCCCTTTCTCTCTCGTCTTTTTTCTTTCATTAGACACTTGTAAATGAGAGGTGTCCATCCTTCCTAAATTTTTCCTTACAACAAGACACCTCTTCTTGCCACTAATCATTAGTTTTTACAAAATTGCGATTTAGTCCCTCAACTTGCCCGAAGCCAAATTAGCCCTTTATTTTATTCTAATTCATTGATTTTTGATAAAAAAAAAAATAATGCTATCGATAAAATTTACGTCTTTAATTAATCTAACTCATAATTAGATTAAGTTAGGGTATTGCATTATGATCGAAATACTCTCTAAGTCCGTTTCTTTGATAAAAACTATCTTTTTCAATCTATACAAGACTGAGATGAACAACCTGTATGAAGGGGCATCAATAAGTGGAGGGCCAGGGCCATTGAGGTAACAAAACTGGCAAAGTAACTGACAAAAATAAGGAGGCGCGCTAGAGTCAGCCGTCTCGTGTCAAGTCGAGCATGCATTGTAATTGATTTTAGTTGATGTTTCTGATTTTATTATCTTGTTTTCTATGATGATTACTTGCTTTAGTGTTTTCTCTTGCACTGCACTTGCACAGTCCATGTGTCTGTCCAAGTGAAAATGATAATGTTTTGTTGGGCTTGAGCTGCTCAGTCTCAACAAAGGTGATATATCAAGGTGATTGTAGATGTTTGTTCTTTGGCATTCTTAAAGTCACTGCCCCTCTTTGAGAGTTTATAATCAATTCTCTATTTTTAAAAGGGTTGTGCGTTGTACTCCTCGTATTATCTTTACTGGACGATTTGCGCTCATTCCTTATCTGATGCGTTTTTCAGATACTAGGTTTGAACAAGGAGAAACCTTTGGTAAAGGTAAAGAGAAACTGTACCGAAGTTCTTTGAGGAATGTATTGCCATGATGATGTAAATTTGGTATATATATTAAGTTTTACAATCTCCGCTGCAGTAGGATGTGTACTTTCAAGGAAAATTTTTGTAAAAATGTATTATGGCATCGCTTTATGATCTTAAATTCGTAATATCTTTGTGTTTTAGTAAAGGTTGTGATGTTGACAGGATTGACATCTCAGCTCAGGTATGTCACTTGGGCTGGGGGTGTCACAAAACTGCCTCGAAATAAATATCCTCGAATAAAAAAGAAATTTTTGGAGTCTCCACTTATTTGATTAAGGAAAATAAGAACAATCCTAAAATGACTCTAAAGTGTCCAAAAAGACAACTAGTCTATTGAAAACTTAGAGATGGATTTGGGGACTAAGTTACGTAACCGGGAGGTGTTAGGCACCCGTCACGTCCTTTCGGCCTTTACTTCATTTTTATTGATCTTTGGCCTTAAACTCATATGACATGTAAAACACAATACAATTAACCCTAAGTTTATTTTTTTTATGTTATTGAATTGAACTCAACATTGTGGGGTCGAATTGCCTTCATATTCGACTGGACTAACCGGAATCAAAACTGCTATAATTCAACTTTGAGCGTAAGAAAAGTAGTCTACATTTCGAACCTAGACTTACACAAAGAATGTAAAGACTCTTTTTGTGTTTTATAATAGATATGTGACTACGGGATGTGAGACAACTCTATAGTGATTTTCTACATTAAAAGCTAATAAAGATACCTCTTGCAGTAGTTTGTTCCAAAGACTCGGGGACACTCTCTGAATGATCCACGATGCAAAGATTAAACGTACTTTTAAGTGAATATGAATGGCTAAGATTCTCGAGAGAGATAGCGTATCATTTCATAAAGAAATAGTACACAAGCTTTAAAGAGAATAAACTTTTTTATCCTTGAAAATGAAGGCCAAGAGTCCTATTTATAGAGCTCTGGGTCGCAAAATCTAATAAGATTGGCTAAACTAATCTGCAAGGCTTGAAATAAGTCAGAATATTTGATAAAATCATGGATTGACAAAAGTCAATTAACCGGCCGGTTCATCCCATAATTTAGGAAATAATTTTTTTTTTTCAAATTTTGTGGCATTATCTAACCCTAATTTTCATAATTATCTATGATTTTACAGATGAGATGGACCAAATTCGGGATAATTCATCTCTTAACCATATTATTTATTGATTTAATCTTTGCATCAGGGATAATTCACAGATTATTCCCCTAAACTATCCAGACAAACTAAATAAATTAAATCTAGACATTAGATTGGACTGAACTGGACCAATTAGTAACTGGACAAACACTAGAGTGGACATTTAATTGGATTAAATTAATTAAGTCACATTACTAGGCCTAAACTCAATAATGCACTTTAATTAATAATAAAGACTATTATTTGTTTAATTAATAGTAACTAAAAAATTGGGGTGTTTATAGAGCCCCTTGGTGAGGGAGCTCTCGCATGGGCAATCATCAAAACAACACAATTTTGTAGGGAAACACAAAACAAAAAAACAAGACTCTGAGCTTACTCGAGGACCATGATACAGACATGAGGTTGGACCTTTAAAGGGCTTTCTAGGTATCCTTAAAAGAGGAATTAGACCAACATTATTTGAAATAAGATACTGACATTGTTCGAAGCCTAAGCCAACAGTTATAACTACTGATCGTTGAATAAGGGGTGCATCCTTACAAGTTGGAACCAACAGTAACAACCATTGGTCGTCTAAGGATATTGAAACTACATCTGTAACTGGAACTGGGGTTGGAAGTAGAACTGAAAGTGGAGCTGGAACTGGAACACTCACTTCCTAAGAGCTGGAGCCAATAATAACAATGATTGGTCGCTTAGGCCAACCCGAACAGCGTATTTAGAAGCCGAAGTCAATAGTAACAACGATTTGTCTTTAAGGCACACTGAGGGTTTATGATTAGGAGCTAAAGCTAATAATAACAATGATTGGTCATTTAGCTTTAAGGACGTACCCTAAGAATCTAGAGCCAATGGTAACAACAATTGATCGTTTAAGGAAACAAAAGACTATAGCTAGAAACTGGAGTTGTCAGAGTCCCCAAGACGAGTGGATAGGTCGACGGATAGGGAGATAACTTTGACCGTTCCCGAAAGCTCCCAAGACAGGTTGAAAGGGTCGACGGAAGAAAATGTTGCTTCTAGCGACACACGTGGTATCTTGTACAAGCTTTACACCGTACAAAAGTCACTAAACTAAGCAATAGATTTGAAAAACTTGGATCGCAAAAACAACCTAGGGATAGGATAATGAACATGCACAGGCAAGCAGGCAAACACATGAATGTTGAATAGATGCCCCTAGGCAGCATAAATTAAATGTCATGCGAACTGCTCAAGCAGGCCAACACACATCGTAATAGTATACTGACGATGCAACAACACAAGGCACACTGGTATATGAGATCATACAAGCATGCATTTTACACATAGATGCACAAAAAAAATTAAAAAAAATCTTTCTTCTTCTTCATCTTCTCTCTCTCTCTCTCTCTCTCTCTCTGTCACTTCTTATTCTTTCATGGTCCAAAATCTAGCGGGTTAGTTAAAGGATAGATCAGCTTTGAAAATTCAAAATTTCGAGCCAAAAGTCGGCTAATTAGCCAGCAGGTTTTTGAAAGTTTGAAATTTTGGAACAAAAATCGGCCTATTAGTCAGCGGCATTGGAAATTTTAAAGACTGAAGAGTCAAAAATTGTCCGGTTAGTCATCCGATTTGACCAACTTAAATGAAAAATTGGCCGGTTTAGCTGTCTAGTTTTGTGCGCGATTTTAGGGTTTCTTCAAACACTTTAAACCCAAACAAACTCCAATATCTCTCAAATTTCTTTCTCCTACGAATTCTATGGGTCGAATTTATTTATGCATGGAGAAGGGACAAAGTAGGCCCACAGATTGGCAAAAGCTCTTAGTTCAGGCCAACGAGTTGACTGAATGATCACTCTTTGGTGACTCCGAACCAAGGAGTGCGTCTTAGCAAGCATTTTTTGGCAGAGGTAAGTTTCCTATGAATTTTTTCCCGACACATTATTTCACCTTGATTCTCACACACACCCCCTTACCCACTCACACCCACCCCCATTCCCCACAACCCCATGTCCATGCAAAGTAAGACCCACATGTGTAATTTTTTATGCAATTCATGTGCGAGTCGGAAGGTTGCTCAAGGTTTTTTTTTTATTTTGCAGTCACTTCCCACGAACTTGTTCTATAAAGGCTCCCACAATTTTGCTATAAGGATAGCCACTATTATTTTCGATATTTCCTTGACGGCCTGCACATTGCAACGGCAGTAGAAGTCATCTATTATGCTTAGTCAGGTGTTGGTGTGGAATCCCACCAACGCCTTTCACATGCCATTTGGAGAGGCAATGATCACCCCATTTGACTTCACAAATATCACCAGTATTCGTGCTTGAGGGAGGCCTCTACTGTAACGCCCCAAATTTTCGGAGCGTTAATATCAAATAACAGAGTCAGAAAACCTCAAAATAATTTCAAAAAAAGTCTCCCTAAATGGTCATTAAGAGCATGTACTTATTAACCCAAAGATACATCAATAAATATCATAGCAACCTAAGGCATTTACATGATCCAAATTACTCCGACACGGAGTTCCAAAATATATTCCAAATCCACATAGGTCCTCCTATTGTACGTTATAAAAATAACCAAACTAAATGCAAAACTAAACTACTAATATTGGCTATGATATAAAATTACTAGTTCTAAATCGCACAGCTAGCCCTACAATCCAGTCCCCTTTTACTGATCATCTGAGAGACAAAAATAATAAGGAAGTGAGCCAAATGTCCAGTAAGATCGCTCAACGGACCAACCAAAAGGGATACAAAAAAAATGTCTGAAGAACGAAATTTGGGAGGTACAAAACTTTAATGGAACAAATACGAGACATAATTTTTAAAGTGTCAAAATATATTTTCGTACAAGACAAAATTTCAAGATGTCAAAAATACATAATTGTACAGAGACAGACACTAGAGAGCCGTTCAGAATAAGGTCACACATGCCATCACTGACACGTGAAACCGGGTTCAGAAAATAAGATCGCGATCTAGCTCTAGCTCATCCCACTGAGCCAGCCCACATTCCAATCTACGTGGGTAAGTCAGAAACAGAAAAGTCACATACACTGTGACATGGCTCCGAGAAATACCTACACATATGTTCAGTAAAATAGGCGAGACATTACCACTGAAACAAATGAGCACAAAAGGATACGACAAGATTTAATACTAATCTAACTCGTGAGAAGCACTAAAATGAACTGGTACACAAAAGGAGCTGAAATGAGAAGAATGCAAGTTTTCTTTACAAAGGAACAACTCAAACACCAATATCAAACAATAGGGTAAAGCTGGAATTCATGAGTAAATAATTCATGAATCAATGTAAGTACCAAGGTATAATAATTGGCATTACTTTAAGAAAGACAATTGATCAAATTGGACTTGACATCATACAGCTTGGATTAAGGCATAGAATGGAGATCAAATGCCTTGGAAATTCAAAGAAACAACAGAATTCATGGGTTCCACACAATAAATGACAGATGATGGCCAAAGAGAGAGTACACAAAAGATAAAAGTCACTAATAACCACCACCTGGTTTCCAATGGCATAAGCTGAATCTGTAGACCGCATATTATAAGGATTAAAGTAAGAAAATTCTATGCGGCCCACCATGAAGAACTTAAAGGAAGTTAAAACACAACATGCAGGCATGGAGATGCTGGTTTATTCAAACCAAGTGCTTCCTGGCTTTGTAGTTTTGGCATATACGTGGAAGGGCCGAACATTTAAATCTGAAGGGATAGATGGTCGTTAACAGAAAAATAATCACCTAATCCCGACAACATAATTTACGAACTATACAGATCGAATCATATGAATGGGAAAATTACCATGAAACTGAAATTGATTGGGTACAACAAAAATAAGGATTAGGAAAACAATAAATCCTTACACAAACGATTGGTCCAACGCTGATTCAAATTTCAAAAGTAAACCCTTACCTCTGATCGTGATTAAACCCAAAATTTGATCTTCTCAATTCAATTGTATCAAAAGCCCTAAAAATCGACAAACCCAAATATTTCAATTAAATTCCAATGACAACGAAAATTCGTAGACTACTACAATCCCAAATCAAAAATTAATTTAAATTCTTACCTCAAGAAATTTGTAAAATCCCAAGAAGTCTCTTTTTAGGGATTTTTTTTGGAGACTCCTCTGAACTTTGGTGTGTTCCTATGAATGTACGTAACTATCAGACACCTAAAAGATATATATTTATATTCCTAAAACAAATAGAATTTCAAAATATCCATTACGTCCCAAACTCTCTAATTTTCTTTTCTTTTCTTTTCTTCTTTTTTTAAGCATTTAAATATGAGGGGTCTAACATCTAAATTGGGCCTATGATCTCTATAAAGACCAAGACCTCCTGGTCCGGTTGTTTGGCTATGAACCATCTTACAAAGAGAGTTGTTACATCTTATTGGGTACCCTCCGTGGACATTACAAGTGTATGAACTTGGATGGGGCCGAGGGCCTAGTGACTGACTAGTTTATCCAAGGATTTTTCCATCTTCTTTTGGTTTTTGAGAATACTAATATATCAACTATGTATACTATATAGTAGTCTCCGTGCTTTCTAAAAATGTTGTCCATCCTTCTTTAGAAAAGAGGTGAAGTATTTTTATATTTTTTTTGTAGAATGCAGTTGATGCTGATATTTCTATTTTGATTTACCAATAACCGTTTCGTAAATCAAAATTTGACAGAAGTTGGCTAGCTAGATCTTGTTTATCAGCATATTTTTGTTTGGAATTTTATAGCCATCTTTGATTGTTGCTACGTTTAAAGCTCTAATGTCTATGACTAATCTGGCTTTTTCTCTAGTCTGTTCTGCATGATTTTTTTTATCATGAAGGCCGGATTTGAATGATGATTCTTGTTGGTCTTATTAACCCTTATTTTAGTATTTCACGAATCTATCTTTCAAATTCCTAGACCATCTCAAGACTATATTGCATTGATTTTATGTTAACCACATAATCTTTATCCTTGAGGGTCAATGCTGCCCATGGCTTATCCTTTTCCCATAATTTTAAGGGGTCATCACTAAAGTTATTTTTTAACATCTTTTTTATGTTATCAAGACTAGGAATTTTTTTTCCTTGTTTGCATTGATAATGTTGGTTTATTTCTTTAACTGATATACACTTCTTCAAATAACTTTCAAGAAAGCACACATAGTGTCTGCTTTCCTGACTTGAAAAGAAAATTCAAGGCGGTGCCCATGTCTTCTTTCATTACTTATTCTTCAAATAACTTTTCTTTGATTGCTTCTTCTTCAAGTAACTTTTTTCATGAGGCTGCTTTCGTGATACCCTAAAAATACCAAAAATTAATCCAATCGTGAATTAGATTAATTAAAAGGGTATTTTATTGAGTAGCATTATTTTGGTGATAATTAAGTGTTAGAGAGTTAAATGAGGGCTTAATGTGACATTGGGGTCAAAGTGTAATTTTACTTAAATGGTGGGGTCAAATGTAATTTTAGAAACTGTGGGGGCTAAATTATAATTTTTGAAAAGTTGACATTAGGTGTCAAAACCTTGGAGAAATGGTTCAAAAACTACCACCTCTTTTATGAGTGTATGATGACTAAATAAATTAAATGATAAACTAATGGATGGATAAAGATTGAATAGAAGAAATAAAAAGATAATTCGGTGGGGGAAGAAAATACAATTTCAGAAAAATGTGAACTGTGAACCAAGTGAAAAACAGAGCAAAAAGAAAGGAAAAAAAATAGGGAGCTCGGGGAAGGGAAGGAAGGAAAAAAAAAAGAAGAAGAAAAAGGGAGGAGAAGAAAGAAAGGATTTGGGAAAAACTCTAGGGGTAATCCCTTGTTCCCTTTAGCGAATTTTAGTGTATAATTATAAGTATATATGCAGTGTTGGGTGGGTTGGGTGTGTTCTTATATATTTGTGTTTGGGTGTGGGAGGTTGGGTGTGATTTTGTGGTAATTTGTGGATATAAGAGATATGGATGTGTGTAGTGATGTGTATAGAAGAGTTTAGGAAGAAGAAGGAGGGAAATTAGTGTGTTTCAGTGTGTGTGCAGTGTGTTCTTTTGTGTGTGTTATGAGTGAGTTGGCGTGTGTATTGCGGATGGTATAATGTGTATAGATGTGTGCATTAAGGTGTTAGTGTGTGTGAGCAGGTGTGAGTGAATTTTTTGTGTGTGTTCAGTCGTGGAGGGAATGAGGAAGACGGTGTCATCTGTATTTTGGGATTAGATATTCTGTTTTAAAACTTCCACTATGTTCATGCTGAATATTGTAGTGAATTTTTTAAGGATACCCTTTTGAAGCTTTTGTATATAAAGGTGTGTATCTAGAGTTGCTCTGTAATCCACAGGGTCTTAATGCGGTTATGACCGGTAACTTAGCTTCAGTGACGTTACTTGGGCTGAGGGGTTTCGTAGCTTTGTTTTGCTCACCACGTTGGGCTGCATAGAGAGACTCACTTTGGAAAGGTTTTTTGTACTTCTCCTAGTTTTTTTTGGATAAAAACCAAATTTACATCTTTGAGCAACATATTTTAGTAATGTGATTTTTTTGACATTGTATGTCAATATGGAACTCTTCCTGTATAAGTGGTCAATTTTTAGGTTGTTTTAAAAAGAGTGTCCTATTAAAAAATTTACGTCTAAAGAGTCGAATTGGATTAATCGCTCTATAATGAACTTTTTTTCACTAAATGTGACAAGAATATGATATGCTTCATATTCTTGTATGAACTCATCGCCATTTGCCATTCACATGCTTATGAGTTGATTTGTTCTGATCCATTTTTCAGAGGGTAAAATTCCTGGTCATGCCAGGTAATAGGAGGCTCCGTACCTATTAAAGCATCAATTTTATAAAGGTAATAATGTAATATCCTGAACCTGGATTTTGGCCTAGCCTATTTATTTACATTTAGTAATGATTATAAACATAACATTTAGCGTTTATGTGCATAGTTAAGATTTTTATCGACAGCAATTAGTCACGATTTCTAGTTTTGCAATAATATTTTATTAGAACAACCTTTAGCTACAGATCTGTGGAACAGGGTGACATAACAATCCGTTTAGTATTTAAATTACCGTAAATGATTATTTTGGAACTTTTCGCAATCATAAAAAGCTTCGGATAAAGTTTAACCTACTAATGAGAGAGTAGGGGGCTTTTGGTAATTATTCGAGCAAGGGTTTATTTATATATATGTAGCTACTACTGTATGCAGCGACCTAATATCCTTCTCCAGAATTTGGGTAAATGGCAGAGGGAGAATGGAGCGTGAAAGGGAGGCAGAGAGAAAGAGCAACGAAGGTTTCTTCCGGCGAGTTTTCAGGTAAGCTTACATAGTATATGTTGCTGCTAAAAACATGCTCTGCGTATATTGCAGAACCCGAGCCTGGACCGATGACCTGCAAGATAGAAAACGAGTGACCGCCGGGTGGGGTTCCCGGCGGAGAACTCTCCGATGCTTAAGTCAGAGCGCAGCTACAGGATAGTAACTCTGAAAAAGCATGAATTGTGTAGTTCCTCCCATACCTGGAGGGGTAGACCCCTTTATATAGCTGTAGGAGAAGACTCCTAGTAGGACTGGGCCGTGGGCCAGATGTGTTAGGATCGCGTTAGGATCCTCGAGGATCACGTCACAATCCCTAATAAGATAATAATTGATCTCCCAGTTTGACTGGGATTGCCGGGTATTCCCCAATTATTGGGAGTTATATTTGAGTTATATCATAAGCCCCCCATTTCCTTAGCTAAAATGTTTGGCTGAGGAAGTTTATACCTGGTGTCTCGAGACATGCGTCAGATTTGTAAATGATTCTCATCCACTTGTAGGGGTAACAATATTTCTCTCTTCCATGTGCTCCGACCTAAGCGGGAGCTTAAGCCTTAGAACTTTACCCAAGTAGGGCGCTAGAACCCTAGCTCTCGAGAGCTAAGTCTTAGAATGTCGCCTGAGTAGGCTATTCGGAATCATCTTTAGATAGACGAATCATGGGATCTCGAGATCCCTTAGGGACTGTGCCCCATGGTAGCCTCTCTCGAGAGAGGACACAAAGCTGTGCATGCAAGTTGTTGCATGTGCTAAGTGTTTGAATGTCCCCTCGAGGGGTCACCTCTCCTTTGGAGGGTGTTCATTTTGTGCAAGTGTGTGTTCTTGAGCTCGAGCTGACCACATCATGCTTGCGTTTTACTTTGTCGCGAACTCTTATCATCAGCTAAGAGCTGGCAAAGAAGCCTCGCACTCACGCTTGGCTGGGTTTTGAATTGACAAAGAATGGTGGGGGGATGAAGTCCCATAGTCCTTTGCCGTTTCACGGGTTAGAACTGTAGCTAAACCGTTCGGATAGAGCTCGAGCTCTATCGTATCACCATCGGGGGTGTTCGTCCCTCGAGGGACTGATGGAGCGCGGAGCTCACGCAAATACCCTCGGAGGTTTGACGGAACTTAAGAGTTCTCGTCTTACAGGCCCTTGAGGGCGGATGGAGCCGGAGCTCATGCAATTACCCTCGAGGGTTCGACGGAATTTTAAAAGTTCTCGTCTTACACGCCCTCGGGGGTTTAACGGAACTTGGAGTTCTTGTCGTACGCTCCCTCGGGGGTTTAACAGAACTTTAGAGTTCTCGTTGTACGCGCCTTTGGGGGTTTGACAGAACTTTAGAGTTTCTCGTTGTATGCTCCCTTAGGGGTTTGACGGAACTTAGAACTCTCGTCGTTTATGCCCTCAGGGGTTTCTCGTCCTTGTTGCCGCGGTGCCAAATAAGAAGGCGCGGTTCATGGAGCCCATAATATGGTCGCTGTGGTGAACCTTCTGTCTGATAAGACACAAGGCATTAAGCCTGTATAAGAATGATCTCATGAAATATAAAGCCCCCCGGCCTTTGAGAAGGCGTGGATATATAAAAGACGGCTTTTAAGCCCGTATGTAGAGTCCAGTCGCCAGAAGACCTGTGAGAGCAGTATAGAAGACCATAGTTTGCTTGCTCGACTAGATGAGCATATAAAGCTTGAGGATGCGTAGTCCGTCTGAGCAAGATGCCACTGATGATCAGTAGAGTAGCTGTCGCAGTTCATCAATATACTGAGAAGCAACTAGATTTAGTTTGCTGGTCGCATGAGCTTGAGCTTGCAGTTGTACCGGCATATTAGTGATGCTTATTAGCAGAGGCTGACGATATGCTCTGATTCACTGATCGAGGTCACTGTGTGACCGAACATCACAAGATAATAAGAAATGCCGAGTTAGCAAGATGCTGCAGCAGAAAACCCTAAACGCGACTTCAAGTCACAGGGTGCTATGAATTTTTTTCCTTGCTTATAAAGTGGTTTATACGTTACCGTTGATGTTCGCAGACATATTTTAAACCTTGCAAGAAATAAAAATACGTGACTGAAAAAACAGCCTTTGAAGCAATAAAGCATATAAAAATGCAACTATGTTTTTAACATATAATTAATAGCGGTGTTTTAGTCATCGCGGCCCCATTAGGGTTTTGTCGGTTAGCCGACAGGGGTGTGTTGCACTGCACGTCGCAGGTGAGCTTAAAATGTCATATCAATCGGAAGCTTTGACATGTAATGTGCTCACGCCAATGGACGCAACTGCATAATACTAGACAAAAAATTAAAGAAGTCTAGGTAATGAAACTGCACAGGAAGCAGCCTTTAGGAAGACTTGCTAGCGCCTAAAATCGTAGTCGCTTAATTTTTAACGACACACAGACGACGAAATGTGCTCAGCCTTTAAAGAATGTGCGACACTTGCGAATTTAAATGAGACCCTGTGGGTCATAATTATAATTATGCATTTTTAGGGGGTCAAAACATTAAATGCTCTAAAAGGAAGGAGTGCACCTTTTTTGTGTCTGCTTCTCTAGTTTCACGAACAGTAGATCAAGCCCCCCTTTTGTCTTGACGAACAGAGCTAACACCTGAAGAGAGATCCGACCACCAGAGGGAGCTGGCTTAATGGAGGCAATCGTCATGGCCAGCAGCGGCGTGAGGAGGTGTTGGTAAGCTCTGTGTGGATGCCTTCACCCCCACGCCAATCTGTTGCCTCGGCAGTGGCGCCGATTAGCTGTCTTCCCGGCGGCGCCGATCGACTACCTCGGCGGTGGCGTCGATTGGGTTGCCTTGGTGTCCGATGCGTTCTCTCCGATTTGTTCAAAAGAGAAAGCTGATGGAGGAGTTGGGGCTGTGGCAGCGCGTAGCTTCGTGTTGCTTGTCGTCGCGGTGGAACGACTCTGGCAGGCGACGATGAAGAAAATAGTAGCGAGATGGCAACGCGATAGCGTCACTCGGTAGAGGCATCTCGACGGCACGAGTCTCCTGGTGGCGCTGCTGTGACATCCTCCTCTCTCTTTCTTTATATTTTTTTTCTTCAGAATGTTGTTTGCTCCAGCAACTTGTCGGTTGTGGCCGGCGGCTTATGGGGCTCGCCGCGGTTTTCGAGTAGCTTTGCGTCGCCGGTGACTGCGGTGGCGTAGTTGTTGGTCACAACGGCGTTGACTTGGCCGGCGCGACGTTAGGACCAATGTCGGGGAGCAGGACGGCGAGATGGCACCATCGCCGTTGGTTGTAGTGGTGACGGGGCCGATGGCATTGCGGTATTGCGAACTTTGACCTGCGAGGGTTGTACGGCACCTTCTAGCGTTGACGTTGACTGTGATGGCGCTGCCTGTGTAGGCGCTGTTGACGGCGGTCTTCGAGCTACGAACTATTTTTTTTTCGGCTGATGACACCAGAGAAGACAACAGTAAAAAGAGATCTCAGTGTACGTCAATTACATGTTGTCGTCATTGATGGAAATAATGGGGTTGACTCCGATGGATGAATTTGTTTCCCTTTTGCGATAGTTAAATTTGGAGGCCCGAGGCGGTGACAATTATGTCGATGGTTCCTACGTCTTGCCATCGGCCATTTGCCATATAACTGTTTGAGTTTTCTTGAGGTCAATTGGTTAGGCTGGCGGGTCTCACGGATGGCGCCAATCTGTTGCTGCTAAAAACATGCTCTGCGTATATTGCAGAACCCGAGCCTGGACCGATGACCTGCAAGATAGAAAACGAGTGACCGCCGGGTGGGGTTCCCGGCGGAGAACTCTCCGATGCTTAAGTCAGAGCGCAGCTACAGGATAGTAACTCTGAAAAAGCATGAATTGTGTAGTTCCTCCCATACCTGGAGGGGTAGACCCCTTTATATAGCTGTAGGAGAAGACTCCTAGTAGGACTGGGCCGTGGGCCAGATGTGTTAGGATCGCGTTAGGATCCTCGAGAATCACGTCACAATCCCTAATAAGATAATAATTGATCTCCCAGTTTGACTGGGATTGCCGGGTATTCCCCAATTATTGGGAGTTATATTTGAGTTATATCAGTATACATAGTTGTTATATACATGTATATACATCTACAAATAGATCACTGTGGAGGGATGGACGGCGGTGGGAGGCTGTATCCAAATGGGTACGGCTCGTAATGGGTCATCGATAAGGGGCTATTTACGCAGAAGCGAGATGACGGCAGCCATGTTGCCGTGATGTTTGTGGGAAGGCAGCCATGGCTGCCGTAGAATGGGGTGGCCGTGGGTAATGGCTAACAAAGGAAGGATGCTTGTGCCTTGTGGGTTGAGGTTGTGGAAGCCATGGCTGCCGAGGGAAGAGAAACGATTGTCGCCGACGGAAGTGGGGTGGTTTGGAGGAGAAGAAAAATCCCACTGCCTATAAACCATGCATTTATATATGTGTAATTGTAAAGAAGTGAGCTGTGAAAATGGACTGGAGAAATGGTATGATGTGTGTGTTTAGGAGTTGAAGAAAAGAGAAGAAAACCCCAAATGCATGGAATTGTAGATGTAATATGGTAGAAGAGAAAATGTGTGTATATATATATATATATATATACATGGGTGTGCCCATGAATGGGTGAGCAAGAAGATGAAGCTACTGCCTCAAGGCAGTAGCTTTGAAGGATTTTGTGGGAGCTTATTTTATGTATATAGATGGGTGAAGATGAAGGAAAAGTAATGGGTATTGCATGTGTATGTATGTATGAATTGGGTGAGAGTCTTGTAAATGGAGGAAGAAGAAGATTTGAGAGAGAAGTGGATGACCCACTGCCTCACGGCAGTGGGTGTGAGAAGTGAAGAAGAGAAAGTACATAGAGGAGGAGGAAGAACCCTGTTTTAAGACTTTAACCAAAAAGTGTCGCTAATAGGGACTATTGTTTTAGCAGTTCTTTTTTGAATTTTTAAAATATATCTAGAAATTTATTTGGACAAAACTCAAAAGAGTAAGTCATATTATTTTTACAAGATCTACACACAAGAAACATTTTAGATTTTTTTTACTTTAGGAAGCATGCTAACTAATTTATCCTAACAAGGCAGTTCGGTGTATTTTAGAATAGTAAATTAAGTTATTCAATCTTGAAACTTCTACAATGATCTTATATAGCTAGGATGAGGTACTTTTTAAAGTTTTGAAAGTTTTTAAGGTCGTTTGTTAATTATTTTAGCGTTGTTGGAGGAGTAGCGCTTGATCGGAAATCACGTAACGAATAACTATTACAATAGTTTACTAAACTATTTTTAAGGGCCATTTATGAATAGATTTAGGCAAAGTACAAAACAAAAACTTCCCTTATTTTTTAGAAATCTTAGACATTAAATTTTCTGAGAATTTTCTGGGCATGAGAAGTGTCTCAAACAATTTTATATGTAAAACAGAATTTTGAATTATTTTACATAGTAAACAAAATTATCTTTAACCTAGAATTTTACAGTGATCTAAAATTACTGTGATGCTTGAGTTCTAAAATTTCGTGGCATTCCGATACCGTTTGATATATTTGTAGAACATGAGCTTTAATGCTCAATTTAACGAGTAGTTTAGGGTTCCGAGCAGAAAATTTTCGATACGACCGTTCTTGTCCAAAAAAAAAACCCATCAGTGTTTTAGTTTATAGTGGATAATGGTATGTTAGGCATCGTAGCGAACAGGTAATTTTTACAAAAGTCGAGGGGTGGTTGGAAAAATTTTACTCACTTAATAGAAACCTAATACTTAGGTGTGCTTGAGCAACAATGAATGACATCCGTGTAGTTTGTTATTTAGGTTTCGGTAAAAAAGGAATATGGTGTTGACCGATGACGCTTTCGGGTTAAAGCATGTATAGGGATATAAAGAGGAAATGAATGGCATTGAAGGTTCTTGAGTCGGATGTAGCAGCAAGAACATCACTTCAGAGATTTTGATACGAGGAATGTGTAGCATCAAGTAAGTGACCCTTTAATTCAACTAGTATTCTTTCATATAATGTATATGCTTTCTACGGTTAAAAGTGGTATTTATCGACATCAACTGCTTTAATTATGTTTAACTGTTTTGGCTTAATTTACCAAAAAGTTTTTAGTGGTTTATTTCTCGTTAAAGAAAAATCGGACTAGTATGTAAATGATGTTTTGCTTAGAAATTGAAATGGAACTCGAATTTAAAATGTTTGGTATTTGACATTATTGCGAATATTAAACATCTTGATAATTATTGAAAGGGTGTGAGGATGATGGGCAATCAATTGATGAGTGATTTCATTTACGATGAACCCAAATGGGGTTTTTGGTTTATTCGATTGCTGTGCCCCATATCCAACGGGGAAAAGTTGGATTTCGGGCCCTAGTCAACGGGGCTTGTACGTTGATGCACAGTACTGTTGCTTGTGGTTCGCCCTTGCATCCACAGATTATTTATCCTAGATGTAGGAGGGATTTTGGGCCCTAATCAGTGGGGCTTGTACGCTGACAGCAGCATATCGTTTGAACTAATATTGGAATTGACCGGTTGTCATGAGTTTTGTGCTAATGATTTTATACTTCAAGTTTTTGGTTTCATGTACCCTAGTTTGTTTTACCCGATGATCGCCAACTTTATAATTTTAGATGTCTTAATGTGGTTATAATATAAAGTGAGTTATTTTCTGCATAGTTTGGTCCACCTAGTTGAATCATTGGTTACTTACTGAGCACGTGGAAGCTCATCCCTTATCATTTCAGGTTGAAAGTAAGGTGATGATGAGGAGCACAGGAAGAGACAATTTGGTGAGGAGCTTCGGACACTATATGGAATGAGACGCTAAATATTTGATTATCGGTTTAGCTTTAGTTGTTGACAATCGGAGTTATGAAAAGTTTTAGTATGAGTGATGTGTTTAAATGAAAACATGAACATGTAATTAGAGTTTTGGAGAAGTTTTTTTTTTCGCTGCAACATATGTTGGTTTTAGCGAGTACGGCCTGGCAGAGCCCTCGGTTGGAGTCCTTTGGGTCTGCGGCCGATCACGTGCCTAGCGCGCCGGCCTACGTGTGGGTTCAGGTCGTGACAAATAACCTCAGAAGTCAAAACTTAGTTCTATTATGAGAATTGTTGGGACTTACCACCATCTGCTTATTATATATCTATTCGGAGGTTCTTCTATCCTTAATAATACTCATAATGGCTTGAATACCATTTCATGCTCTCCTGTCAGGCCCTTTTCTTTCGGCATTTTCTTTATGATGTCATGTACGGATATTGTGGTCATTAAATGTATGGTTTTTATATGCGTTGACATACTTTGTCTGATTAGATGGTAATTGTTTTGTACCCTATGATATTTTCATCATAACTCTCTTCATCTTTGGTAGAGTCTTTTACCATTTTCCTTAGCTTTGCCTTTTGGATTTGTAGACGTAGACGGTGTAGAGAAGACGGAATGTCTCCTTGGTTATTCGAGGATGACAACATCTTTATTTTTCCTAATCTGCATGTGTTCTTATTGTTTAATAGCTAATCCTTCTTATATCATCCATTTTTTAGGTCATGATAGTTACTTTGGATTTATCTTTCGTTCTTTTATTACTAGGACATTACTGCTTGTTTGTTCAAATAGTTCTACTATGTTGTTTAGCGTTTTACTTAGTAGATTTGTAGTATTTACTACTCTGCAGACTAGACAATATTGTACGGCAATATTTTTGTATACTTCTTGTAATTCCATCATTCCTGTAGACTGAATCCTCAGTCCTAATGCTTTATGAAAATAATTTTAAGGGCATCAAGTAGTTTGGTGTAGTTTAAACCAAATTGGTCCGTTATACAGGTTACTCTGGATTCTCCCTATTATGTCTTTCCAAAAGTTTTTCACCGATTACCTGTTAAATAACAGATTACTGGTGTATCTCTACTATCTATAAATAATGAACAAAGATTAACTTGTATCATGCCAATATAAACATAGTGGTAACCTTCTTTGAGGTATTCATCTACTTCTAAACCTGAATATGAAGTTTTTGTATATTTCTTCAGCCTTGATTTTAGGCATCTCCCAATAATTTATAGTAGAACCTGAAGTTTCTTCCTCAATTGATTCATTCTTAGTTATGTTATTAGATAAGGGATGATTCTCTTCTTCTTGATCGTAGGTTTTTGACATCATGAAGATTATGCCTACGCCATTTAAACTTTTTTTTAAACTTTTATCATCCTCTAATGTTGTTTTATCATTAGACTCGTAGTCGTATTCTGAAATAAATTCTTTGGCTTCGTCTTCAGAATCTAATTCGTATCCCCATGATGGCTCGTATTTTTCTTCGACAAATAAGAAAGATCTTATATTTTGCTCTCTTTTCTTACCTCGACATTTATTAGTATAACATCCCTTTTTGACACATAACTAGCAACAATCATATTCTTTTGGTGATTTTCTTTTTGGACATGAAAGTTTTTATACTGAATATTAGATTTTTTTTCTAATATATCTTTCCCTTGGTTTTGTATTTTTCTCTTGATGGATCAAATTTTTTTTGAATTTTTTTCCTTTATTTCACATATCTTTTTTTTTTTGTTTCCAAACCTTTTCTTCGAACTTTTTCTTTGTGAAGTTCGGCCTTTTTTCTGCATCCGCAGCTGTTTACAATGTTATCGACTTTAGAACAACAGTCATAACTTATATGAGTTTTTAAATATTTTTTATTGCATGTCATTCAGTAATTTCTTAGAACTTCTTCTACAGCCGCTATTCTTCCTCCTAAGGAATTGCAAAGCAATCCATCATTTAGGAGTTTAACAAATTATTTTTTCAATATCTCATCCCATAATTTAGGAAGTTTGGCAATAATTTACTTTTGCCAATAGAGACTTAACTCTTAGTTTTAATTTGTAAAATTATTTTTATAAATTTATAAATGCAAATTTTAAAAGAGCACACATCATACATTTGTAGTTTTGTCAAATTTCTGAAGGCAATTTTTTCTGGGCAGAACTCTCATTTAAGGTTATCTGCATAAAACATTATCCATGCTTTGGAAATGTTCTTTGTAAATGTTAAGCTTGCTCTGGACTTCAATTATCATTTCGTTATTTGATATGCTATTCCAGAACCCGACTGCGTTTTCTCGTAGAATCATTCAAAAAAGTATTTTGTAGCATGCATTTCTATTAAATTATCACCTATTATGCCAATTCATAAGTCTTGCACCCAATTATCGACTATTTTTCAGTATTCGAAAGACAATCGGTATCAAAATATATACCGTATTGATTTTCGGGTTCATTTCTTCCAATTTTTTTGGAACTAGGGCGTTATTAAATTTAAAATTTCTTTCTAAATTTAAGTTTGGATTCCACACTCGTACAAAGTTTGAATCGATTTCTCTGTTCCATAAATTCATATCAGAATCAGCAGATGCTTTATTTACTTCTGATATGGCTCTTTTTTTCTTCTTGTTTATATTACTATTTTTTTAGAGCAGCCGGATCCATTTTATGCATTATTTTTTTCTCAATGATCTTTTTTTTTCTTTTGCCTAAGTAATTATTTATTATTATTTTATTTCTCCTACACCCGTTCCATGTACGGGATCCTTGGTGTCTTTTGAGCCACTCGAAGAAGGTTTTCTTTCACCTTCGCTACCACTATATGTTATAACCTCTTCAAATACATATGAAGTTTCATTGCTATAGTATTCTTGGTAGTGTCATAACTTTTAAAGTTTGATAAGAAGTTTAGAGTTTAGGACGTGGTATTCACTTCCTAACTCTTTATATAAAATGTGTAATTTAGTTAATACGTGAGATGTTATCTTATTTAGATTTTTTCAGATATTTAGAGTTTCATGAGATACATCAATTATTTGAATTAATAATCCGGTTATCTCAGTTTTTTCAACTTCATAGTCTAAGTGTATAATTCCTGTCATATGATTTAAAAAATAAAGAATTCTCATGTGTTTTTCGGTTTGATCTCGCCTTTAACTAGGCACTGATACCAATTTTTTATGGCCAAATTCTCCTTTAATCATGAATGACATACTCTAAACTTGAGAGGGGTCGATTTTAGTTTTTTGAGAAATACGAGGTGTTTTCAATGAACTGCTTAGAAGTTGAGAGGTTAAAAAAAAATTAACCAAAGAGTTGGCAACTTGCAAGCATTGGCATTTTATCTTACTCCTCCTTTTGTGTGTGTGTGTGTGTGTGTGTGTGTGTGTGTGACGAATGCCAAATCTGTACCTTAAAGTATTGTCCCAGTACAGCTTAAGTATTCAACATTTAAAAAGTACCAAATCATTACTTAAACATTTGTTTTTGAATCAAATAAGTCCAAAATTGGATGCACATGAATAACCGTTGAATTTTCTCAACAGCAGATATGTCAATAACAAATAAATAAAATTATAAAGACATATGACACCGCTATACGATTTGTTTAGCCAATTAAGATGATGTCTTAATTTAATGACTAACAAAAAAAATAAAAAAGTAGACAAACTAGTTTTTTGCTCACGTAGCACAAATACACACACTCAGACAAACAGACGCACACGTACACATAGAAACGCATGCACGCAAACACACGAACACACTCTTCAATTGTTAAAACAATATAGTTAATGGGGGTGGGTCGTGCAACAGACTACCATCACCCACAATTACCACCAATGAGACTACCACCACCATGTCGCCATTTCATAGAAGTTCATTGATATCTTATTTTTTATAAAGCAAATCAGGGGGGTGGGGGATACACGTTACACCACGATTTTGAATCGCCATATTTTCTAATGAGGTAATAATGTCTCCACTCGTTGGTGGGGGTGAGGTTCATATTTTTTCTCTTTTTTTTAATGCAAGACAATGATAAATAAGTTTGGATGGTGGTGGTTGGCGGCTTCAGTGATTTGGACAGTGGTGGGTTTAGATGGTGGTGTTTGCCACGGTAGTGGCGAAAGTGAATGGTTAAGGTTCAAAATGATTTTTTTCTCTTTCTTTTTTCAATACGAGACAGTGAGTTATATGTTTGGATGGTGGCGGTTGGCGGCTTCAATCATTTGGATGGTGGTGGGTTTGGATGATGTTGGTATTAGGATTGGACAGTGGTCGTAGTTGCCATGTTAGCGGTGAATGGGAGTGAAAGGGGTGATATGTGATGGTATGGTGGTGGGTAATTGGTAAGGGGGTGCAGTTGTGGTAGTGGTATTGATTACAGAGGTGGATAAGTGACGTGGTCATGGTGGTTGTGGCTGGTGGATTAATGGTTATGGCTGGTGCCTGGGTGGGTGTAGGTGTGGATAGCAAGGTGGTGGCTCTGGAGAGCCTGAATAGGGTTTTTAAAAAAGTAAGTGGGAATTTAAACTAAATGCAATCATGAATATCAATCAAACCAAGCAATATTTCAATGAATATGCTAACTACATAATTTATAAAGCAATAAGTTAAAAAGAGATTGAGTTAGAGGTACCTGACAAGGAGATTTAAATGGTTAGGCTTGAACTACCCTCAAGCCTGCTACATCCACCTCTTCAAGGAAGTCCCTTGCAAAAGGACTAGAATCTACAAGCAACAATCTTCTCCCGGGTCAAGATCAAAACCCTTACAACACTTTGTGATATTTCCACACCAAGCACAAGCCTTGAATCGACAAAGCTCACACATGACTTAACAAACCCAAGCCTTGGTCACAATCCTTTTATAAGATCTATTGTGCACAAAGAAACCTTCTTGAAAGAAAATGAGTACAAATGAAGTTCTAGTACAATTGAGGGATAAGAGAATTGATGACTTGAAGAATGCTCTCTCTCAATCAAAGACTTGCTCATAAATGTGCTCTGTATAATGAGGTAAAATCATGAACATGAAGACTGAAGTGTAATTTATGAGCTTTCATGTTTCTCTAATAAACGTAGGCTTAGAATGTGGTTTTCATAGTGCATGATGAAACCCTAAATCATTTTTAGAGGGTGATAATAGATATAGCCGTAATTGGAAGATTTGGCATATTTTGGGCAAAACTAGCTGTTATTTTCAAACAACGTTTAATAAAGTAGATTGCATTTCCAACATAGTTAACTGCATTATCTTGCTGCTCATTACTCGGCTGCCTCATGAAACCCCCAATCTTATTTTGGGCATAACTTTCTCAAGAAAAACTGGATTGAGACGTCGTTCTTTGCATTGAAAAGCTAATGAAAAGTTTTATAAAAAATATACAAAGATTAGCTCCAAAACCAATTTTGAGAAAATCTGAGTAAGCTACAAAGTTCACTCATTTTCAACACACACACACACACTTGTGTGAAAGGTTATGAACTCACAAGTAATGCACCAAGGTGTCGTAATGTCATCTTAACCAGTAGTCATCAAATCAAACATCAAACCAAGACTTGATGAATCATAATTAATAGTAACTTAGCATATGCATTCTTTGACTTGACGAAGCTTCTATAGCATGTCCAATACAACTTTAAGTTTCTTTGGATTTAATCCATAATTTATATATCCCTTGTACTCATTGGGTTCAAAAACAAATGTCTAGTTACTATTTGGTACTTTTTAGATGTTAGGTACTTAAGCTGTTTCGACTGGTGACAATTTAAGGTACAAATTTGGTACTAACCCAATAATATATGGTTTATGTAGTCAATCTAAAAAATGAAAAATGTGATATATAGTAGATTCAACAAATGACTTGTCAAAAATAAATAAATAAAAGGATTACATGTCAGCTTTTCTAGATAACACCTCGCAACCGACAAAGTGCCTATATTGTATATATAAGAACTTAGAAAACGAATCAAACATTATGTTTGGAAAACAAAATTAAACAATTAATCTAGACTATTCTTAACATATTAGAGAAAATTTATAACCTTCACAACGATTCTTCTCGGGTAATTCTACCAAGCTTATTCCGTTTGAATTTAGACTAAAAAATCATTTTTGTTAGGTCTCTTATGATCAAAAAGTAGAGTACATTTTATAAATAATTAAAGTATACACATAATAAGACCAATTAGTAAATATAAGACTATATAAGCTTCAAAACTTAAAATTGAATCACAATGACAGCTTCTTTTTTTGACACATCATCGTATTATATATCAATATAGTATAAAATTTGTAGAAACTACATTTTTAACATATTAGTGTAGCTAAAAATCTTTAAAATTATTTTGATTGGGGTCTTTGATTTCACAATCAATTAAACCCGCAGAATTAGTAAAAATCTAAATTAGTAAGCTTTATGCAATTAAAAAGACCAATTCATTCTAAGGTCGTATTTAACCAGTAAACCAACCTACTAAACCTTTATTTAACCTATTATGACAAAAAAAATTACTTAGAATATTTAATAGGATAAACTAAATATTTTGAATTCCTCATAAGAAACTTTTATAACCTTATTATCGTATATAATAATTGACGAACTATATTTCTTAATAAGGTCCTTAATTTATCATTTATTAACATTTTAGAATAAGGACCGTTCAATATACTAGATATCATTAAAATAAAATCCTGAATATGTATATTAAAAGAAAATCACGTAAAATATTACAAAAATAATCATCAAATATGTAATAATAATCAAATCTATTCTCCTCAGAATATCACGTAGAAAATGAATACCTTATAACATTTGAAAACAAATCTGGAAAAGTTTTTTTCTTTTGTACACTATGCTTTGTTCTCAAAAAGCGCAGTAGCATAAATTTATTTATCTTTTGGCCAAGATAAACTTTTCCAAATTTCTGCTATTGCACTTTTTTAAAACAAAGCACGTTGTGTTAAAAAAACATTTCGAGATTTTTTTTCACTTTATCTTTTTGCCAATATATACTCTCCCACAAATCTACATTATTACTCCACAAAGGTTGTACAGAATATAGTAGATAAAACTTGAGTTGAATTAAATAAACCTCTTTTGGAAGAAAATATGAACCAAACTGTTCATGGTGCCCTCCTTTTACTACAAATTCAATTTAAGATTTTAAAGTTCTATATTAGCTATAACCAACATATTAGGACTTTATTTTGGTGATTATATTCGTAAAAACACTCTATAATTAATAGGAACAGAAAATACTATGTGTGCGCGCTCGCGGCTGCGTTTGCATGGGCAAGAGTGTGTGTACGCGCGCTTATAGGTAATTTTATATCAAGCAAAAGTAAGTAATTAGCTTTATTATGGTCAAGTGGGATTCTAATTCCATTCATAATCTTGAACCGTTCAAAGACGAATCTAACTTGGTGAAAAGATATCAACTATGTGTAATTAGAAGATATCAACTATGTGTAATTAGTTGATCTCCAACTTAAATTGAAAACCTTAATATATTTGAAGATAAATCTAACTTAGTAAGAGTATTTACTCAATAATTTGTTGAGTTTTAGTCTGATTTTGTTCATAAATTTATTTAATACGAGGTTTTGAGTTATGCTATATAATCTTGTTGCTTAACCTTTCTAAACCTTATCTGATTGCCATGTGTAATAATGCATCAATCTAACTATTTTGTTTGTATACTTTTATCGGTAGATTATATTTGCTTCTAAAAAGGCCACCTCATCAATGTTTAAGTAGTTGTGTTGGTTAAGCTAACTAACATGTAGCTAGCTAATGTTATAGGCAGATCATTGAAATGAACAGCACATTTTCAAAAGATACTTACACTAGCACAGTAAAATTGTCTCATGTAGGAACAAGTTTATCTCAATATATGCCCTATATAAACTTCTAATCTTGTTATTCTCTATGGTTATGAAATCAAAATTAGCTATATACACAATGATATTGTCGCCAACCACCAAGGAAAAATCCCCTTTGCTGAAAAGGAGTTTAGGAGTCCCCATCTTATTTAATTAAAGAATAAATGAGAAAGTGATCTAAATGTCCAAAAGGATGACTACTCTTCGAAAATTGGGAGCTGGGTTCAGGGACTAAGTCACGTAACGAGAAGGTGTTAGGCATTCGCCATGCCCTTTCGGTCTCTATTTTATTTCTATCAAGTAAGGCACAAAAATGTAAAAAAACTCACTTGAAGTTCATTTTTGGATTTCTGGCTTGAACTCGACATCAGGGGTCGAATTACCTACATATTTGGTCAGACCAACTGGAATAAAAACTGCTGAGTTCAACTTTGTCTTAGGGGAAGTAGTATACACTTCGAGTCTTAGACCTAGAATTAGAAATGCAAATGACTCTCTTCGATTCTGTAATAGAAATATGACTACGGGAATATGAGACAATCTAAGGTGATTTTTGAAACTTGAAAAACCATGAAAATTAACTCTTGAAGTAGCTTGTCACGAAGACTTAGGGACGCTCTCCGAATGATCCACGTCGCAAAGAGATCAATAAACTTTTTAGGTGAGTTTGGATGACTAAAGTTCTCGAGAGAACAAGAGTATCATTTCACCTAGAAATGATACGCAAGCTCTAAAGAGAATAAGCTTCTGAACTGAAGACAAGCAATCCCTGAAAATGAAAGCTAAGAGCCCTATTTATAGAGCTCTGGGTCGCAGAATTTGATAAGACTGGCTAACTATAAGGCTAGAGATAAGTCAGAATATTGGATTAAATTGTAGATTGATAAAAGTCAAATAACCAGCCCGTTAGACAAAAATTGGCCGGTTCACCCTAAATTTTAAAAATAATTTCTTTCAAAATTTGAGGCATTATCTGACCCTCTACTTGGTAATTATATCTAATTTTGTTGATGGAATGTACTAAATTCGGGATAATTCATCTTTCACCAGATAAATCATAAATTTGATCTTTGCATCAGGATAATTCAAAGATTATTTTCTTAAATTATCTAGACAAACTAACTAAAATTAAAATAATTTAGATATTGGACTGGACTGGACAAGACACAATTGGACTGGACTGAGCCCACTTATTAATTGGACCTCTATCTGGACTGGCTCGTTGGTCTGAACAATACCAATGGACTTGGACACTTATCAATTTGATTGGAATGATCAAGTCACATTACTAGCCCTAAACTCAATAATGTATTCTAACTAATAATAAATTGTACAAATTATTAAATTAATAATAACTACAAAAATAGGGTGACTACAGATATTTCACCATAAGTGTTATTTAATAAGTCAAAAGAAATTTGACCCATTTGAAAATAAGCATGGATATCTTTGAGAATAACCATGAAAACATAAATTGAATACAATGAGTTTTATTATGTAGTTCAAAGCTTCCAAAGTAGATGGCTATAAATTAAGGCTGTCCCATGCATGGGATCGTCTTAGAGCATTTGTTCATAGTACAAATCTATGTTGCCTGTTAGGATCATGCATTTACTTCTGCTGGCTGTTAGGATCGGGTATTTACTTCTACACTAGAAGCAATTGCTTTTAATAAGGCCGCAACTTTATTTTCTTATACTCGCGACAAAACTTTGATTTGCCAATAATTCTTCCCTAGGAACACTCCGGGAAACTCGAACTCATGACCTACTTTAATACTAATTGTTATGGTCAAGCGCTTAATGGTAAATTAAAAGTCATTGTTGTGAGTGATGGTGCAACTTTATTTCCTTACACTCTTGTCACGTCAACTCGCGTGCATGGTCGACCACACGAAGGAGTCGATGCACGCAACCAAACTCTAATCTGCCAAATTGATGATCTTATTTTGGGTGCTACATATGACTAACTCTATGAAATGAATTGAAATTCAAGGTAAAAGTGATGGGTGAGATAATGTCTTCCTTAGTCCTCAAATCAAACAAAAAGAGGAAGAATCTTCATCAACCAAGTATATAAGAGAGTTACTCAGAATGTCGGAGTAGAAAGCGCACAATAGAGTACTATTCTAATGGTTTCATGTATAAGACTACACAAGGATGGACTAGGTGAAGATGTTGATGTCAAATCATATCGAGGTATTGCATATAGATAAACGTGGCATCATATTCATCGTGTCAATGTGTGATAGCTATTAATCATTTTCTAAACTATTGCATGTGAATGCCGTCGAATGTGTCTTCAAATATCTTGACAACTCAATCAATTAGGTCGTGGTATTTAAGAATTGCATCTTTAATTGAATTGAATATTCAATCTCGTATTCTGCAGGTTCCCAAATGGATAGAAAAGTGTACAAGTGGGGTTCCCAGTATCTAGGCATCCAAATCCAAAGAAGTTCTCATAGAAGTCCTTGGTAAGTTGCACAAAATTCTTTTGATTGGAACCGGTGGCGACTTCGTATAGCAAAAAGAATCTACTATCACTTTTGATGTCAATAGCCAATATATATATATATATATATATATATATATATATACTTTGACGTAAAACAAAGTTATTTGTTTAAAAAGGCAATTGTTCAAAAAGTCCAAGATCTTTTAAGGGGATCTTTCATCATGGGGAGTTGTTGTACACAACTCTTTTGGGTGAGGTAGACCTTAAAAGATCTTGGACTTTTTGAACAATTGCCTTTTTTAACAAATAACTTTGCTTTAGGTCAAAGAACAAATCATGGTGATACCCAACATCATTGTAATTGCCATCATGTCACTCAGTGAGATAATCTTTTGCGTCAATCATCAACCTAAGATCAAATTTGTTCCCAACCCATTCTGGTCACACCCAAGGGCCCACTAGGGGTCCCATTTTGAGCCAACACGTCAACACATTCAACAATAAATTTTTTAACGCATTGAACCGGTCAAAGTGCGCAGGCCCAAGTCACATGCATTTTTCGTTCCGCAAGCCTCGTGCGCTACTTGGATGCCAATTATTTCACGTCAACGTGACTTAGGTAGCATACTCGTCATGACGCGACCACCCAAACACCTTTTCACCAAAAACTCTGACCAATGGCATGCCCCGGGGCAGAGGGGTTCGGCCTTGGCCTCCCTTTTGGGGTCGGCCTCGGTCTCACCCTTGGAGTCGGCCTCGGCCTCACCCGAGGGGTCAGCCTTGGCCTTCCCCATGGGGTTGGCCTTGGCCTTCCCCCCAGGGTTTGGCCTTGAGCCTTCCCCAACTTGTCCACTTTCCGCTCGATGCCCTTTTTTGCACATCTTTCATTATGTGTGCCTCGTACGTGACTTTGATGCTTTGTTTCTTACGTTGGCATGACTTACGGTCGCTTATTGACCCCCGACTACCCAACTCTTGGTCGTTCATCAAAATACCAAAACACCAACCGTCGACTTGCCCTAAGGACTATCAAAGGGGGGGCCTTGGCCTCCCCTTTGAGGGATGGCCTTGGCCACCCCCTAGGGTTGGCCTCGGCCTCCACAAAGTGGTCAGCCTCATCCTCCGCAAAAGGGTCGGCCTCGGCCTTCCCCCCAAAGTTGAGCCATTGGCCTCCCCTCCCACACGTACTTTCCCTCATGGGGTCTTGTATCTCCACGATGCCCACCAGTGCTCGTACACCTACCTCGTGACGTCTGTCACCCGCAGTCCCGCACTGTCTCCTTGATGCCCGTCGCTTAAATTCGCACACTACCCCTGACTGACCCTTCGCAGACGGCCCTATACCCCCACTCCCAACTTTATCATTTCCAAAGATCGCATTCATCATTATTGTAGAACATGCACATTTGGCTCACGCCCCATCTTTGGGACACTCGACGTGTGCCTGTTCACCATCTACGCGATGGTCGTCACTGCGTTGGTGCGCCACTTCCATAACACGTGCCCTCGGCATAAGGTATTGTCTCACGACAATCGTCGTTGCGTCCGTGCACCACTTCCATGACACGTGCCCCTGGCACCAGGTATTGTCTCGTGACGATCGTCGCCGAGCCCGTGTGCTACTTCCATAACATGTGCCCCTGGCACCAGGTATTGTCTTGTGATGGTCGTCACCGCGCCCATGCACCACAGTCAATGTCTCATGCCATTGGCATCCCGCCAATGCGCCACAATCAATGTCTCATGTCATTGACATCGAGCCCATGCGCCACAATCAGTGGCTCGTGCTGTAGGCACCGCGCCCATGCACCACAATCAATGCCTCATGCCGTTGGCATTACGCCTATGTGCCATAATCATGTTACATGCCTCCGGGCACCACACCCATTCACCACACCATGCGGCCCCGCTATGGACATGGAACATGCTTCGACCCACTCTCCAAAGTGTGCAAAATTCTGAGGGCTCCGCTAGTAGTACTCCAGCACGAGGACCTTTCACAGCAGGATAGGCTCGTTATCACAAAGCTATAGCCATTGGGGTGACTTGGATGACACTAGGCACTGAGCTACAACCATCGATGATCATCAGAGCCCCCAGGACGATGACCCCCGGGTCACTCCAGGACATGAGCAGGTCTTTGGAGGGCATTGCACCTAGTCAGCCTGGTAGTTGGTCATAGGGGCCTCCCCTCACAGCTGTCAGGTTTTTTACGCGTATCTTGATGCACCTTTATGGGATTCAGTAAGGGCTTGGACCGGTGGCTAGGGCAACGGGCTTACTCTGATCAGGCCGACGCTGTGTGGTCAGTCTTCTCAGACAGGTAGAGCGACGTTGTGTGGGGCAAGGCAGTGCAAATTTGAGAACCAGCAGTGTAACGGAGAACTGGTGTTTTTGGACCCCCTGGTGACGTGTCACTCCCAAGGGTCGACATGTGGCATTTAATGACATAGGCATACATTTGCCTATAAATAATGGACTTTGTGACTTATTCAAGGTCCTTTACTCATTCTCTCAAAATCACTTTCTCACTCTAGAACTCAAGAGCTCTTGGATTCTAGAGAGAGAGAAACATAAGTGGACATAATCTTGGACATTACATTGGACCCTGACTAGGACTTTAACTTGGACTGTCGACTGCCGGTCATGTTCGCCTCAGCCTTGTCTCCACAGCATTGCCACTCCTCATGGCCTGTCTGGGAAGCCTTGCTCTCTGCCTTTACTGTCTCTCACTTTGTACATCTCAAAGCTGACTCAGACTGCAGCCTTTGTGGCACCTCCACGTAGGTACGGATCCACTTTCCTTGGCATCATTTTGGCGACTCTGTTGGTGATGTGAGCATTGTATTGTAGTCTGCATATCTTCCACACTTAGATATCATGCCTGTATAATGGATAGTTACCAGGACAACCAGCCAAGGCCTCATTCCCACTGTGCAAGAAGAAGACCATTTCGACGACCAGGAAGAGACCAGTGCCATATGACTCCATGACCAGCCACCAACCACTGCACCCGGTGTACAAGTGGTTGTCAACATAGCCATCCAGTAACTTACTCCCACCATAGCCAACTTGCAAGACTCTCAAATCACTCTAATGGCTGCCATTATGGAAATGCAAAGATCCATACAGGCATTGGCCTCACAACAATCCATTCCACTAGTCCAGTCTTAAAGACCTGGGTTGGCTTTGGACGCCGCTCAGGCCCCAATGTCGCGGCCACTGCCACCTCCATCATCCAGACCCTTGGCGGTAGGACTCCCGACATCCTCACCACTAGTAGCTGACGCGTCTCCTTCTATAGTGCCATGCCGCATACCAAAAGCAGATCTTGGACTGGCGTCGCAACAGATTCTTCCTACTGTTACACATTAACATATGCCAACCCAAATCTCCTTCAAAACCCATGACTCCATTGAGATGAACCCCAACCCTTAGCCAACTGAATAGCACCAAACCACTGGCCAAGTGGTGGACATGTCTCGCCCACCCACCCATGCCCATTTACAATTGCAACCACTAGCCCGTATCATGTATCAACTCTTCATTGCTCCCGCTCACCAACTTGCCCTATCTAGGGGCTCAGGGGCTCGCGGCGCCCAGCCAGCCATCATCTCTTGATCGGCAATGAGGAACCATCCCCCAACTATGTCACCAAGTTAGACTTGGAAGCAGTCATCCACCACCTATCAAAGAACTCCAAGCCTGACTCCTCAGCCCGGCTGATAGGCCATGCACCATACGCCAACAACATAGCTATCACCACATATCCACTCAAATACAAGTAACTGACCTTTGTGCTCTTCAAAGGGCGAGAAGGCAACGCCTATGAGCACTACCAGATTTTTTGGCTCGTTGGAGAAATACATCCTCAGAGACAGTTTAAAGTTGAGAGAGTTTCACAAGTCCTTCACTGACTTGGCTTATACTTGGTATCACCAGATCCCTGCGAGGGCTGTCAATTCATGAAGTGACATTGTCCAGGTGTTCTTGGATAAATTTCACTATGAAGCTGTTAGAGTCCCTATAGTGGACATTGCAGGCATACGTCAAAATCTTGGGGAGGATTTGAACAAATATGTGCATCGTTTTCATCTCAAGTGCCTTGAATGTACAGACTCCAGCAAGGATGAGACGTTGGTTCCAATATGCATCAAGAATATGAGTGATGTATACGGGGTGCATATTGAAAACTTATAATTAAGGTCATGGGGTCACCTCAAAGAGACAACCCGTCGCACTTACGAGTCGGTCGGTCCTGTCAAGCCATGGAAGCCTCGCTCGTAAAATGCACTTCTTGTGACGGCAGAAATGTCTTGAGCTCAGAACAACAACAACAACAACCGCAGTGGTTACAAGCATCAGTTTCAAGAGGGGGACCGACGCCCCTACAAGAGAAGGCAGGGAAAGCCTGCACCCGAGTACCCATGTGACTTGAAGACAGTAAATGAGCTTCTAGCAGAGTGGGTGGCACATGACAACAATTTCCAACTACCAGCAATGAGGACAAACATCACGGAGGCAGATAAAGCCAAGCCTAAATACTGCCCCTACCATCGAGCCGTTAGGCATCACCTCAAAGATTGCCATGGGCTAAGGGACATTTTTACAAGGAAGGTCGTTGCGGGTGACCTAAAGCTAAGAAAGAACAATGATGTGTGTTGGCACCCTACCCACCGCATGGCAACAACAATCAGGAGCATTAGGTTCTCATGGCTGTCACCGATCATATTGAGCCTGTCATCACCGAACCCTCGATGGAGGCCACCCCCACGGTCACACCTTCACCTAGTCAGCCAATGTCCTCTTTTGGGCAAATGCCAAAAATCAAAGGTTTCTTTGACGAAATGAGGTTTTCACCCGCCGCTAGAATCTATCGATCCAACTGCCTGATCGAGGTCACCACCAGCCTTGGTCCTTAATGCTTCACTGCTCAAGCCAAACTCTGGCATATCCCATCCACTACATTATTTTTTATGGATGAAGACTTGCCGCTAGTTGAACATCATAACCGGCCATTGTTCCTAGAGTGTATAATTAATGGCTTGGGCTTCCGTCATGCCTTGGTGGACTGCGGTGCCTCAATTAATATCATACCTCTCATTACTTTGCAAAGGGTTGGCATCCCCACAAGAAAGATCATACGAGACCCAATCAAGATCACCGACTTCAGGTAGGGTCCCCAGTCGACCCTCAGCCATATCACTATCGACCTCATGGTCAGAACCGTCCTCCATGACACCACATTCCATGTGATAGACAATGAGGCCGAATTTCACCTCTTACTTGGCCGACCGTGGATTCATGTCAACAAAGTTGTTCCCTCAACGTACCATTAGTGTGTAAAACTGGTGCCAGTCTTGCAAGAAGCGAGGTAGCAATGACAATCCCAGCGACCAAGGCCCCATTTGAATGTGTCGAATCATACTTTGCTGAGGCCTCATTCTTCACAGAACCTACTGAGGATGGTGAAAATGCTACACACATCAATTCAACCAAGTTGCCCAACTGGGACGAGCTATGTGGAAACAAGCCTCCCAAGACCAAAGCCAAGAAGAATAACAAGAAAAAGGGGTCGACCTCAATGACGCAGCTTGTTGCTAACACCAACTCCCCGCCTGCATCCCCAAAGTCCAAGAAACAAAAGCTTGAACCAAAATTCCAACTCGTCGTCAAAAACAGAAAAGTGATCTACCAATTATGACGGTGCGCGGGGGCTTCAGGTGGTCCATCATCTGACCCCCTCAACCATGACCATCCCATGGAGACCGAATGGTGCTGCGCGGCTGAGCATTGCCCACCAAACCCAGAACTCACCCCCGACGCAGCCCCACCTTGCTATGAAGACAGCCCTCAACCATAGGCTGAAGACATTGAAGAAATCAACATGGCTGACCTGGGCAAAGAACCCTGACTTGCATACATTGGCACAAAACTTGCCCCGGGCCGAAGAGAGGAATTGGTTACCCTCCTTTGCGAATATCGTGATGTATTGGCACGGAGTTACAATGAGTTGCCTGGGTTGGACCCTGCCTTGGTGACGCACCATCTTAATATTGCTATCGGGTCCATCCCTGCCCGACAACATCCATAAACTTTCTACCCCGAGCACGAGTTAAAAATCATGACAGAGATAGAACAATTTCTACAGGCTGGCTTCATTGAACCTATTACTCATCCCATATGCTTGGCCAACATCATTCCCGTATAAAAGAAGAATGGCCAAGTCCGCATTTGTATAGATTTTCGGGACTTGAACAAAGCATGCCCCAAAGATGAGTTCCCATTGCCCAACATTAACATGCTTACGGAGACCGCTGCCGGACATGAAACCTTTTTTTCATGGATGGCTTTGTCGGCTACAACCAAATTCAAATGAATCCTGACGACTACGCCAAGACACCCTTCCGAACTCCCATGGGTAACTTTTGTTGGAAAGTCATGTCGTTCAGCCTCGAGAATGCGGGTGCTACTTATCAAAGGGCAATGACAGCCATCTTTCACGACATGATACACCGTACAGAGGAAGACTATGTCGACGATCTCATCATCAATTCTAAAAAGGAAAGTGATCACCTCACTAACCTACGAGTAGTCTTTGATCGTTGTCACTAGTACAATATGCGGATGAATCCACTGAAATGTGCATTTTGAGTCTCCTCAGCAAATTCATCGGCTTCTTGGTCAGTCGACAAGGCATCAACATTAACCCTTCTAAAGCCGCATCCATTCAAGAGATGGCCCCTCCCAAAAGCACCAAACAGTTGAAGAGCTTCCTCGGCAAGGTTTTTTACCTCCGATAGTTCATCCCTGCATTGACCAAACTTATCACACCCTTCTAGCACTTAACGCACGAGAGTGCACCATGGAGTTGGGGTGCGCCCCAACAGTAAGCCTTTGAACAGATCAAGTCGATTCTCATGTCACCCTAAACCATGGTGGTGCCACAACGAGGTATCCCATTCTTACTCTATTTGACCTCCACGCCCAGGTCCATAGGGGCTTTACTTGCCCAAGAGGTGGATGGGTTGGAGCGTCCTGTTTATTATATCAGTCGATCAATCAGAGGACCTGAAGCCAATTACTCTGAGATCAAGAAACACTGCCTAGCCTTGGTTTACACCTCACAGAAATTCAGTTATTACTTTCTGGTGCACCAAATCACACTTGTCACCAAGGCTGATCCACTCCAATAAATGCTCACCTGCCCTGCTTGTCTGGCCGACTTACTCGCTGGTTATTGCTTTTGGCCGAGTTTGGCTTATCTATCAAGAATACTACAGCTCTATGGAGTCTAGCACTTACAGATCTTTTGGCCTTCTTCCCACAATAACAATATGAACCGACCTCGAATCAAATGCCTGGGGAGGAGGCAGCCCTGATCACAGACATTAATGAACTATGGACCCTTGAGTTTAATGGCTCAGCCATAAGCAAAGGTCCCAATGGAGCACCCCTCTGGCAAGGGGGTGCCGGCATCATTCTTTGGAACCCAGATGGTGTTACCACCTCTCTGGCCTTCAAGCTTGCATTCCCAATGTCTAATAATGAAGCCGAGTATGAGGCACTAGTCGTTGACCTCATGCTCACCATCAGTATGGGGGCTAAGGCCTTATGTGTGAAGAGAGACTCGAACTTGATCATGAAGCAGGTTGATGGGGAGTTCGCAGTCAAAGAGCCAGCCTGGCATCTTATTGTGCCTTGGTGCAACTCTTGGAAGGAAGACTTGGCCATGTCTAATATGAACATCACAACAGACATGTAGACAGCTTGGCCACGATCGCTTCAAAGATAGAGATTGATGGAGAACAACAGATGCTAACTTTATCAAGAGGACCAAACGTTGCACAACCTTAAACTTAATACCAAAGGACACCACCACAGATGATGGAGGCAGTAGATTATCGGCCAACTCAAGGCACCATCTCTTGCTTACGCTTCTACTCTCATAGACTTTTTGATGTTGAGATATGTCTTGTACAGACGATGTCTTGGAGGCACTCTAGCCAGGTGTTTGGCACCAGAAAAAGCAAAGCATAAAATTTAACTCAACCATCAAAAGTGTTGCGGCCTTGACCGTCCCCCTCTATACCGTTACCTTCAGCGCATGGACCTCTTTTGGCCATCCATGGTCAAGGATGCTTCGGATATACAACGGGATTGTCCCAAATGCCTATATGCACCAGACAATGCAGAAGCTCTTGTAATCAACGTCAAGGGTGATTAGCGCCAGCCTTTCATCCAATATCTATCTCATGGGATTCTACCTCCCGACCGTAGCTCGGCCTGATCTATCAAACAAAAATTGGTCAGGTATTTTGTGACAAAAGGTGAATTATTTTGCAAAGGTTTTTTGAGGCACACCCTGCGATACTTGCAAGGTGCCCAGGAAGTGAAGATGATCAATAAAGTGCATAATGGTGACTGTGGGGAGCATAAAGGATCTCAAAAGCTATATGCAGAATTGCTAAGGTTGGGGTACTATTGGCTGACCATGGAATCTGACTCCATCTCTCATGTCCGACACTACCAACCCTGCCAGAGGCACACCGATAGGATGCACATGTCGGCGTCTGACCTTCGCATGATCTTAGCCCCCTGGCTATTTCACTTTTGGGTTCTCGACCTCATCGGTCCCATACACCTGTCGTCTAGAGGTCATATATAGATAATGGTCGGGACATAACGTTTCACAAAGTGGGTTGAAGCCATACCTCTACGAACTGCCACAAGAGGTGCTGTTACTAACTTCTTACACGATCATGTCATCTGCCGCTTCAACATCCTCCGGTGTATCATATCCGACAATGGCACCCCGTTCATCAACAGGGACGTTCGAGCTCTCATGGAAGGATACGACATCAACCATGCCACATCAACTCCTTACTATCCACAAGGCAATGGTCAAGCTGAAGCCTCCAACAAGACTCTACTACGTGTGTTGTCACGAATGGTTCATGATGCAAGTGGGTCATGGTCCGAAAAGCTAAGTTTGGCAATTTAGGCTTACAGAACTTCCAGGCACATAGTAATGAAGGCCACACCCTTTTCCCTCAGCTACGGGGATTAGTGTGTGGTACCAGCTGAGATCGCAGTCGCCTCAACCCAACTCTCCTTAAGCTGTGATCTCGGGGAGGAGGAAACCAGAATGACGGCCATTGAGGGCCTTGATGAATAGAGAGCCAACCCTTTGTGACGAATGAAAAAGTATCATGAACAGCTCACAAAAGTCTACGGGAAGACAGTCAAGCCACGATCATTTTTTGAAGGCGACCTTGTCCTTCAAGCCGCCAAGCATGTACGTGCTAACATGTCAGCCCCCAAGTTCACACCAAATGTGGAAGGCCCATTCAAGTGCATGCAGCCAGAGACAACGGCCCCTACCTCTTGCTCAACCCGGACGATGGACTGATCATCGCCCCTATCAACGACCGCTACCTGAAGAAGTATTATGCACAGTCAACTGTGGATTGTCCCCCCCCCCTCCCGCCCTACCCGCCAAAAGCTTAGAACATTCGAACACATAGCATTTTTTTGCATTATTTGTATATAGCATTATTACAAGTTTTTATTTTACTCATGTAACGGCATTTTGGCCCAAATACTATCAATGCAAAATCATTTATTCACCTCAACTATTGTATGCAAAGCAATTTTTGTATCTTCACACATGTTCATTAAGTAACCTACTATGGGTGGGGAGGGGGGAACACCAATGGAAAGCCACACATACAAGTCATACAACTACAGCAACATGATAAGCATCATACAACAATAAGTATGAGTGCAAAAGAACCATAGGACCGCAATATCCATATCAGCAAAAATGTATACAATCAAAGGTTCGTTGGTCACTGCCGGACCCAATGTCTACAAGAAACTACAAAATACATGATATCTACTGTAAGGAAGCAAACAATGCTCCAACAGGATCAGAAGTGTATGCCACCAATGCCTGTCGATGGGACTGTAAATCCGACCATCTACCATCCCAATTGGCACATCGGTTCTCTGCATCGGTCTGCTGGCACCCAGCACCCTCGGTACATGCATTGTTGTCGACTTACCTGTAATAACACCCTCATCTGCATCACCCCTTGGCCTGGCATCATCCCCTACACCTCTCTCCGCACCCACATCTGAGACACCAATAAGCAATACTGACATGCCAAACTACCTCGCGACCTGCGCCCTAATCAACCTTAACCCTCTGTCACATGAAAAGATGTCAAACTACCGTTTTCAAGTCCCCCAAAACCTTTCCTAGAAGACCATGTCATTGACGTATGCTTTAGAAATCAGCTGACCATCTAAATCATATGAAATGAAGAAGAATCAAGAAATAAACTACAACTGATAAAGTCCAAGTGATACGAAATAGACTACCAAATGAAGGGCATATCAATAGCCTACCAGCTGAAAAATGACAGAGCAATAGTTGGTTTACAAGCTTAAAAAGGATAGAGCGATAGTCTTCAAGCTGGGCAATGACAGAACAATGGTCTGCAAGCCGGGAAAAAAATAGAGCCATATACTACCCTTTACCCAATAAAGCTTTCAAAGATTTCAAAGAAATCAAAGTATGGTTTTGAACCAAAAGCACCTGTATTCACCAGAATTAAGGCACCACCGAATTGTTGTAAAAAATAGCGTGAGCTGGGCAATGAGTAATACTCCCTCCTTCCTTAAAAGAGTGATTCATTTCACTTTGCACGTATGAATTTAGGTTATATATTGTGTGTCTTTCCCATTTTACCCTTTAGAGAGGGGGAAGAGAATGGGCGGCCATGAGAGAAAATTGGTTGGTAGAGTGTTAAATATGAAGAGAGAAATAAAATAAAAAAGTATAAAGTGGTGGGCCAGGAGAGAGAAAATGAGTTGGTGGAGAATTAAATGTGGTGAGAGAAATGGAATAAAAAAATATAAAAAGGGTTAGTATGAAAAAATACCTATAGAATCTT
Organism: Escallonia herrerae; assembly: GCA_033070095.1. Taxonomy (NCBI): domain Eukaryota; kingdom Viridiplantae; phylum Streptophyta; class Magnoliopsida; order Escalloniales; family Escalloniaceae; genus Escallonia; species Escallonia herrerae. The sequence continues at coordinate 95,723 of JAVXUP010000647.1, read as the reverse complement.
TCCTAATTTGGAAGTGATCACTTTTTGTGGGACGGCCCAAAAAAATATGATCAGTTTTTTTAGGGACGGTGGGAGTAATAAACAAGACCCACAAAAAATCTTACCTAATTGAATATGTCAGTAAGGAAATCTTTTGGGAAATCCATAACCCATCTAAACATAAATCCACCAGATTAGTGCATAAACAAGGTGCTTAGAATATAGAGAAAGAAAAGCCAAAGAAATGAACCCAAGTCTCCATTTATGTGGATATCAAATGCTTTAGGCAGTGAGGCTTTTGAAATTAAAAAAAAAAAGAGAAACAGAAGTTAAAAGGAAGGCCCGTCAACAATCTATATCCCTAAATCGGAAAGCATTAACATATTTATGTTACTCAAATTTTAAGTGTAAGGTAACCAGTTAGTGGATGAGTTTTGCCAATGAATTCTACTACCCCACAATGAATCAAACTGCAGGTCATCAAATTCTCAAGATTAACAACTAAAAAATGCATAGAAATATGGACCAACACAACACTATGATTTTGTTTTTTGAAATTATTCAGCAATCATGGCACTGTAAGTTATACGGGAATCATGGCAGGTGCAAAAGCTCTTCAAAAAGGGAAATCAAAACCCTTGTCAGAGCAAAGAGAGTTCAAATCCCTTACCTTATACAAGCAAATTGGCGAAAGTTAAATCCCCCCAAGCTATGCTACTCGATTTATGCTGAAATTCTCGAAAGAAGCAAGCAAGTTTAGGGCTTATAGAAGAAGAAGAAGAAGAAGAAGAAGAAGATGGTAGAGGCAGCAATCAGGGAAGAAAAGGGGATGCTGGAGAGAGAGAGAGAGAGAGAGAGAGAGAGAGAGATGCTATTTAAATAAAACCCTAATTGGCTAATGACACAAACCCCCCCAACTTTAGTCACTTATTCAAAAGACACCAAAACATTTCTAATATTACAAAAGGCCACAAACTTATTTATTTAGTTATTTACTTACTTAAAGTAATAATGTACTATAAATAAATATTGGGGCATTACAGATTGCAATGATTACGAAGCCAAAGGCTATCATCGAAGATTTGAACAAGCTCGAAATTGAAGCTAGAGTAACGAGAGAAGGAAGTAACTATTTGTTTCACATAAAAATGCGACCAACACTTGTTGATTGAATCAAGGAAGGTTAGGGTCAAGACAAAAGGATGTTTGAGATTCAGTGGGGATTTAAAGGGACGAAAATGAAAAGTTTTGATTGTGTTGAGGATGACAATTACGAATATGAAGGTTGGATGTAGATTCTGTCTAATGATGAATTGAGAAAAGAAATTATAAAGGTAGCCATTGTTCTAAGTACCAATTCACTCAGGGGAAATGGAAATGTACCGTGAGTTATGCCAAGATTTTTGGTGGCCTAGCATAAATAGATACATTTAACCTGCTAGCATGCGAAGGTAGATCATAAGAAGATTATCGAAAAGTTGCAACCACTCCTTGTACCTGAGTGGAAGTAGGAACGCATCACAATGGATTTTATATCAGGATTACCACGAACAACTAATAGATACGCTTATCAGGGTTGTAGTGGATAGGTTGACTAATATGGTCGACTCATTCCTACATGAGGAGGGTACTTTACTGGACTTGCCCAAACTTATATTAAGGAGTAGTTACTTGTTATGGAGGGCCAATAACCATTGAGTCCTATAGAGACACAAGGATATTGGAAGAATATTCAAGAAGGAGGGGGAACGGAGTTAAGTATGGATGGCCAATCTGAACGTACAATACAAGTATTAGAAGAGATGATGGGAGCCTGTATTATAATTTCTACAGAACATGGGATGAATCGTTGCCTTTAATCGAATTTTCCTACGACAATGCTTATCAAGCGAGCATTGAAACGGCTCTTTATAAAGTGATGTATAGTTGAAGATGCCGCACATCCATTTGTTGGGATATAGTTGAGGAACGAAGACTATTTCACCCAAAACTGTGCAAAGAAACAGAAACAAGGTCAAGGGTTATCCGAGACAGAATTCTTACTACATGCAGAATCGGCAAGAAAGCTATGCTAATAAAAGGCATAAAATGTTAGAGTTTGAGGTAGGTGACCAAGCATTTTTAAAAGTGACACCCTGGAAAGGAATCACACTATTTGGAAAGCGAGAAAATTTGAGTCTGAGGTTCATCGAACCGTTTAAAATCCTGTTTAGGATTGAGACGGTAGCTTACAGGCCTCGATCTACTTTCAGAATTGAGCCAATTGTATCACATGTTTCATGTTTAATGTTGAGGCATGTAAGCCAAATAGAGCCAGTTAAAATTCAAGATAATATCTTGTATTAAAAGGTATCGATAAAGGTGGTTAATAAAGCGAAAACATGTATTACGTTTCAAAGTAATACCGGTGATCAAAGTCATCAAGAGAAATCATGTAGTAGAGGACGTTACTTGGGAACGCGAGGCATTAATGCGACAAAAATATCCGCATTTATTTGCGGGATAAGGTTTATCCCAATTTTGAGGATGAATTTTTTTTTTGGTGGGGGAGGGGGCAGGGGGAGATATAATTAATACCCTAACTTAATCTAATTATGAGTTAGGTTAATTAAGGGCATAAAATTTATCGATAGCATTATTTTTAGCGATAATCATGTAATTAGAATAAAATAGGGGGCTAATTTGGCTTTGGGGCCAATGTACAAATTTCTAAAATTTGTGAGGTGAAACTGCAATTATGGGAAAGTTGAGGGACTAACTCGCAATTTTTCAAGAAATGATGATTGAAGGCAAGAAGAGGTGGAGGTGTCTTGTTATGAGGAAAAATTTAGGAGGGATGGACACCTCTTACTTACGAGTGTCCAATGGAAAAAAAATAAAAAGAGAGAGAAAGGGAATTGAAGAAGACAAGAAAAGGAATAGAATAAAGAAAAGAAAAGAAATAAATGAGAAAAGGAAAGGAAAAATAGAACAGAGTTTGGCCAGGGGAGAGAAAGAGGGAAAAAGGAAGAAGAAAAGAGAGAAACCAAACCCTAAGGGTAATCTCTCTCTTTCTCACATTTTCAATTAAGGTTTAACTGATTAGAATTATGTGTGGGGTTCATGGGGTGTGGGTAACCTGTCGTGGGCGGGTTCATGTTGTATGGTGAGTGTGTTTTGTACGTGAGAGGATGAAAAGGTGTAGGGGAAAGGGGATTGGGGGTGTGAGAGGGTTGTGTGTGTGCGCGTGCGTGTGTTGTATGTGAGGTGTGTGAGTGTGTTATATGTTGTGTGGTTGTGTGCGTGGGAAAGCACGCTGCTGCTATGGCAGCGGTGTTACTATGCAATATGTGTGTGTTTTGTGGGTGCAAATGTGTGTTGGTGTGGGTTATGAGATGGTGTAGGGTTGGTGGAAGGGTAGGTGGTGTGTAATTTGCTTGAGTGTGAGGAGCTGTATGCGTGAGAAGGGGTGAAGGGGGAGGGAGGCAGCAGCTGTGTGTGTGTGTGTGTGTGTGTGTGTGTGTGTGTGTGTTACGATGTATATATGAGTGTGTAATAGAAGGTGAAATGTCTTATGTATGGAATTAAGTGGTAAATTAGGGAACAATGTGGGAGCGGGTGCTTGATAACGAGGGAAAGATGAGGAAGGATGTATTTTTAGGTTATTGAGTGAATAATCTATCAAAAGAGTGAACAGTAAGTGTAAGTGCACTAAAGGTAGCTAAGGTCTAAACAGTCTACTTTCAAATTTTTAAAAATAGTTTGGAGCGGATTTGGAGAAATTGAAAAAAAAACCCTTGGAATTTTTTACGAAATCTACGATGTGGAAAAATTTTGGATTTTTCCGAGTTTGGGAAGGGGTTAGCTAACACATATAATGTAAAAGTTTAAGGTGAATTTAAAAATAGCAAACAAATGTAGTTTCGCGTAAAAATTTTATGAGTACCATAAAATAGTAAGATGCTTTAATGTCTAAAATATCTGGGCATTTCGAACCAGATAGTTATTTTAGCTGAATCGGCTTTCAAGCGCTACTTAATTATCGGTTAGGAATTTTTTAGCAAAAAATGAATATAGATGCCTAAAAAGAGGTTTTAAAGTGATTTTGGGATTTTTGTAAGGGCAAGGGGCCAGCAAGGGACGTTTTGCTAATTTCACCTAAGCCAGGAGGTGTTTTAGTATTTTTCCTTATAAAATTTTGAAGGACTTTTTGGTCTAGAAATGGATGAAGAACATCTAAAAAGTGGTTTTAAAGCGATTTTGGGGTATTGGTTGTATAGCAGCCATAGGGGTATTTTGGTAATTTATCATGTTAGCGCTAAATTTTAGGGAACGCGTGTAAATAAGTGTCCGGAGTGACGGGAAACGAGCAATGGTGTTAATATGCCTAAAATGAGGGATTTTGTTATCGTTAACGCATCGATAAGATTAAGTTAAGGATCCAATTATCGGGTCAGCATAACTAGCTATCATAAGACGCTATGAATGGTTAAATGAGAAGGGGTAAAATAAACTGTGTGTACATGTTTAAATGATGCCTGACGAGTAAGGTCTTATTTGATTAGCTGATCCCGCTCATCGCGATAAGAGGTTATGAGTTACGTCGGTAATAAGCCAATCAGTTAAGGACAAAGCGAATCTAATACGCTAATACATTATTTTGGTTAGCATTCTATGTTGAGGACATTTATGTTAAACTCATGTTATTATGATTGGACACCGGTAGTCATTGTGACTGGTAATTGTTTATTTGAATTATGTTGTTGAGAACTTTAGGTAGAATAATTTCCCTTGGTCCGCCACGTTGATGAAATTAGTAAGGATAATGCATATCCTAGTATGCTATGATTCGATTCGATTAGCATAGCTGAAGTTGGTGATAATGTGGTGCAGGGATTGTTCAAATTTAAGTTCAAAACGTGTCCACCAGTTCTGATAAGGATATCTTATATTCCAAAAAGACTATAGTGAATTCAATAATACTTCAGATAAGTTTGAAAACTTCTTCAAATAGATCAGATATCAAAATCCAAATATTGAATTAGTACAAAGACGAAGACCATGGGAGCCATTTAGAAACGTGTCACGCGTACCATCACTGACACGTGAGACAAGGTTCAGAAATTAAGATTGCGATCTCTAGCTCATCCCACTGAGCTAGCCCACGTTCCAATCCACGTGGGTAAGTCAAAAATAGATAAGTCACATACACTATGACATGGCTCGCCAGATTATAAAAATATACACCAAATTAACTTAATAAACACCAACAGTTTGAAGCCGGTAAAGTCATTCTCGTTTACACGATTCTACGCAGAATAGTTTTATTCAAGGACTAACTTCAACAATAAAATTGACGAATTCTAATAAAACTCAAAGGAAGAGGACTCGTTACTGTTTCCGTAACGTCTAAGATCATAAAAAATGGATAAGAAACGAATAAGATGGAGTAAGTCAAAGTGAGCTGATTTGTAGTGTCAAACAACAACTTTTGCACTGATGAATAGCTTTCAAACTGAATTTTGATCAGGAAATAGAAGTAGGCTGATTTACAGTGTCAAAAACAGAAAAGTCTGCACTAATAAATAACTTTCAAACTCAATTTTGACCAAGAACCAAATAGATTATGATAAAACCTTAAACTACAAAGTTGAAGAATACTCTTCAAGGATTTCAGAATGTTAAAGATCATTAAAAACCAATGAGAAACAAATAAGATACAACAAATTGAAATTGGCTGACCTGAATTGGCAGAAATATAAGCATAACAATGTTCAAGTCTATTTTTGAATATGGATCACTTCGAATTTCGGAAAACACAAAACTACAAAGTTGTATTAAGCTATTTGAGGTTTTAAAAAAGTGTAAGAACACTAAACTTGGCCAAGTAACGACAAAGTTACAGACTTTTGAATTCGCTACAAAGATTTACAATAAAAAGATCACGAATCAAAGTCAATAATCAGAAGTACAAAGAACTATTTAGCGTAATGATCAAGAATGTAATTAGGGTTCCAAAGAATCAATAGATCTCTTTAAACAACAAATCAATTGATGAACGGATCGATAATTAGAATTTAGATGGGGTAATGCGTGAGAAAACCCTTACCTCAATTGCGTAAATCAACTCTAAGTCTTGATCTTCTCAAACTAATTATATCAAAAATCCTAATATAATAATACCCAAAATTTCTATTAGACTCTATCAATCACATTAGCTTATGTGGGTTTTTACCACAAACCTCAATCCCAATATCAAAATAAGATATTACCTCAATGTAATGACCAAAATTTGAAGAGTATTCTTCCTAGAGATTCTTTGGAGGCTCTTCTGAAGTTTGTGTGCTCCTAAGAATTATATTGTACATAAGTCATGAGCCTAAAAGGAATGTAATTATATTCCTAACACAATAAGAATTGGAAAATACCCATTATGTCCCAAAATTTTCTAACTTTATAAATGGGTCATACTAAAGCCCAAATTTAAATTAGGTCATCTAATCCCAAAAGTATAACTCACTTTCGAGTAAGAAAAATTTAAATTGATTTTTAGGCCCACTATATAATTCAAACTCACAATACATTCTAATTCGTACTTACACAAGTATCCTGATTAAAAAAAAATCTGGGGGTGTTACAGATTGCAGATTTCGTATCGAGGTGTATGGTTTGTTAGCGGGTTAAGGCTGAGCATTAGTGACCTGCAGGCAAGTTACAATCATTAGATATTCCTCAGTGGAAGTGGGAGCATGTGACCATAGACTTTGTAGTTGGCTTACCGAGGACCTCATGTAAGCATGATGCAGCTTGGGTTATTGTTGATCGTTTGACCAAATTCGCACCCTTCCTTGCTATTTGTGCCAACTAAACCACTGAGAGGTTGGCTAAGCTATATATTCAGGAGATAATTAGGCTACACGGGGTGCCAGTATCCATTCTATCTGACAGAGACCCACATTTCATATCTAATTTTTGGACTAGTCTGCACAAGGCTTTAGGCACTCGTCTGGATTTCAGTACGACTTTTCATCCACAGACAGATGGTTAGTCTGAGTGTACTATTCAGACCCTAGAGGATAGGTTACGTGTTTGTTCATTAAATCTTCAAGGTAATTGGGATGAGAATTTGCCTTTAATTGAATTTGCCTATAACAATAGTTATCAGGCAAGCATTGAGATGGCTCCATCTGAGGCTTTATATGGGCATGGGTGCCGATCACCTACATGTTGGTACGAGGTTGGTGAGCAAAGCTTATTGGGACCCGAGGTTGTTCAAGATACTTCAGACAAGATATAGTTAATTAGGGATTGTATACATGCAACGCAAAGTGGCCAAAGAAGCTATGCCAATAATCGTCGTCGTGATTTAGAATTCGAGGTTGGTGATCATGTCTTCTTGCGAGTTTCACCATGGAAGGGCTTGATGAGGTTTGGAAAAAAGGGAAAGTTGAGTCCTAGATATGTTGGACCTTATGAGGTTTTGGATAGAGTTGGCCCTGTTGCCTATCATGTTGCCTTGCCACCGGATATGTCTCGTGTGCACAATGTCTTTCATGTGTCTGTTTTGAGAAAATATGTGCATGACTCATCCCATGTCGTGGAGTACAAGCCTTCACTTATTTGTGAGGACCTATCAGTAGAGGAACAATCCATCGAGATTTTGGGCAAGCGAGATCAGATTTTGCATACCAAGACTATACCTTTAGTAAAAGAGCTTTGGAGGAGGCCACGTGGGAACTTGAGGAGTCTATGAGAAAGAAATATCCATTCCTATTCGATAACTTGAGGTGCGTAAATTTTGAGGACGAAATTTTTATAAGTAGGGAAGGATGGAAGACCCCAAATAACTAGTAATTAAATTATTATTATGTTTAGGGCATCTTTGCAAATCTAATTATTTTTGGGGTATTTTAAAATAAGTAATGAATAGTTTGTGGGCTTTTCTTTATTACCAAACTTAGAGACTTTTAAGGGCTAGCCAAGTCTGCTTATCGACATATTCAGTTTTGCCTTACAGAGAAATAGCAGAAGGGGAAAACTAGGGCTTTGGAGGGATTGCAATTTTCTACACACAATTGGTAAGAATCTTGAACCTACTTTTGATTATAAGGATGAATTAGATCATATTCTAATTTTTCTTATTAAGATTTTAACGTAAGTGAGCTAATTACAATATTTAAGTTTTGAGATTTTCGAAAACTTACGCAATTTGGTGAAGATTATTGTATAAATTTGAGGTAAATGTTTCATTTATATACCCACCTCATTATTATGCCCTTTGATCGAACAATTTCATCAAAATTATCATTAGTTACTTTGACGTGAAATTTTTGCATCAACTTCTTAAACTCATCATCAAATTTTATTGCCCTGGTTACGGTGCACCTTCGCTGTGTATGTTTCATGCCGCAATGGTCCGTTCACTCTTTTTTCTTTTGGTACTGTTTGGCCAATTGGCCGTTTTCTGTGCACGGTGTAGCTGTGCACGTTGTTGCTGTGTATTGACAAGAAGCAATCATTGCCAATCAATTGCTTCAAGCAATTTTCAGGTATTTTGCCGTCGGGTGGCTTGCCAGAGGTGCATACTTTTTGTTCACTTTTCGACCATATTTCATTATTTGAAAATCTTGTGATTATGCAAATTCGGATTCAAGTGATTCCACTTCCGTTAAACTCGTCTCTCCGTCCTCTTCGATTTGAGTCTAATATTGAGTAGTTTCTGAAATCGTTAAGTCATCCTTATTGAAATGCGAGTTTTGATACTTTTACTGCTAGTATATCCGTGAGATACTTTGATGTCTGTTTGACCTCTTTGAATTGAACTAATATTTTAGAACCTTCACGTAATTAGGTTAACGTGATACCATGACATGATATGGCAATTGCTACCGATATGCAAACTTCAAATTTAGAACCTTTACGTACTTAGGTTAACGTGCTTTATACTCACCTATTTCGTGATTGTATCGTATTTGATTATTAGTTCAATTATTTGAATGTGACACTTTGACTTTGATTTGATCTTTGATATGGGTTAATATTCCGAAATGAAATTTGTAGTGCTAAGATTATTTTTCGTCTATGCACTTCGTTTTGATATGTTTCGTTTTAACTCAGCTATATATTATTGAATACCAACGTTGAATTCCGTGTGTGTATTTTTGTGATCTTTGCTGGGTTTGTGCTCACCTCCCCTTTCTTTCCCTATTTCAGGTAATTAAGCTGAGACGACTTAGAGGAGTTAATAGCATTATACTTAAACTTGGAATTCAACTTTAATTGATAACTCGCTTAATAGTTTCGCAATAAGAACCATGTAATAGTTTTTGATTTAGTGACTTTTGGTACCTCAATATTTGGGAAGGAACTGTTGTTATCAGATTTCCACTGCATTTATTGGAGTTTGATTATGAATGTTAGCTTTTGATTTGAGATATGTTTAGAGCTCTGATTACCTCGTCGAAGTTATGTTTTTGTAAAATGTTTTGAATATTATATTTCTCGTAAGCATGAATATTTTGAAATAGTATGTGTAGGTTCGCCTCCCGGTAGGGGATGTGACAGTTTATGTCATTCGCAATGAAGATACAAGTAGGGCTATCTCTTTAATCTGGAATGAGAGGAGTATATGTAAAAGATATTAGCAGTGCTATTCCTTTTATTTGCAAGGAGAACGCTAAAGGTGTTGATATTCTTTTCTTTCGGACGAATTTTGAAATACATTAATCATTTGATAAGAGATTCTCTTGTACGAAACTTTGCCACCCTGCATAAATAGAGACACTGATAACGTGCACATTGGCTTTGTTTAAATCTTTTTTTTTTTTCAGTTTTGTAAATAGGAAAAAATAAATACGTTTGACTCACAGTTTTCGTTTTTTTTCTTCAGTTTTGAAAACTAGTTTTTAAAACAGGTTGTTTTTGAAAACTCTCAGTTGGAGTTTTGAGTTTTGGTTTTTATTTTAAGACCACTACCACCACAGCCATCGCCCACCGCTAGCACCCACCGCCGGTGACGACCATCGCCGGCAGCCACTGCCACGCCCCATCACTTCCATTGCAAACCACCACAAAAAAAAAACTGGATAATCAAACAACCATTTCTTTTTGTTAAAAAAAAATCGAAACTGATTCTATTTTTTTAAAAATAAAAAATTAAAACTGGAAGTGTTTTCAAATACTATATTTTTTTGTACATAATGGCTTTGGCTTTCAGTTGGTCCCTTTTAGCTTTTGGACTCTCAAAAATGTTGAAATCTCCATAACAAGATTGGCGAAGCTTTTAGCTCGACATAGCGAGAATTAAGTCATTTAGCGGCGAAAGTAGCACTTTAGCGTTAGATTGCCGCTAAATATCATCAACCTTCTAGAAAAGTTATTATTATTATTATCTCCCCGTTAACGCAGTGGCCGTAGAAGGTTACCCGACAAACTGGCAAACGAAAGCCAAAAAATATCGGTGTTCGTCCCGGCCAAAATTGGGGTACCTTATTGTGTGTGTTTGTGTGCAGTCCTAACAGCAGATCTTCTCCCGACGCCCTGCGCGATGAGATCATCGTCATCTTCATTGATGGTCCTTTTAGTGCTGTTGTTCCTGCTCCTCCTCTCCTCATCGACGTCAATCCAAGCCGTCGATTCCAAATCAGACGGCGGCGGCGGAGGCGGAGCACAGTGGCAGATCCTCACCAAACTCAACTTCTCTTCTCAGATCAAGCTCCACCCCCACCTGCTTCTCATGGTCACCGTCCCATGTAATTCTCTCTTTTAACTTGATTGTGTTTCACTGTTACGAGTTTTTATGTAGACATTATTTGTTCAAAAGCATTAAATGTAGCACTTTGTGTACAATACTAACGGTTACTACGTAACAAATTGTATTGCAACCTTTTAGCTTCACACACTGCTCACTTAGGGACCCTGCAGTCGTCATTCGCTTGATTCGTTCTACTTGTCAATATAACGTTGCAATTTTAGGCTATATAAGTTTGAACGTATCCTACATACTAGTTGCTTTGCACCCAGAATCCTGAAAAAGTATTGAAAGAAGAGTTAGAAGGAGAGGGGGTGGTGTTGGCAAATTTACTGGCATACCATGTTGGATGCAGCGAATGTGGACATCCAAAAGAGCGCGCGACTCTCTTTTGCTCTCAGTTTTTACTGGAAAGAATATGATCGAACTAGAATGGGAGCTTAACTATCTCTGCCTATTTTCCCCCACTTGATGCAGGGCTAGAGTGGGGGAGCATAGGCCCCTAGAACAATCTAGAGTTTGGAGCAGCTAGACTACTCTTTCTTTTGAGATATCTTACACGATATGATTTGTAAACTTTTTGTTTTTCCACTTGAAAAGTCCCAAGTGGTGGTTATTGTTGCTTTTTATACTCATCACATCAAGTGGCTATCAGCTACTTACCTTGTGAAATAAAATAAGTAAAAAGGTAAGTTTGGCCATTGCTGTTCACTTCTTGAGACATTTCTAGGCAGTAGATCTCCCACCAATGGTGTTACAAATGGGGCTAAAAAAGAGGTTAAATGGATTTTTATGGGGCCAAATTTGGAGTGAGAGAGGGGTGGGGGAGGGAGCGCACCTATAGCTGCAGACTTTGATAAACTCTAGATTTGATATTCTCTGCTCCTTATTTTCTGGCATGTGTTGTGATGTTGTGTTTCTTTTACTTCACCTTTTACTATTAATTAGTGGTTTGTTGCAATGTATCAGTACCTCTGAATTGATGAATGAACTTGTTGTCGAGCCAACTTTTTCTCGATCTTGTGAGAGTGATGATATCTCCGTTTTGTACCCCACCTCTGAGAGTATATGATCTCTCCTAATACTATTGGTTTTACACCAAATTTGTATCAAGTGCCTTAATTAAAGAGGTTTGCTTTCACTGAAATATGTAGTCTTAATCAAAACCCCATTCAACCAAACAGTTCACCCAACTATCTTTGTCAGCAACTCATTAAAGTTGATCAGTGCAGCAGTTTGAGAAAAAACTTTCAAAACCCTCTTCGAATAGCTGCTTCATTTAACTTGAGCAGTTCAGGGAGATAAAATGTAGATTGCTATTGCCTTCGTCGTGGACTATAGATGCACCACCGTTTGTTGCTACCACACCACCAATCGACATCACCGCGTCTTGATCTCAAAGTTCCTGTTATTCAGAAGAAAGGAGAAGAGGCACACAGCAGATCTTGCCCTCTTGATCGTGTTACCACGATATCTTCTTTGTCGTAGTTCACTTTACTGTCGATGCCGACGTGGCTGGGACCTACCTGCATCTCGCAACACTATTGCAGCTTGCTTGATAAGCACTTTACTTCTTGGTGTGTGTTTTGGTGTTAGATGACTTTTTGATATGAAATCAGGCATTTTTTATTTGCTTTAGCGATTCATTACTGACCTGACCCGACCAAACTTTTCTGCCTTTCATCTAATGCCGAAATATCACCGCCCCACAACGAAACCAACCCAAGACCCTGAGGCCGACACAGAACTCCAATACAACTTTCTGCTTTTACTCCACTTTTGCCTCAACAGGTTGCTCGGCCAATTTCACCGAAAACAAAAACCATTTGAAAAAGAGAGAAAAAAGAACAGAGATTTTTTTGCATTCACTCCAAGATCTCTTGGCCTTGTGAAGCACTTAAGTCACTTAGAGGACACTCAGAAGTGTGGATCACTAAAGTTCCTTGGTATGCTATTTCCAACACTCGAAAAGGTTTAAGTCTCTGCAACGCCTAAACTGGACGATTACTTTGTTGGTAAGTAATAGCTTCATAGAAGAGCCCAAAATTGAACCTAAATCATTGTCTACAATTAACCGGGTTTTGCCGCATATTGCTCCCCTTTTCCAAAAAAAGAGCAAAAATGAAGTGTTGCTTAAGTCTACAACAGGATATCCTAGATTAGATTTTTTTCTTCATATGCTTAAGTGTAGGGTATCATACAAATCCTCTCAAGGTTCATGTAGTCAAGTTTTCTGTCTTTTATCATTAAAGTTAGCATGGTATCAAAGCCTAGGTCTGATCCTAGGGCTGCGACTAGGGTTTTGAGGGCCTTCGCAGTTCGGCGGGCTGGTTGGTATGGATTATTTGTTACTAATCTGTAGTTACTTTTGCTTTTGTCATCGTTTCCTTGTTCTTGTTGTGAATCTGTTGCTTTGAGAATAAAAAGTAGTGTCACTAGTTTTTTTCTTGTTGCTATTGGTGTGGTAAATGGGGATCCTGTTTTCTGTGTCTTTGTCTACTCAAAATATGTCAGTCTGGTTCCATTCTGTGGTTTGTTGCAGCTTTCTGGTTGTTTGTTCAGAGATCAGCTGCACGATAGGTTTAATTTGATTGTCGTGTTGGTGGTGTGGATTGAGGTTGCTGATCGATTTTGACGTTGCCTATGATAGCTGCAGAGTTGAGTTGTTTGAGATCGGAAATCTTGTTCTCCTGGTGGTGGTTCATATTTCTTGTGGCGGCTTGACAGTGATGGTGGTGGACAGTGTTCATGGTGGTAGCAACTTGTTTTGGCACTTCGGGGATGTCGGGTTGCTCCGTGTTTAGCTGTTTTGGTTCAGGTTTTGGAAGTTACAGCAGTTGGGTAATTTTTGCTGTGCTAGTTCACACGTGAAGATGGGTTTGTTTTTTTTCGAAGTTGAAGCATATTATTTCGGGGTGGGCTCCATTTTTTGGTTCTTTATGAGAATTTGACTTCGGTTGCATATGAATTTTCATTTGAGGAGCTGGGCCCATTCTTCAGCAGGTGACTTGTTCAATTGGGCCTTCTTTTAGCCGTACAATTGCAGCTTGATTTTAGGCTTTTGGGTTTTCACACGTGCAGATGGGTTTTGTTTTTTTCGAAGTTGAAGCATATTATTTCGGTGTGGGCTCCATTTTTTGGTTCTTTATGAGAATTTGACTTCGGTTGCATATGAATTTTCATTTGAGGAGCTGGGCCCATTCTTCAGCAGGTGACTTGTTCAATTGGGCCTTCTTTTAGCCGTACAATTGCAGCTTGATTTTAGGCTTTTGGGTTCAGAAATGAATTTCAGTTCTGTTCGTGGGTTACTGTTTAGGGTTGGGTCCTGTGTGGTGTTAGCCTTTTGTGGTTTTAAGTTGAACCTGTTCAACTTGAGTAGAAGAATGCGGAAGTATTGTGTTATGGGTTGGTCAATGGCTTACATCCATCTATTTGCCATGATTTTGGGGAGCAATTGCAGATGACAGTGGTATTTGTGGAGTTTGAGTTTGTGTTGTGTGTTTGGTAAAGTCGAAGGATACTTTGCTTAACACTGCTTGTCTGCTTGCAGGGCACACAGCTATCTCTTTTGTGCGTTGAAGGCAAGACCAAAGGTGATGCTGCCATGGTATTGGCAAAACCGTGGTGATTTGCTTTATGTTTTGCAAACCCAATTGGGGTTACATTTGGAGGAAAGTGCAAGAAGATTTAAGTCGTGATGTTCCTCTGGCGTGATAGTTTGGATACTTGTTCGTAGTTCCAGCATGATTATTTGGCGGCTTTGGCATGGAATATTGGTGGTGGCTTTTGGATTATTGTTTGTTTTGGTTATTTTCAATAATGTAAGAAAGTGATTGGAACTTTCTATAGCGTTACCATAATTTTGAGCATGGTGTTGCTTAAAACTAGAATAGCTTATTCTAGATAGGGGTACTTTACATATGCTTAGGCTATACTATTATATGAAAGGGGTCGTTTTCTTATGCTTAAGAATATACTATTATATGAAGCCTCCTAGATTTCAAGTAATCAAGTTATAACATATTTATCAATATAGTTAGCAGAAGGAGAGAGGGAAAAAGAAAAACGACCTACCACAATATTCGCTTTCCCTTCCTTTCACAAACCAACCTGGCATCTGAACCTGAAACTGGTAAACTTTATTAATTTCTTGTATCCTGCTTGGATAGTAGATGAAGAAAAAGTTTTACTTTTCACCTCCTTCACCTTGTCCTTAACATAATTACCTATTCGTCATGACCACAGAGAGTACGTAATCACTCACATTGAGTTGGAAAACACAGGATCCAGTCCCTTGAAACCATCACGCATACACTTCAGCAAATACGTGTGACGGGTAGAGATTAAATACAGACAACCTTTGCAACCGTCTTGACAGGCGTCCCCTTGAGGAATGTAGACCAGGTGCAACTAACCCAAGTTTAGGCATTATTGCCACTCACACTGAACCCCGATTCCCTAATTAGCAAGATCTTCATGAGAGAGAGGGTCGTGCCAAACTAATTAAAGACCGTGCGAAACTAATAAAAGATCGTTGCTACCATTTGGCAACCATCAACGTGTTACCGGATTGGAAAATCCTACAATGAGATCCTCTTACAGCAATATAACCTTGATCAGCCTAGGTGACAACCTGATGATTCGGGTTACACCACTTGGGCACTTCCTTGAAGTCCTTAGTTTTGATGGTAGGCTAGACTCTCTATGCTTCTGAGATGTAGGATTATCTTGACTTTTACAATCTGCATGATACCTATCAAGTGAAGTTTGCTAAAATAAAGCTTGTCGGCTTTTGGGTCACTCAAGACACCGTGGCTAATAATCCACTCCTATATGGACTGTTGTGAGGATGAAATGGAAGGAAAATTACTTCCCTTATTTTACAAAATAGAGTAATATAATGAGTGGATGCGTCTAAGACAGACTTCTAGTTTGCGTGAATACATGGCTCGAATTGATGAACTCCATGTGAGATGTTCTGTCCCGGAGGAGCCTTATGGTAACGGATAGTAAATTCCTTGAAGGGTTAATGCCCGAGATTCATCGAGAGGTCCGTCTCCATAATCCTGAATTTGTGGAGAGTGCCTTACTGTAGGGCCTTGGCAGTTGAGTTCAGTAAAGTTCCTGTAATGAAGAACAGTGAACCCAAGTGGAAATTCAAACCAGCTGCAAACATCATCCTTTTCAGCATTCTAGTGGGATCACTTAGTTAGGACTAGTCGCTCCTAGGAACAACTGCCTCACTATGAGTGGCTTCACGGGGAAGCAATTCTCGAAATTACGCCTCTGATGGTGTTAATACTGGTCAGAGTAGAAAATCTAATGTTCAAACTTCTCGTCGAAATCGATCCAACATTGAGTGCCACATTTGTCACCACCGCTCCAGTGGTGAAGGATGATGGAAGCGTGCGAGTAGCGTTTAAACGTCTTACGGGATTTAGTTTACAAGGTTGTCATTGATGAAGGAGTACTAGGAATGTGGTTTCTAAGCAAGCTGTTGCTAAGTTAAAACTAAGTCTGAACCGTTCCCATGGCCTTTTATGGTAGCATGGTTTGAGAAGACTTCTCTTCCCGTTTTACAGAGGTGTCTGGTCAGTTAATAGATTACTCTGATGAGGTTTGGTGTGTCGCACTACCAATAAATATTGCTCCAATATTACTGATGTTGTGTCTGGTCCCTGTTAAATTAATTTAAGAGGTCTTTGGTAAATTAAGAGGTAATTGCAGTTGCAATGAGGTTTGCTGTGATGTATTACCAACAAATGTTGCTCACATATTACTTGCTAGCCTTGCGTTTTGGATTTGGATGTGGAGGATAAAGGGAATGCTATGACTTATTCCTTTCTCCACAGTGGCAAGATTGTTTGTCAACCTCTTGATAACAGTCGTACTCTTAAACCCAAGTCTCATCAACTTCATAAAGAAAAAGCCATCTAGATTCTAGCTAGGAAAGAGTTTGAGGAATCAGGAAACGTGTCTGGTCCTGTGTTACTTTGGTGGTTAAAGAAGTTCTTCAGGTTTTCCCAGAACGTACAGGTAAATTACCTTTTGAGGTAATTAATTGACACCTGATAAGCTTCCTGCTGCATTACCACCGCTGGAGGACATTTAACATGGAATTGACTTAGTTCCGGGTTCCCAATCAACTTTTTCTCTTCCTGCTTTGTTAACTCCCAAGAGAGAGGATTCATGGACAATGTGTGTTGATAGTCGTGTCATCAACTAAATACCATAAATTATGGTTTTCCATATCTCATCTCATGGACATATTTGGTTTGATGGCTGATTTTAATTGGTTCAGCGGGATAGACTTGCGAAGTGGGTATCATCCGATCAGAAATAGACTGGGAATGAATAGAAGATTGCCTTTTAACCGCTGATGGTTTATATGAGCGGTTCATTATGCCATTTGGGCAGTCTAGTGCACCTAGTACATTTATAAATATACTGATCCAGGTATTGTGTCCTTTCATTGGCAAACTTTTGGTGGTCTACTTCTTAGTTGCACAAAGCGGGGGCGAAGGCGGGAACGGGGGCGGGGGAGCATAAGCACCAAGAAGAATCTGAGGTTGGGAGCGGCTTGAATAAATAAATGCGTAAAGAGTATTATCATTTGTTTAGTGTAGTTTACATAGCCAGCAACAACAGACGAGGAGGCTTGAAGGACTTGAAGGAGGAGAGAAGTAAGGAATTGAGTTGAAAAGGGCTTGATTTTTAGGTATTCTCTCACTTGTTCCATGCATCTCCATCCAGCTAACGGGATTGAGTTCCCATATTAGCTTGGGACGAGATCCCGTGGAGCTCCTAACTTGGGATCGCAAAAGCGAGTTTCCGAGAGAGAAACGTCACCGTATTAGGAGTTTTCTGCAACTAAGGTCTACTTTGATGATATTCTAAGGAAGCCCACTTAGCTCGTCTTAAACTGTTACTTGAGACTCCTCGAGTTGTGAAGTAGTTTGCTAGTCCCAAGAAGTGCTCGTTTTTGTGAACTTAAGTTATCTTCCTTGGCATCATAGTTCCGCGCAAGGTGTTGGAATGCATCTTCTGGCAGTTTGGGCAAATTAAGAGTGGCCCGAACCAACTAATGTTTCCACTGCTCATACTTTTCATGTACTAGCCACTTTTATCGGCAATTTATTAAGCGTTTTAGTTCCATCGTGGCTTCAATCCTTGATTGCATGAAAAAAGGGAATTTCAGTGCACACCTTTTGCTGCTTGAGCTTTAATGACACTAAGCTTAAAAAGACTAAACCATCCTGACTTGCTGAATGTCTTTGAGGTAGCTTGTGATTCGTCAAGAGTGGGTATAGATGGAGGTTTGAGTCAGAAGGGTCATCCAGTGACGTTCATTCGTGAGAAACTCAATGTGTCTATGTAGAAGTATTCTACATATGAGAAAGAATTCTGTGCAGTTGTTGAGAACTTTGCTATTGCCGGTATTATTTGTTACCTCGGGAATTTGTGTTATGTTACTGATCACGAGGCCTTAAAGTACCTAAGTTCGAGCGCAACTTGAGCCATAATCGTGCCAAATTGTTTGAGTTTCTTCAGAGTTTTACTTTTGTCCTTAAACACCGTGCAGGTGTTGAGAATAAGCCGGCTGATGCTTTAAGTCGTGTTTTCCTTGTCTTGCAGTCCATGCATCAAAGCTAGTACTCTAACTTGTTCTGATTTTGGGATCAGAATCCAGGATGTTCAATACAATAACTGTCTAGATACAATGATTTCATCATTAGAGATCGTTATATGTTTCTTCGATCCAAGTCATGCATTTCCGCAGATCTTTTTTAAGATTTCCTCAGTTGGAAGTTGCACTCCGGTCTGGTGGGCTTGCCGGTCTTGGGAGGGATAAGACTGTGGCTTTAATGGAGTCCTGGTTTTGCTGGACTTTGTTGAAAAGAGCTGTTCCTAGAGTAGCTTTTCAGTGTCACATTTTTCAATTAGCAAAGGCTAAGAAATTAAAAAACCGGTCTCTATGATGGATTCTGATCCAGAAACACTACCAAAGTGCTTCAAGACATAGTATTTTATCCGTAGGCTACCAAACACAACCAGAGGGCATAATTTGATTCTTATACTTGTAGATAGTTTCTCTAAGATGGTTCACTTTATTCCGTGTACTAAGACAGCTCTCGCCTCACATGTGGCTAAAATGATCTCCGGAGAGATTGTTCTTCTCCACGGTTTACCGACTTCTGTTGTGTCTGATAAAGATGTCTACTGTGTCTGATAAGATGTCAAGGTTGTTAGCGACTTTTGGAAGATACTTTGGAAGCTTTTGGGCTGCAACTAAACTTTATTCCGGCTTTTGATCCCTCGACAGATGATCAAACTGAGTTCCTAGTTGCAATTTGGGCGATTTACTTGGTGTGTTTCATAGTACACCGCCAGGATAACTGGAATTTGTTGTTTCCAACAGCTGAATTTGCATGCAGCAGTTCAGTAAACAGGTTTACTAGTAGGAGCTGGTTCAAGAGTGTTCACCGTTTTGCTTGTCAGCTTATTGACTTTATTCTTTTGCCACCTGACTCACGTTCCTTGAGTCTGCAAAATCATTTGCCCAACATATCCTTGATTTGCATGCCAAAAGATTTCTTTAAGTGATAGAACAAACAAGTTTGCTGTGGATGTTCATCGCAGGAACCTTGAATTTTACGCCGGGGACTATGTTATAGTTTGTGTGCACCCTGCGCTATCCCGACTATTCCACTAGAAAGTTGCATGCGCAAGCCATTGGACTGTTTTGCGCTCTTCATAATTTGGGCTGTAATACTTACTCACTTGCCTAGTGATATGAATAGAAGTTGGCGTTTATATGTGGAAGACTTGTTTCCTTACCGAGATACTTTTGAGCCTCCTACGCTATGTGCAGGCCTTCCTACAGGGTGATTAACCAGTTCTTCAGTTTCTGCTCATATTCTTGTTGTTCCGGCAGTCCGACCATGTTGCCTAAAACAGATTGAAGATATTATGGAGGTTCAGATAATCAGATCCTTGCTCCCTGTCAAGAAGGTTACTGGCATCATCTTGTTAGGGCGATTTGTCCGGATTCTGATGAGTCGTGGTTCACTGAGGATGAACCACCCTGTGTTGTCCCAGCCTGTTAGAGCAATACCAGCACGATTACTTGTACCAGCAAATTTTCTTTTGGCTGGGTGGAGATGATGTGAATTGCAGACTGGCTATTGGCTAAGCACAATTTTCAAGCTTGGCCACAAACTTTTGAATAACTCTAGATTTTGCCTATGCTAATATTTTCAGCTCCTTAGTTTCTGTGATGTGTTTTAGTTTGGTCTCTTTAGTTCTACTAAGCTTTTCTTGCTGTTAGTGGTTTGTTATAAACTTATCATGTATTGGTACCTTTTTGTTGATGTATAAGCTTGTTCTTGAATTTTCTGTTTCTATATCTTCTGAGAACCAGTGAGAGTGTATGATCTCTCCTATAGCTATTGGTTCTATAACAGTGTGTGTGTGAGAGGGAGAGGGGGGGAGAGGGGGAGGGGGGGGGGAGAGAGAGAGAGAGAGTTCCACTTGTTTCATGTGTCTCGAGCAGATGGATTGAGTTCCCAAGTTAACTTAGGATGCAATTCCATGGAGCTCTTAACTTGGGACGCAAAAGAGAGGTTCTCAGGTAGATGCGTCAGTGCGTCACCATGTAGGGTGTTTCCTGCAACTAAGGTGGATACTACTTGTGAAAAATATTATTGAGTTCTTCGAGGGTTACCACTTCTCCGATTCCCTCCCTCCCTCTTGACGCACTGTCGCTTTACTGTCAGTGCCAATCTAACCATAGTCCTTCGTCCTCACTGTTGCATCTATGTTCTGATTCATGTGCACAACTGAGGTCAGACCAGAAATGAATGATTTACTTTGATCGGCCTTGCTTACGTCGATCAAATCTGAAACAATAACCTTGTTCAGGCTTATTGTGAGATAATAAAATGTGATCACTCTAAGGGTGTTGTAAAAGTTTCTGTCAATCTAGTAGGGAAACTTTTTTGAGATTGATTTAAGACGGGTAGGTTTGGGCCTTTGGGCTGAGAATGCTGGCAAATTGAATAGCCTTGCTGGATAACTGACAATGCAAGAAAGAAAAGAAGCATTCATGTGAAGCTAGAGCCAGTTCATCAGCTTCATCTATCTATGGCCATGGTTTTCCTATTCCTTTCTTCCCTCATAATAGTTTGGGTTTGTCTTTGTTGATATGGTTGGCAACATCCTAGCTGATCTGTAAATATTATCATGTGATCTTGAGGATGTAAGAAGTTGCAGACTAACTTTCATTTGTCCTTTTCGTTTAACAAATTTACTTGTCTCAAGTCTTATCTGAGTGCAAACAATTCTTGGTTATTGCGTGCTTTTCCAACAACTATACTTGTTAGTTATGATTTGCCCCCCTCTGTAGTTTCATGTTATAGTGTTGTTATCATGTCAATGCTTAGCGTAACAGTTTACAGGCAAGCTCAGATTTTTTACCTCGTGAACAAGGATAATTCATAATCTAGTGAGCTTTTTTGGACACCAGGGTCTGGTGAGTCCCGATCTCTTATGAAGGAATTATCTCGAAGGGTTACTGAGAAGCAAGAGAAGTTTGTAACTCTAAAGCTGATGGTTGTCTATAGCAATAATGATAGGATGCTGGCAGATGCCCTTGGTGCTGCTGGGAAATTGACAATTTTCTACTACCACTATTTTCTGTCTTATAAGTATCTGGGGAGACTTCGGGTACAGAATATATTATCTTCGGTTCACTATCTTATGTCGCTTTTGCCTGAAGAAATCCCCCTCAAATCTGTGAAGTCACCCGAGGACTTGAGAATGTTCCTTAATTCAACTGACAAGGCTCTTCTTCTCCTCGACCATTGTGGATGGACCTCCAGGTTACTGACGCAGAGCAAGAGAAATGGGAGCGAAAATGTTTTTGGTATCTTCTTCTTCCGCCTTTTTTTCATTTTCATTTATTGGTCTTTTGTTTGATTTTGTTCTGGCTGGAGATTAGGTCAATGGACTCTCCGTTCCTAATTGAATTTAAGTTCAATCTGTTTTCTCATATTCTTATGCACAAAAGCCTAAAGCAACAGTTTTGGTTTTTCTAATCTGAGTGTACCTTAAAGGTTGTTACCATATTACCTGAGTTTGTTTTTTGTAACTGGGCTGGGTGGACTAAATCAGCCTTATGTGTACATTATGTGGCAGTTCTGATATCCGAACCTGTATCGTTCACGGCTATCAGTCTGGCAATCATACTACGGTACTAGGTTATGTTTTTCACCAGGAGAACTAAATGATTGTTGCGAGCAGAACGAATGGGGCGCGCTTTGGAAGAAGTGATCTGTTCAGTGGCCCCTAATTCTGCGTGACTGTGTTTACTTACCTTACTTGTAAGGTGATAATCTATAAGTTTCACTTGGAAAGGTGATTTAGAGTAAGGCAAAGTACTATGACCATTATCTTATCAACAGAAAACACTGAAGAGATTTCACAAACTGCTTTTATAAAGATATTAGACTTCGTTAGCTGGTGGTTTCTCTAGCTAACATTATTTGTCAGTCCTAACTGCTATTTGTAGCAAGCATATACACGTCCCTCATACTCCCTTTATGTAATGCCTAGAAAGGAATGGCATGCGACCTGAACTACCACCAGAGACATAGTCTCCAATGCTAACAAGAAATTAACCCTGCAGAGGGTCTTCTAGGAACAGTTTTCGGTGGAGAAAGTAATGAATCGGCCGCTGCTGGAGGAAAGAAATTCCAGAAGGTTGAGTAGCTTCTTATTGCACATGAATGTCGGCTAGTTTTCAACTGTACAGATAGTTGGATGTGGTGATATTAACTTTTACGGTTTCTATGGTTTTGCAAACAGAAGATTGGCTATGAAAACATGAGGTGTGGTCTTGGAAATGAGTTTAGTGGAATTCCCTGGCTTGGGGAATTCACTCCTTTAAACGAAAGTGATTTCCAGGAGGCGGAGAGTATGAGATCCAATAATGGGGGGTCCTGTAGTTTTGAGGAGTTTCAGAGATATGAGTCTTTCTTATCAAGGTTCACGACAGCTGTGAGAGATTTCTTCCTGCCTCCTGAAAGGCTAAGATTTGGCCTGATCTCTAAGAAGTCGCTACTTTCATCTCTGGGTGTTGAAGATTCTGGTTCGTGGTTGATGATGCTTTACTCTGCGGGATGTCCTAGTTGTTCAAAGTTTTTGAAAGAAGAAGATGATCTCAAAAGTGTTCTAGAGAAGCATGCTTCAACTGTTACAGAGGCAAGTTTTTTTTTTTGTTATTAACATTACTGTTGTGATGTCTCCCAGTTAAAAGGGCGGTTTTTCTACTATTGCCTGTGCAACCATTGTGTTGCCAAATATATAACAGCTGTCATGATGTCTCCTTCAAATTATTTTCTAAGACGGTTTGGATTTTATCTATCATAAATGGCTTCTGCAGTGGACATGAATAACTTTTCTGATTAATAAAAATGGTAGGTCCTTACTGTGCTTGTACTCAGACAATAATGAATTCTCTCGCTATGTGAAGATTGTTTGAGGCTTCAATTTTTGAGAATACATGTGACTGCATTTTCCTCTTATTTTATAGCTCGAAAAGTTATAGCATGTTAGGTACCTGTTATCGTCGGGTACAAGCTGTGAGACAGATGGGTGATCCTGGAAATATGTGCTATGGCTATATATGCCTGGTATGATGACATTTTTTTCATAGTTGACCATTTGCTGCACTGGCATTTCTTTGTTTACATCCTGTTATTGCAGTCAGTCATCCTGGAAATATGTGCCGCAAGTGTTGGCTTAAAAAAATCTTACTTTGTTGTCTGTTTAACAGTTATAGTTGGTTTAACTTCTTATATGTCAATTTCAACTTCTGTACATGCTTTGCAACATATTTGTAGTTCAAATTGCAGCCCTGCTTGAACAACCTTGCCATCTTTGCGTGCTTTCCTTTTGTTCTTGAGGTGCTTCTGTTTTCTTCCTAATAGCATTTTATGTTGTTATACTGATTCGTTAATTTCTATCTGTTATGTTGCAGCTTGAATGTGATGTGCATGATCTTGAGCCCCGTTTACCTGCAGATAAGCCATCGATAATTCTTTTCATTGATAGATCATCAGATTCCTCAGTGACTAGAAGAAACAGCAAGGAAGCTCTTGATGCTTTCAGAGAATTAGCATTGCACCACAGTGCAGAAAATACTGCCAAGCCACAGAAATCATTAGCTGATGGATATCCAGCATCAAGGAGTAAATCTGGACATTCGAAATTAGTGTTGTCTCCAATTGCTGAGAAGCTAACAACACTCAAGGATAAGATGTCTATCATGGTCATGAGTGAGGGTAAACATTTTACTTTGGATGAGGTTGCACCAAACTTGCAAAGTAGTTCCTTGCCTGAGATCTTGGCATATGTTCTTAAGCACAAGAAGGGAATCAAATTGAGCTCACTGGCAAAGGATGTAGGCTTCCAGCTTTTATCTGATGATTTGGACATCAATACAGCGGAAGCTTTACCAGTACAGGCCCAAATTCAGGAATCTTCCATGGAAGATCAGTTCAAAGATATTGTTAACGAGGAACAGGCATCATATGAGTCTCGTACCTTTCATGGAGAGACCGTGGAGCTATTTAAAACCACTGATGCTGAACCTTTCCCTCCTAAAGACCAAAAGGCTTATGCTGATACACCTGGCAGTTTGTTTAGATATGAAGTTGAAGCAGATGCCGCAGAATGGAAGGTCGAAGAGAAAACGTTCTCAGAGGTAGAAAAGGCGGAAGGGCTGCTTCATGTAACTGGTTTCAAGGGTTCCTTTTTCTTTTCTGATGGTCAGTCTCTGCTGCTTAACTCTCTGAGTCCTGCACAAAAGATACCTTCAGTGGTCATTATCGATCCTCTTTCACAGCAACATTATCCCTTACCTGAAGGGGCAGCTGTCTCCTATTCTACTCTCTCTGTTTTTCTTACTAGTTTTGTTAACGGAAGTCTCGTTCCATATCAACGTTCTGAATCAGTTACTTTGAGCCCAAGAGAATTTCCAAATCCTCCTTTTGTTAATCTAGATTTCCATGACGTGGATTCCGTCCCTCGAGTAACCACCCATAGTTTTTCTGAGCTGGTTTTGGGTAACCAGGAGGAGGATGTTCTGGTTCTTTTTAGCAATCATTGGTGTGGGTTCTGCCAGAGAATGGAACTGGTTGTTCGTGAAGTATACCGAGCTTTTAAGTGCTATGCAGGGATTTTAAAGAATGAGAACCTTTTATCAGATGGTACGTATTGAAGTACATGTTGTTCTTAAGTGGTTATTTTCTCTGAAATGCATTATATGGTTAGAAATAGATCCCTTCCGTTGAACCTTTGATTATTGTTTTTAATATGAACCCTAGAAGTTAATGTTGATGCAAAAAGTTTGCATCCTTCCCTTTATCATAATGCGACAAGTGATAGTTCCAATTCAAAGTCAGATTCACTTTTAGAAGCTAAAAGTTAGAGAGTAATCGCCAATCTTAGTACAATGCTGAAAGCACTAGATTCTTGCCTCTATTCACCTAATTGGCTTCAGGTTTATTGGACCCCTAAACAACATGGAAAAAGATAATTCTGCAGAAAGTCCTTAAGAGATTTTCTCATCTTCTCTCAGCGCTAGAAAATGAAATTGTTTTCAGAATGTCAATAATGGGCTGGGACTATCCCAGCCTTCCCCTTAGGAAATAGGAGGGCTCTTTTGTCCATGTTGCTAGTAGTGCTGTGCCACTACTCTAGCATGATGTGATTGCTCAACTTTATGTAGTCTGTTGTGTCATTGCTTATGCCACTAGCTAGTACTCAATACTGTTTTAAGTGAATAATGAGAGAAAACTACAATTATGTTGGGGTGGGGAGGGGTGGGCACGGCCTTATCCTTTCAAACTGAGCCACAGCTGTCTTCACAGATGCTTGGTATTTCTGCATTTGGCAAGTTTTCGCTGACTAGATTGCTTGGCACTTTAATACCTAGGTACCTAAATTCTTACTTGGTATCTGATTAAATAGTGGAAGGAGCTTATGAAACCTGAACTCCCGTTAGTCAGAAATACTTTGGCATGGTGAGTAGGTTGTCTTGATGTTGGACTGTGTCAGCTAAGAAGGAATGGTAGATCTATTTCTTTGTGATTCTGGTCTTCTTTATTCATGCACAAGTGTTGTGACTAAATTGATTTCGTAACACCTTGATTTTTTGATCACCGGTTAGAAATGTGGCAGATGACCTTGGAGTTGCTACGTTAAAGCTCCCGCTAATATACTTGATGGATTGCACCATGAATGACTGCAGTTTCACGCTAAAATCGCTGATGGAGGTGGGGTTCTCGGAAGTAACATTCAATATTTTCTTTTTTAAGTTGTATAGATGTATCTTCACGAGTATATTTTTACTCTTTTGATTATATTATGTCTTTCTTTATCTAAGCATTGTCAGTTGTTTCTTATAGCATAAGCGATCAGATCTTAGTTACAATGTTACTTTAGTATCAAGCACCTACTTGTCTTCAAATTAGATGGGTTCGCCTGAACACAATCATCTTTCTGCTAGCATGAGGACTGTGTCTGTTGTTTTCCTATTGATAGTCCATTCAAAAAGCAGTTGCGTCCTCTGCTTAAATTTTGCACTGTGTGCCACCTTTGTGGTGGCAGTGTCAAGTTCTTTCTCGTAAGAGTTGTTGCGGTGAATCAGGTCCTTGTTTCTAAACTTCACTGCATCTTTTTCATCACTGAAATTATTGTCCTCTTTTCTATTTTGGTATGGAATAGTAGCATTGTTCAGAGAAGATTCAAATTGAGGGAGGTCAATGGTAAAAAGTGGAAATGATTATGGTCATTAGGTAGTATGGGTGATGGGTGTTGAAGAATAGTAAATGAACTAAGAGATGCATTGATCTTCTTTATTTTAAAGCAAATCATTTTGCTTTCCCTAGTGGGTGGCATGCCTAATCCTGCATGCTAGTCAAGGGATGACTAACATGAATGGGAACTTCATGTGAAAGTTTATCAAAAGTGAAACCCCACGAGTTGCTCTACCTCCATAGTCCACGAAAAACAGTCAACCTGGTGCTAGTGCGAGGGTTGGCTCTTTACTGTGATCCATGGGTAGCTATCAGTGGAGGCCCACTAGTGGCTTCCTTTTCATGCTCCACGGATGGCCCTCAATGCAAGCCCCACTTGGCCCCTTTATCACACTCCTCAAGCAGCAATCATTTCATGCCGCACTAACTTCTCCTTTATTATGCTCCACAAGTAGCATTCCTGGCCCATTTATGGCTCCTTTACTGTGGTCCGAAGTAGCATCGACTCTTTTGAGACTGCAGACGGTTGATTTAGGACCTGCATCTTATCCACTAATAATCACAATCGTAACACCTCTTTTATTTTGTGACTTTTCTGATCGCTTGGTGGACTAATTACTACTCATTTATTTACTTGTTTAGATATAAACTTATACAGGAGTCTTTACTCATCTGTATACTTGGCATTACTGAATATGCAGAGAGACCTCTATCCATCTCTGCTTTTATTCCCAGCTGAAAGGAAGGATGCTGTCCCTTATCAAGGAGATATGGCAGTACTTGACATTATCAAGTTCATTGCTGATCATGGAAGTAATTTCCGTTCGCTATCTAGGGAAGAAGGTAAGACTTCTTGAAGCATATACTTTTTTGTTTTACATTATATTTGGTTTGTCCTTATACATTAATAATACTACCATAATTCTGTCCGTCATTGTAAGGCCAGTAGGGAAAGCTTGAGTGGTTGTGGAATCTATCGAACACGGGAGAAGCAGATAATGTAAAGCACCAGGGCCATCCACGTGGCTGAGGTGGATGGCTATTGATGCGTTGGACACTTGGCTAAATGTCCAACACTGGGCAGGATCGGTTCCTACATGTAGGGATGTATTAATTGAGTGGCTTTTCTCCTTGTTAACGTGCTATGTTCTGTTTGCTTAAGACATCTGACTGGGAGCTCGGGAGGTTGAAGAAAGAAATTTATTCAGGAATTTAAGTATAGCCCCTAATATGTATTTACGAATGATTTTTGGAGAAAGCGATTTTTTTTAACATAAGTATTAGGTCAGCTATTAGGCCCTACCCCTATTGATGACTGAGGGGACTAACACTTCAAATAAGCATCATAAACGTAAAGCAGAGTCAGAGCAATCAAAGGGGGAAAAAAAAGCTATAGAAGTGATCTGTTCTTCCATCCTTAGAGAAAGAATTAGATTTTGTAGGACTAGCAGTCAGTCATCGTCGACGGTGACTGATAGTTACTGGTTGCAACATAATTGATGAACATGAGCCCCAATTTTCGACCTTGCATTCTTAATGTGGCTCTTTCATCTTAGTGTTGCGTATGTTGTCCATCCCTTGTTATATACATTAGTCCTGTATTTCCCACATTTATACAAAACTTCTACCCCGAGCACAGGCAATGGAACCTTAGACAGCCAAGTGAAATCTAATCCACAAAATAATTTGATCTATGGACAGCTGTGAAGCACGGACATGGGTGTGGGTGCGGATACAACAGGGGTGCTGGTTGCGGATACGCTGATACGATATTTTTGAAAATTTTAGGATACGGGTGTGGCTTCTAAACAGTTTGAATCTTAAGAATCATAATATATGTACTAGATATGTGTAAAACAGCTATTAATATTCCAACCAAAGCAGTGAATGTTTAAGTTTAATGGACTGCTTCGTAAATTTATGAAGTTTAACCAAATTAATGAGAGTTAGTTAATTTTAATGAGCTGTTTTGTAAATTGTAAAATTGTATAGTTGAACACAGTAAAGTTTGTATGTGTTATTACTTTTATTTCTTTGAAGTACTGGGGCTGGTTTAACTAATAAGTGGGTACTTAAATGAAATAACAAATTTGTGGATATACGCTGTCAAGAAGTTAAAAGTCAACCATTTAAATATCTGTCTCCAACCACATCGATAACATTGACATCCCCTGTTCTTCTTCTTCTTCTTCTCTGGAATCAATAGATCGTTGTACGCCGCCCGCCGGTGAGTACTTCTTCCTTCTCCTTTTTCTTCTTCTCCTTCTCCTGCTGCTTCTTCTTCTTCTTCTTCTTCTTCTTCTCTCCATTCTCCTCCCTCCTCTCAGATTCCTTGCCGGTGGTTGCAAAAGGTGGTCGTCGGAGTCGTCGGTGGTCACAAATCTGCCCTTTCCACAGATCCGATATGCACCCGAGCCGTACTCGGTATTTAAGACATTAAAAATAAATCAAAAATACCGGACACGCATTTGACACGCACACAAGCCTAACTCGACGCGTACCTGACGCGCACCTGGTGCTGGTGCTTCACCTTAAGTGCTGCACCCGTGCTTCATAGATGGGCAGTATCGTTGTGGTAGAGGTCGTAATGCCAGAGGAATCATTACCGCAGGGCATAGAAGGGGAGGTCATCAGGTCTATACCGGTAAACCGATTTTCGATGAAATGAAAAAGACATATATGTTAGAATTGTAAACCATAGAGTACGACCGTTATCGACATGCATACATTTGTCTCATACATGATGGGGATGCTGAGAAGAGAGATATTTTTCATCCCAGAGGGGCTATAATTGGAGATACCATTGTTTCTGGTACAAAAGTTCCTATATAAATGGGAAATGCCCTACCTTTGAGTGCGGTTTGAACTATTGTTTAGGCCCTTAGGTAATTTCGAAACAGACATTGTTGTTTGAAAGATAAGACGTGACTTAGTTTCATCCTACTTTTAATCCGAAAAATGCAATTATCTAATGCTTTTGTTTCCTGCATGCGGCTTCTTTGTATATGTGTGACCTTGTTTTACAAGATTCATGTGACTATCGAAAGAAATCTGGCTGATTCTCGCAAGACTAGGGACATTGATAATCGTTGCTTTCTTCAACATCTATTCCTTGCTAACAATTTTGTCACTCTTTTGAATGTGTTTTATTGACTGGATCAGGAAGGGGACTTGGAAATCGGAAGTTGTATGAAGATTCTTCACAAATTTTAATGCCTGAAGAAATTCCTCCGGCAGAAGACAAACACCTCGAGGTTCTACTAAGAGACACGGCACAAAAAATAAAACTTAGAAATATTCAGGTTAGACCCCGTATACCAGATGGCTCGCATGAAACAGCTCTTCAAGTGGGTCCCGGATCCATCCTTGTTTCAACAGATAAGCTTCTCAACGTGCAACCCTTTGACGACAGCAAAATCCTAATTGTGAATGTAAATCGGACTACAGGATTCCAAGGTCTTATAATCAACAAACATATTAGTTGGGACTCTCTCCAAGAACTTGAAGACGTGTTAGAACTGCTCAGAGAGGCACCTCTATCTTTTGGAGGTCCTGTTGTAATTCGTGGAATGCCTCTTGTTGCTTTAACTCAAAAGTTTGTTAGTGATCAGTACGCTGAAGTTGTACCAGATATCTACTTTCTTGACCAATGGGCCACATCCAATGTAATAGAAGGACTGAAATCGCAAAGTCAATCCCTTACGGGCTTCTGGTTTTTCCTGGGTTATTCAAGTTGGAGTTGGGATCAGCTGCTAGATGAAATTGCTAATGGAGCTTGGACCATAAGCAAGAGCAATGTTGAATCGTTAGATTGGCCGAGGAGTTGACGTAGATTCATCAGTTTTGTTGTCTCTATTGTGCTTGAGCTTTGGAGTTCTTGAAAGAGGGTTCTAAAGAGCGGCCGGACAAAGAGAATCACAGAGAGAGGTCGGAATACATTACCATTGATGGGCCCTTGTATCAGTTTGTGATATCACAATAAAGGTGAGGTCAGTACACACTGCCATTGATAGGTCCTTGTATCAGTGTGTTACATCACAAGAATTGTACATTAAGTTTTTAACTAACCATTTTTGCATAAGCATGCTTCAATAATGCTTAAGTTGGCATCTTCACTCAGCTTTTCCTGTGTCTTTTTTTAGTTTTTTGCTGACTCTTTCTATTAAATTTCCCTAGGGTATGGCACATCTGTACTATGTTTCCGCAAAAAGCTATTTATCCCATGAGTTTGGAATCAAGATACATGACCAAAGATGATGAAACAGGCATTGGAGACATTCTCAACGAGGAACCAATAAGGGCAGAACCTCCGAGTAATAGCATCCAATTTCACGTTACCACTGGTATCAAATGTTTCTTTACATTATCACTGACACCAACATTCAAATGAGACTCTGGCCAAAATCCCTCACGTTTCCTTTTCCCAAGGCCTTCTTAGTAATCTCTTCATCATCTCAAGGAGAGCCAGCAGTCAGATACATCGCAGGTGCAAAGACATGCCTAATTCAAGAGCACATCACCTTGATCTCAACATGGATCGGTGAATGCCTCTTCAGTCTCGGGCTTTCGAGCTTCTTAAGTAGCTGTAAAAATCTTTTTCCTAGTTTCTTCAGGTAAAGCCTCTCTGGGAAGGGAAATGCTTTGCTTTCTCCCTGCAAAGTAATTTCAAGGACGTAACGTGTGGTACATTGTGCGCTCTCAATTTACTCTCTCTGATTTTCTAAAGAACTTGGTCCTCAGCAATCTGGCATGATTCAGTGATGACGTGAGTGCTCGCTTGTTCTTGCTAATCGTCTCCCCGTTTGCTGATACGTAATAGTTGAGGAAGATACATACACACGTGCACACGAGCTGCCGATGGTTCACCGGCTATACGGTCGCTCCGAATCCCACCGCTAGAGCTTGAGCATCTCTCATTTTTACCTTTATCGTGTAATTGGATCTGTTCCCTCTTGAAGTGGCATTAGTTATGGTACTCCAATACCTGCCCATCTGAATATAGAGAAGTGAAACTGGCTGCTATTACGTGGATGTTCTGCACTTTTTGTTTCCTCCTTGAGAATGCCTCCAATGTTTGTGTTTCACCAACTTTTGCCATATAAGGCTGTTTTTATTTTTTATTTTTTTATCCCTGTTTGATACGGTTTAATAATCGTCGGTGCACTCACTTGAAGTTTGATCCCGTAGTCCTCTTGTAATCGATAGACATGGCCAGAGATATGCTGGGGTCTGAGCACATTCTATCATAATTATCAATACTGTACCAGTACCGGCCATACCGGGCAGTACATACCGATTTTGTCTTTTACTGGTACGGTATTCCTTACATTTTGTATCGGTCAAAATACTGTTCTGTATCGGTGGTACTGACCGGTGCAGATAATACCGGCCGAGAACCACGTACCAGCCGAGATAATGTGTTTTGTACCGGTTCTTTAAAAAATATGAAGGTTACAAATTTAGAAATTGACCATATAAAGTCAAATATAACAATCAAAGTCTCTGTAGCCTCTTGTTCGTAATATTCATTATATTTTGCAAAATCTTTCCTGAAAGTTTTTAATCTTCACTTAATTTTGATGTATTTCAACTAGGAAGTTTTGATCATATTCTTTTATCTACATAATGTACTACTTTACACATGCGCATGCACGTATACCCAGAAAATAACTTATTCTTGAATTTAAAGACATTATTATTGAACAAACAACTTATTCTTACATAAGAATTTACGAACGAGATCGTTGAAAAAGGATCAAGATCCTCTGCTGTACAGCAGAAGTGTTGTACAGCATTTAACGACAATAGATTGTCATTAAAAGTGTTTTGTCGTTGTTACTCAAATTTATATTGACAATTTTTTGTCACTAAAAAATATTTAAAGACGTTTTGTGGGTACAACACCTCTGCTGTACAGCAGAGGATCTTGATCCGTTGAAAAGGGTGGGATAGTAACTTATTTGGAAACCATTAGTTCATATAAAAATTAAGGTAATAGAAGCTTTACAGAAACATTTTATTTTAAATGAACTATAAGTAAGAAAATATATGTATATATATAAGTAAGAAAATATATGTATACATATTGATGAAAATTTTGAGACAGCACTGAGACAGTACTAGTATTGGTGCGTATCATTTTATGAAAAAAAACGGTACGCACTTCGGTACGATATTCATAAATTCAATTTATCTTGGCAAGCGATTATGTTAAGATAATACAATCCATCCTACTTCCTGATATTTCATATGTCTAGCTTCTATTCCAGTTGTTGGACAGTTCTGGTTGGGCAAAGGCAAAATTAACCGTGCCCAGCTCCCAGTTGCCAGACTTAGCCAAGAAAGTCTTGACATCTTAATCACAGCCCCTCCTTTCTTTTTGGGTTCGGGCAAACCGAAAATCGAAGGCTAGCTTGGTGCCGGAAGCCTGCTTTGGAGTGGTAGTATATTTATCTTGATTTTCTACTCGAACTGTCCTATCCCGATTTACTATTTAATAGATATCTGTATTTTATCAATTCTTAACTACTAACTCCGTGAATTAGCTCAAGACCTTCTAATAACAATTTATTCTTTTCTAGTGCAAGTATACACAATTTATTAAGGATAGGTTACAACCTCATAGGTATGTACTGACCGTAACAAAATGGTATTTGCAACAAGTGTTTCTTTTTGGGCGACAAGCAGGGGACGCATACTTTGATGGGAGGTAAATCTAGCTTTTCTCTTGTTCCAAGTACATCGGTAAGTTTTAATCCGATGTCTTAATTTTGATGTCAAGGAAGTGGGTTCACAGAATATGTTGAGGTACCACAAATTATGCAGTTCGAGTCAGAAGTCAAGTGTGTAGATGTGGGACGGAGCAAGGACGGAACAAGAGTAGAGACCAAGACATCCCACATAGAGCCCGAGGAGTGACAATGCTGCTAGAGGGAAGGCGCGAAGTGAATGCACGACAATAGTTACAGTTCAATGCTTAGGTCCATGAGTTAAGGTCTTGCGTCGAGGTCCAAAGTGTTTCTCTCCCAAGAACTCCTAAACTTTGAGATAATGGAGTGAGGAAGTGATATTTGCAAATGAGTTCCAAAATCCTAAAACGAAATCCAAAGTTTACTATTTATAGGCAAAGATATGCCTATGTTATTAGGTAACATGTGGCACCCCAAGGAATGACACTTCACTAGGGTCACAAATGCTGAAGCTTCATAGACTGTCAGAGTACATATTACCTCAGCCTGTCTCGTGTAGCTTCGCTTGCTGTATTTGGAAAGACCGGCTCATGCAGCGCCAGTGTAGCCAGAGATCTTGATCAAGGCACCAGTCCAAAGCCCTTGCTGAGTCCCACAAGGGCATCGAGAGATGTAAAGGACCTGGCAGCGGCGGGGAAGGCATAACATTCAGCTGCCAGGCGGACTAGATGCAATACCCAGCTGCTAGGTGGACTAGGCGCAATGCCATCTAGAGATTTAATATTGTCTTAAAATGACATGAGATTCATAGTCCCTAGGTGTGTTGATGAAGAACCCCTAGTGCCGGATCACGTAGACTAGTCATGCAGACACTGTGGTGGAGATAGCACCGTGGAGGAGTCGCCTATCCCGCTCTCGAGTCCCTGTGCTGGAGCACTCGGAGCACACCAAGGTAGTGTCGTAAATGATCGCCCACCTAATGGGCTGAGTTAGTGTCCCAAAGGAGTTGCTTACGCAACACGCTGAGGTAGTGTCTCAGAGGGGTCGCCTACCTGATGGGTTGAGATAGTGCCACGAAGAAGTCACATACTGAGCAAGAGGGGAGACCTCATGATGGAGCATTTGGAGCTCCTTAGAAAAGAGTTTCCTAAAGGAGTCGCCTATCCCCACGATGAGTCCCTAACCTGAAGAAGTTGGAGCGTGCCAAGGTAGTGTCTTAGAGGAGTTGACTACTCGACGATTCGAGGTTGTGTCTTGGAGGAATCGCCTACCTGGTGGGAGGGGAGTCCTCATACCGGAGCATTCGGAGCTTCCTGACGGATATAGTGTCCCAGAAGAGTCGTCTATCCCTGTGATGAATCCTTGCACCAGAGCACTTAGAGAATACCCCAAGATAGTGTTTTGAGAGAGTCACTTAGACGATAGGCCAAGGCAGTGTTCCGAAAGAATCGCCTACTAGGCAGGAGGGAAGTCCTCTTGTTGGAGCACTTGAACTCCTTGAGGGGTGTTGCAAGCTACGGAGAGTGGAAGGAAGCATGTTCCAATACCAAGGTGAGGTGCTCATGGAATGGTGAAGGAACGGGCGAACGCCGGGGTGTGGTAGTGGGACAGAGTGTTGGGGACGCGATTGTATTAGTGGCACGGGCCTAGGCGCTGTGGGATGTTGTACAGTTCTGGAGGCTACACAAGGTTGCAGTCACTAAGTGTTATGGGGGGCACATGACACGGCAACAACGCGTGGGTTCCACTGAGAGAAGGAGTGTTAGGGCAAGTATGGTCAAAGCCAGCACTTAGGCATGACAACAGGTGATACGGAGACAAGCGCCGCGCGGGGGGCACGTTACTTGGAGAGAGCACTTGGGCATGGCTATAGGTTTGTGCCAGGGGATGTCTCACGGCGCTCAGGTGAGGTTAGGTGTTGCGTGGTTTGGGCATGAGGATGGTGTTAGGGAGAAGGGCGTCGTGCCAGGGTGTCACGGGCTGTCCCTTGCACCCGCCTAGCACAGCGCCCCCACGCCCATCCAGCTCAGCGCCCCCGCGCCCTTCCAACAGGCGCCCATGCGCCCTCACAAGTTCATCAAGTCTCGCGCCCATGCGCCCGTCAAGCATAGCGCCCGCGCGCCCAATTGCAGTGCCCGCGCACGTCAAAAGCCAACAATGAAGATCTAAAGATCCAGGCGTGCGTTTCTGCTCAATTTTGGTGGAGACCACCGTTGTATATATTTAAGTTTCCCTGTAAAATTTCAAGTCATTTCGAGTTGTATTTCTCTAAAAAGGGGCACTATGACTCCTCGCACATAGTTACGTCTACTACTGTCACTTTAGTTTTTTCTCCTAATGGTACTATATGGGAGTCATGCACACCCATACCCGAGAGTCCCTTGCTTTGTTTTAGCTTGCCTGTCTAGCTAGATTGCACACTGTGGATGCAAACAAAGCCTTTTGTAAGTTGTAATGATGCTATTGAAGTAATGAAGATATTTGTGACCGTTTTGCCCTCGTGTTGAAATTTACTCTTTGTGCACTGTTTTATGCGATGTTGATGCACTGCTTGCTTTAAATTGTTGAGATTGGTTGGCGGACTCTTCTTGCGAGCGGCAAGTCGAGTGCCACACACGGTTTCCTTGTGCCATCAAGGGCCACCGTGTGTCAGGTGGTATCAGAGCCGCGGTTGTCCAAGGGACCGTGGCTTCAGCTAAGAAAATATTGTGGGATAGTTTGTTGAGAAAAACTATGGCCAACACGAAAGAAAGAATCGATGCTTTGGAAGCACAGATACATGACATGTTCAAGAGTGACCAGGATGCCCCAGGCATCCTGAAGCAATTCTCCCTTCGCCTTGACGCGTTGGAAGTGAATCTTGAAGCCACTGATAATACCCGATATGCTGAGAGCATGGAATGGGAGGGGAAGTTTCAGGAGCTTCAAGATCGAGTGGAACACCATACACGGCACAGTGGAGGTATAGACTGGGAGTCTAAATTTCAAGAACTCCAGGATCGAGTGGAGCTTCTTAGTCATGCAGTGGTTAACACACCCGCTGGGGGTGCGGAGCACTCGTCGAGGCCCCGAGTGCCAGAGCCCAAGAGTTACGGGGGAGCCCGTGACGCCAAGGAATTAGAGAATTTCCTTTTCGATATAGAACAATACTTTCGAGCCATCAGAGTAGACTCGGAAGCGACAAAGGTGTCGATGGCTGCCATGTACTTGGTTGGAGATGCCAAGTTATGGTGGCAGAAGAAGTACGCAGAGATCGAAGATGGGTCTTGCGTCATAAACACATGGGAGATACTCAAACGTGAGCTAAAGAGTCAGTTTTTCCCAGAAAACACCGCATTCAACGCGAGAAAAGCGTTGCTGGAATGCAAGCACACCGGATCGGTCCGGGAGTATTGCCAGGCATTTTCTGCCTTGATGTTGGACATCAGTGACATGTCCGCAGTCGACAGACTCTTCTTCTTCATGGAAGGGTTAAAACCATGGGCTCGTACCGAGCTTAATAGACGTCGGGTGAACAACCTTAATGAAGCCATCATCGCTGCGAAAGCCTTTCAGATTACAACTCCGAGCCACAGAGACCCCCTCAGAGAGGAAATCCAAGCAGAGGTATTGGTGACAAGAAGCCAGGGGGTCCAATGCCAAACCAAAGTTGGGGCAGTAAAAGCAGTTGGGCGTCAAACTCTTTTACCCAACAGAAGAGTGGAGTTGGGTTCAAAGCCAAGCCTGACGCTAGCACTAGTGGAGAAGTGAAGAAACCTCCTTTCAGGGGTTGCTTCTTGTGCCAAGGACCGCACGTGATCGCTAACTGTCCGCAGCGACAGATGATGAATGCCTTCTTTGACAACATTGGGCAGGTGCAACGTGGGGAACAATCTGGCTCTCGACCAAGGCACCCACCAACAGATGAGCAAACAGACACACAAGATTATGAAGAGGAAGATGCCGTCGGGGCCTTTCCTCAGTGGTGTAATGCGGTGACAACACAGGTTGGGAACCCCAAAAAGAGCTCGACTGGAGAAGAGCCTAAAGACATGCCGCCAAAGAAAAAGGGTGATGTACCAGGAAAAGGCTTGATGTATGTGGACATCAAGGTTAACGGGAAGGCCATCAGGGCCATGGTGGACACAGGAGCTACCCATAATTACATTTCTAGCACCGAAGTGGAAAGACTGGGTCTAACTCTAGAAAAAGGGTGCGGACGGGTGAAGGCTATCAACTCCGCCGCACAGCCAGTAGCGGGGATAGCGAGATCTGTTTTGATCAAGATTGGCCCATACGAAGGAAGGACCAACTTTTTAGTAGTCATCATGGACGACTTTAAACTGATCCTTGGGTTGGAGTTTCTGCGTGACACGAAGACCACAGTGATGCCATGTACCAACTCGCTAGTCATGCTTGGGAATAAACCATGTGTCATCCCAACTATATCTTCTAGGGCGGGAGAGCGTTCTATCTCAGCCCTCCAATTGAAAAGGGGATTAAAACGGGATGAAACAACCTACCTTGCCATGCTACGGTGGGACGAAATTGAAGAAGTATCGGGACCATTACCGAAAGAAGTTAAAGTGATATTAAACGACTTTGAAGATGTGATGCCTGATGAATTGCCGAAGAAATTGCCACCTAGAAGGGCAATTGACCATGAGATAGAGCTCGTGCCAGGCACGAAGCCACCCGCCCGAGCTCCGTATCGGATGTCACAACCAGAACTTGCTGAACTCAGAAAACAATTGACGGAGTTGCTAGATGCGGGTTTGATCACTCCAGCGAAGTCACCTTATGGTGCACCAGTCCTCTTCCAGAAGAAACAAGATGGTTCTTTGCGGATGTGTGTGGACTACAGGGCGCTAAACAAGGTGACTATTCGGAACAAGTATCCTATTCCTTTAGTCGCCGACTGTTTTGATCAGCTTAGTAGGGCGAGAGTGTTTACCAAGTTGGACTTGAAGTCTGGGTATTGGCAGGTCTGAATTGCCGAAGGTGACGAGGCGAAGACAACATGTGTCACCAGATACGGGGCGTATGAGTTCCTGGTCATGCCGTTCGGCTTGACCAACGCCCCGGCCACATTTTGCACCTTGATGAATCAAGTTTTGCGGGACTACATTGACGATTTTGTAGTGGTGTATCTCGATGATATTGTGATCTACAGTTCCAGCTTGGACGAGCATCTGAAGCACTTGAGGAAGGTGCTTGCCCGACTGAGGGAGCACGAGCTATACGTGAAGCTGTCGAAATGCACTTTTGCCCAGACCAAGATTAAATTCTTGGGCCAGGTGATAGAACAGGGTCAGATAAGGATGGACTCAGCTAAAGTTCAAGTGATACAGGAGTGGCAGCCGCCAACGAATGTTTCAGAACTGAGATCTTTCCTTGGATTGACCAACTATTATAGGAAGTTTGTCCGAGATTATTCGAGAATGGCCCATGCCCTAACCGAACTTTTGAAGAAGAGCAATGTTTGGGAATGGTCCAAGGAGTGTCAATCGGCCTTCTCGGCTATGAAGCAGGCTATGTCTGAAGATCCGGTACTTGCTCTCCCTGATGTGTCGAAGTCCTTTGAAGTTCATACAGATGCTTCTGACTTTGCACTAGGAGGGGTTCTAATGCAAGAAGGCCACCCGGTGGCATATGAGAGTAGGAAGCTCAACGAAGCAGAACGTCGCTACACCACTCATGAGAAAGAGTTGCTCGCGGTAGTACACTGTCTCAGAATTTGGAGGCACTACCTGCTTGGTTCTAGCTTCATAGTGCGGACGGACAACACTGCAGTGAGCCACTTCTTGAGTCAATCTAAGCTCACTTCGAAACAGGCCAGGTGGCAGGAACTTTTGGCAGAATTCAACTTCATGCTCGAGTACAGGACAGGCTCAACCAACAGCGTAGCAGACGCCCTCAGCAGGAGAGCCGAACTAGATCAGGTAGCATTGATGGCCATGAATGCTATTGTTAGAGCAGATAGCCGAGTTGCCATCAACATCGGAAAGAAGATCAAGAAGGCCCTTACCAGGGATCCGGTTGCCCAACAACTACTGAAACTGATCGAGAGCGGTAAAACTCGACAGTTTTGGCAAGAAGATGGTTTGCTGATGACCAAAGGAAGACGGGTATACGTTCCCCGAGTCGATGATCTGAGACGGACATTGATTCGAGAATGTCATGACACCCTTTGGGCAGGCCATGCCGGAGGAGAAAGAACATTAGCTCTCCTTCAACAAGGTTACTACTGGCCCCAAATGGGGGATGAAGTGCAAGAGTATGTGAAAACATGCCTTACTTGTCAGCAGGACAAGGTGGAGCGTAAGAAGAAAGCAGGGTTACTACAGCCGCTGCCGATCCCCAAGAGACCGTGGGAGAGTGTGTCATTGGATTTCATCACTGGTCTGCCGAAGGTTGAAGACTTAGGCACAATTCTTGTTGTCGTTGATCGGTTTAGCAAGTATGCGAGCTTTATCGCAACACCCAAGTATTGCTCAGCCGAAGACACAGCGCAACTTTTCTTTAAGTATGTGGTGAAGTATTGGGGAATGCCTCAAGACATTGTCAGTGATCGGGACTCCCGCTTCACTGGAAACTTTTGGACTGAACTCTTTAAGTTATTCGGATCCCAACTTTCGATGAGTTCAAGTTATCATCCAGAATCAGACGGTCAGACGGAGCGGTTCAATTCCATGTTAGAAGAGTACCTCCGCCATTTTGTCAGTGCAACACAGAAAAATTGGGTCAAGCTATTGGATGTTGCCCAGCTGTGTTTCAACTCACGCAAAAGCTCTTCGACAGGGAAGAGTGCTTTTGAGATTGTAAATGGACAACAACCGTTACTACCCCACACGGTAAACGTCCCCAATGCCGGGAAATCCCCAAGGGCCATAAGCTTCAGTGAAGAATGGAGGCAGAATATAGATCTAGCTCACTCCTACCTTGAGAAAGCAGCCAGAAGAATGAAGAAACACGCTGACAAGAACAGGAAATCTCAAGAGTTTAACGTGGGCGACAAAGTTATGGTTAAGTTACTGCAACAGGATCGCAAATTTCTAAGGGGAAGAGACTCTCGTCTTTTGCAGAAATATGAGGGACCCCTGACTATAGTGAAGAAGATAGGCAAGATGGCTTACAAAGTTGATCCGCCTCATTGGTGGAGCCGCCAGCTCCATCCCGTCTT
Organism: Escallonia herrerae; assembly: GCA_033070095.1. Classification (NCBI taxonomy): domain Eukaryota; kingdom Viridiplantae; phylum Streptophyta; class Magnoliopsida; order Escalloniales; family Escalloniaceae; genus Escallonia; species Escallonia herrerae. Next base: position 55,343 of record JAVXUP010000647.1, on the reverse strand, counting down.
TCACGTCAGCATGTTGAAGCCATTCTATGAAGACACAGCCGACCCCTCCAGGGGCCAAATCAAGAGACAAGGACTCAAACCCAAAGCAGCAGGAAAGCGAGTTGCCGAAGCTATTTTGAATGATAGAGTGATTATAGCTTCCCGCAAACGCCATCAGGAGTACCTAGTCAAGTGGCAGGGACAAATGGATGAAGAAAACACTTGGGAACGAGCAGCAGACTTATCAGCCTACGCCGACAAGATTGAAGCCTACCACATGCAGAAGTTGACGAGGGCGTCAACAGCTCTAGTGGGGGAGAATGTCACGGTGCTCTGTACTCGTCCCACGATGCTCGATTCTATCCTACGGTGCTTGGCGGTCCCTAACCACTACCCATTCCCGCTACAGAGGGACCACTAATCCCTGGCTCACCCCCGAAGCCTATCCTGAGGGATCACCGTATCCCTCGTGTACATAAGGAGGCTGCCACCCCGGATAACCTATTCCTAGGCTGATGCCCTAAGGCTGTCCTGATGCTTGGGGTAAAAAATTCCCTCAGCCAAATGCCAATGCATCAGCCTGTTGGTGAAGCGCCTCGCCCATTGCATCCACCAGATCTTTTCGCTCGCTCAACTTTTGAAAGAAGGCGAGCGAGGCATTAACCTACATCCAAATAGATAATAAATAAGTAACTTCAAACACACACTTAGAATTATCAAATTCAATTAAAAGAAATTGTTGGGAAACTTACCAGATTGTATGCCATACGCTCATCGATCTAACATCTAGGGTGGTACTTCTCCCAGTGTTCAAACCTTGTAGAGGTTACTCTCTTCCTGGTGATACGGTAGTACCACTCATTGTACTGTTGATGCTGATCACAGGGTCAGGCTTCGACACGATGGTCGCCAGTGTGTCCTACCAAGAACTCCAAACCTCTATTTTGGCCGCACACAATTCGTGCGCATTCTCCTTACCAAACTATCCGACACCAGGTGGGTTCCTGTTAACCCTCATATCTGGGGCATCGGGTGACAAACCCTACAGGCAATCAAAATGACGCATTGCTCGGTATGGCAGTTGCCACTCTGCGACCTTGAAGTGGATCAGGGGTGTGCAATGCAACCCGGAGAGTGTGAAGATGAATGACTCTCCCACTCGTCGTGCCAGACGTCCGTACGGTGCCCAACGCATTTGGCCTGGAGATAGTGAGTCGAACTCCCCTTAATAGTATGTAGTGTTGTGATGGGGATTGTCTCTCCTCGGGTAGTGGCTCTCTTTCCGATTGTACTCCCAAGCGCACAACCGAGGCCACACATAATCGGTTCCACCCCTACGCCTGGGTGTGCCGGGAGCAAAGTGTTCATAAGACCACACCTGAGGACAAAGACAAATTATATATAGTATCATCAGAATTTATTGCCTATTCAACCAGAAAAACCCGATAACGTAATCAATATTTATATGATATACATGCAATAACGAGAGACATGCACATATAGCTTTAGAGTCGGGCCTCGTTGCCTTGTGCAATGCTCGGTATAGGTATGCAAAAGTTGCTGCACCCCAGGCATACTCCCCAACCTCTTGCAGGTTACCCAAAAACGGTAACTATTTGACACTAACCGTATTCTTCGAGGTTGTTGGGAATAGAATTGATCCCATCATCCACAAGAGGAAAGCCTGTGTGTACTGCACAAGCATCCTATCCGTGTAGTTTTCCGGCAGAACCCCGTAGGTATCTACCAACCATTTTAACTTTATCCCACTACTACTAAATTGATCTTTAGGTATGGAAGTAAGGAAGTCCCTAGGGGCTCTCTTATTTGTTACTTCCGACGGAGGAGCTATTACCGGCCGCCCCTTCACCGGTAATCCTAAGATGAACCCTACATCTTCTAAGGTAATTGTCATCTCTCCGAGCAGGAGGTGAAATGTATCGTTTCACTTCTCCACCTTTCAACAAGGGCACCTATTAAGTGCCGATCAAGGTGTTGAAAGATCTGCCCATGCGTGAAAATCCAAACCCAATTCCACGCAATAATCTTTTCTGATATTTGTTCAATTTCCACAATTTGAAATTATATGATACCTCTACTGCGTTGAGAAGTGCTCTTTCCTACGAATAAATAAATATAATTTAAGCAAAGCTATCGGTGTACAATGTTCGTGAAAATAAAAAGGTTGATAAAATAAGTATCTTACTTCACCATCCCATATGAGCGTACTGATATGGTTTGCTTGGTCGTATAATACAGAGGGATCTTCCTGTCCAGGGTTAAAATTCATTTTTTAAAACTGAAATTATGGAAAAACGAGAGCTTTTATTAAACGCTCGCACAATCCATGATACATATAAGCAAAGCACATGCATAATACATACAGCGCTAGCATGACAACTTATATATATATATATATTGACAAACGTTAGCACATCATCAATACATAATCAAACCGTGCATAAAATGCAATACTCATCAGAATTCTAGATTATGAACAAATAAAGGATTGGTTTGGTGAACGTACGTGATTAATTAGACGATTAAAGGACTTCTTTGAAAGAAATTGCGCAGATCTGCTTGCCAACACCTTAGGTAAAATTTGTGCGTAAAAATAACAGAGAAGTTTTTGGTATATATATGAAAAGTCCGCAACTAAATGTAGCGGACAGTGTTTGCCCGTCCGCTACATAATGTAGGGGACGTGGTGGATAAGGACAAAGTAACAACCTTGGGGGGTCAAAACTGATGGGACATTGACTCAGTCATTTCAGTCAAAAAGTCATTCGCTACACAGTGTAGTAGACGACTTTTGGATTGTCATATGTCAGGACAAAAAATTTGTCTGCCATACGGTATAGCGGACGATGGAGGAGGGGTAATCTGGTAAAAAGGACCGTCCGCTACACTGTGTAGAGGACGACTGACAGCTTTTAAAAAAAAAAGATATGGGCCATCCATCCCTTCAGGATGGACATCCGTATCGGGCTTGTAACTTCTCCTATTTTGCTAACGCTATTAATAGATCAGCTCTATATATATATATATATATATATATATATATATATATATATATATATGTATGTATGTATGTATGTATATATATATATATATATATATATATATATATATATATATATGTATGTATATATATGTATATATATATATGTACATATGTATATATATAGTCGATGTGTATATTTAGCGGCAAACTATCTATCTTAACATCGGTATAATTTTTAGAGACAATACATTTTCTTTGATAATGGTGTACTTGTTAGCGACGATTTGTCAACCGGGATGGCGTAATAACCCATCATTAATTTTACTAACACGTCATGTGTCGTAAACATTTTATTATGGGACTATTTTTTGTAATAATAAGTTTAAGTTAAAGGTTTTAGCGACAAATAGATACGTAGAGTTTTCTTTATATATTTTTCCATTTAGGGTTTCTTTTAACACATGTATATATAACCCTACACAACTGGGCTGCAGTCAAAGGGCTCTTGTCCAACTTGTCAGATCTACCTAGAGAGAGAGAGAGGGAGAGGGGCCGAGAGAGAGGAAGAAGGTTGCTCGAGCAGATTTGTTCCGGCGATTTTTTTTTCCGGGTATGTTTTTCTTGATCTTTTCTCTGTTGTTATTTACGGTTTACGGGTTGAAGAAAGAAAACGGGAAATCTGCCATTAGAGTTTTAGTTAGATCTTTATATGAGTTAATGTATACATAGGGTAGATTTGTGGGCATGGGAATAGGACAATTGCGTTGGGGAAGAAAACGAAGTTTTCGTTGGGACTGTCGTGGGATACGGCTGCCGCAAGGACAGCCATGAAGTTAATGCAAAGTGAGTGTGTGCCGTAAGTAATGGAGTGTAGTTGTGTTGCAGCTACCAAAATAGGAGCTATGAATGTGTATGTGTTTTGTACAAAATTTTGGAGGCAGGAGACAACCTGCCTTAAGGCAGGATATATGTGGGATTGTGTATGTGGGTTTGAGAGAAGTATGTGGTTTTTTTAGAAAGGAAAAGAGAGAGAGACGGTAGTGGGTTTTTGATGTGTTTGTGAGCTTGAACGAGGGGTGTGTGTATTGTAAATGATATGTGTGCTTGTGGCTGTGGAGTGCATGAGAGTGGTGAGTTTAGTGCGTGTAAGTGTGTGTTTGTGTGAACCTATGTGTGTTCAAAATGGTGTGGACTTGTGTGAATCCGGGATTAATGGGTGTAGAGTGTGCGTATTTGTGTTGTGTTCTAATGGGAGTTGTCAGTGGATTTTGAGTGTGTCGTGAGGGTGTTTTTGTGCCAGCATATGTGAGTGTAATTTGTTTGGGAACAGTGAGTGCAAGGGGGTGTTTAAGTGTGTGAAATAAGTTCTAAAAAGGATGGATGGGTATGGTGTTGTATTTTCATGTAAGGAGAAGTGAGTGTGCTGGTCTATGGGCAAAGAATGGAAAGGAGGTGCAACAGTGATGGGTATCACTAGCAAAGGTGGTTACACTGTGCCTGAACAGTTGTACCACTTGCACAGTGTACCACCTGGCTATTGGATATTGTAAAATTGTCCAAAAATTATGAAAATTTATAGGATGGTTCTTAGTACAATATTATAATTTATGTGAAAAGTTCATAGTTTTTTGATATTGTATGTATTTATTATAATATCTGCAATTTCAGACTTATAAAAAAATCTTTTGGAGCCTTAAAACCCATGAAAATGTTTTGGAAAACTTTTTGTAAGGTTTTTACAGTATAATGAAGACTCAATAAAAATTTGGTAATTTTTGGAGTTGATTTATTATCATTTTCCGTATCGCATTGAATTTAGCAAAACGAAAAATAAAGAAATAGTTTTAGCGCCTTTTAAATCCTAATTTTTATTTCTATAATTTTAGCTACTGCCGTTCGATGAGCACCCCCAATAGCCTAATCTGCCATAATATGCAAGTCTAATAAGGTTGAGTATAATTTGGGGCATAGTAGATGCATTTATACATCTTTTGGCTCAAGAATAGAGAGCACCATCCATTGGTGTCCACCGAGAAGGATTTTCTAAAATAGAGCCTTACAACCATATCTCCCATGCTATCAAGCTTACTTCAAGTTCCCCTGAATCATTCACATTATGCGCTATGGTTGCTCATGAAAGCACAAAAGGTGGTGGAGTCAGTGCCCATGTGTACCATACTGCCCTTTATAATTTCATTGGGAGCAAAATCCAAAGTGATAGTAGTCGACATTACTATTTTTGAGGAGTCATGTTGGCCCATTTGAAGACTGTAATATCTCACACGAGACATAATAATATGGGCACCGTCTCCGAAAGAGGCTCAGGATTAGCCCAACAAGGGCAATAAAGCTCCGTGTACTCGTAGAGATACACACAGCAACGACCAACACGCACATGAAGATTCTTGCTAAAAACTGTTTTAATAATTACGAAATAGCCACTGCTCGTAGTTTTTGATCCATAAGCACACAGAGTATTCTCTCCCCTTGCGACCAACCCCGAAGCATTGACTCAAGTCAAGGTGATTGCCTATTTCACCCCGTGATGTCCTTCCCTACTCGATTCGTCAATGCCCTCATTAACGGGCAAACACCCTTGTTTACCATAGTTACAACCATCATGTGACATCCTCCCCCACTTGATTTGTCAGTGCCCTCGTGACGGTCAAGTGATGACTAGTTAGAAATGTCCTTACCTTCATGAAAAAGGTCCACTCTTGATAGTCTACATGCCCACTCCTGGATTGCCATATCTGAACTCGACCTGAACTCGACTAAGTATCGTAGCTATCAACCACTAACTTTAATGGAGACATTTCTGACTCAAGTGATAAATGCACCTCATGTGCAAATGCCCCAGTGGATTCTCATCTTCACCCTTCTTGCCCAGAAGGGCCTTACTCTCATAACTCCACACGACTGATGGTTAAATATCCCACTGAGTGAAACCCATAATGGTGGCCTCTGCCACCTAGTTTGGTTATGGCACCCGATGTCATACAATTGGAAACTCTATACCAGAGCAAACTCAAAAGTTCTAATGATGTCCCGTACTTAGAACAAACCTATCAAAGCACATGGTTTGCCTTACACCCATAAAACTCAATATTGCTTAAAGCTTTTCCACAAGACTGCTAACCAAGCTCATATGCCTAACAACTATCTAAACCAACATGGACCCACTACCTTTGACAAAAAATTTTGCCTAACGCCCATACAAACTCTGATGCCCAGCACCTAAAATCCCACTTCTTCCCATTTGAGTAGATGTCTCCACATACCAAATTGCGATAGCTTGTCCCAGACAACGTGGCTCAAGCCATGTCATGTACCACGCGATAACCAGTTGGCATGGCCATCATGACATCTAAATTTGTTAAGATTTTGGATTGTCGGATGCTTTTATATCATCTCAAGAACAAATAAAGTGACCAACCAAATTTTAAAAGACATTGCTCCAACTGGTGCTGACAATTTAGCTGACCCTGTGGTCGAACTAGGCTGATCTTGGACTCCGATTAAGGAACTTAATACAATTTTGATCTTAGGAAGAATGACCAATGAAAACCAACTTATAGAGTCAATACCTTAGTAGAAGTAAGTCCACCTTAGAGCATATAACCAACTGATTTCCACTTTAAAAGTTGATATTGTTGTAAACAATCTCACTCTCTAATACCAAATTCGACCCAGCTGTATCATTCCATATCTGAGAAGTAAATCAAAAAAGCCAACTTTTGCCTCATCCGCAATGGTCCCCTGCAACTACTTTAAATCTTTATCGAATGCCAATCTCAAGTAGACATGCTAGCCGTCAACATCTCGAGTCGAGCAAACGTAACACTTACCACGAGCTAGTAGCCACACAGTGCATTTAGCCCAAACCATAGCAAGCAATCCAATATACAGACAATTAACACATGACTATCAAGTCCATTTTGCCCCAAAATTACTGTAGAGAACCTTCGCAATAAAGTAGTATCTAAGAGTGCCCATCTCAAAATTGTTGATGAAATGCAAAAATCCTACATAGGAATAAAATATGTCGCATTGATTCTTTTCTAAAAACAAAATCTCATGCTGCAAAGTTCAAAACCTGATTGCTTCCTCAAACATGCACCATAGTAATCAGTCACTTAATAAAGATGACTAATCAAGTTTAATTATCATTTTGTCTTACAACCAATCCACTAGAGGAGCCGATTGGCTCTGATACCACTTGTCACCGTCTGCACTGTGCTGCCGCAAAACGACAGCAAGGCTTCATGATACTCACAACTTACTTGCGCACCGTGTCATGAACTGCCATATCTTTTACAAGGCAATAATATATTCTATTGAGGCACACAGTTACAAACATTGAATAAGAACCATGCACTAGCGCACTGATGACCTTAGCTGAATAGCAACATCTCGCTATTGCCTTAACAAACTACGTACATCGATCTTGTCAAGATTTCCACATACTTGTGCCCATAGCACCTGACGCCACAACACCTCACACTAGGTACACTAACATGCCCTTCATCGTGCTTAGCATGCACAGCCAACACTCTCTGCACATGGCCCTACCTACCAAGTCTTTATGCACTAGATATATTCTAATGCACACCAGAAACCATGCCTGCATAGGCAGCATTGTGCCAATAATGTAGCGACATAGGCAGCATTGTGCCAATAATGTAGCGACGTGCTAAAGTGCCACATTGCGCCTATCATGCACGGCAATATGCCTACTTGTGCAACATGGCTTTAAACCTTGCTTCACTTGTCTGAATAGGGTAATCATCAAGAATAATTCATGGCAATGACCCAAAAATCATGAGCTTTGTTGCCCCAAACTCCCAGAGTGTTAACCTACTGCATCACATCAAACCCTGTTTACCGATAGATACAATCTCTGCTCAAAGGCAATTTTAAACACATGAATCTAAATTCTCCAAAATACTAGGCTACCAAAAAAATTACTTAAACTTAAACTATTAAAACTTGGGTTCTTTACAGAACGACAAGTTGACAGCTTGACCCATGCAGGGGTCCTATCACTCAAAGTAGTGGTTGGCACTCCAGAATCTCTCACAGTCTCTAAATCATTCACTAGCTATCTACATTAATCATTACATGCAGAAGTGAATCAAATGAAGGGTGAGCTCTTGAGAGCTCAGAAAGAGCGTTGAAGAAACAACCGAAGGAATTACAAAAGGACTCAAGAGTCCATCTGGAGATAATTTTTCAAAACATTTCGAACAATCATGAACAGTTTGACGATTTCTAAAACGATCATAAATAGAAAACAAAACGATCATTTGAAGATTATTTTTAAAGTCACCATTTTAAAATCCAATGATGATTTTTCAAAGGATTTCAAAACGAACACAGATACTTCAAGGGCAATATGGGGAAGGGTTTTAAATAATCACAAACAGTTTGATCACAATATGGGGAAGGGTTTCAGATAATCAAAAACAGTTTGATCACAATATGAGAAAGGGTTTCAATTCAATCCCTTTTAATTAGATATCGAGACATTCATTTCTAATCATTTTCAAAACAATCATTATAAGATACAATGTAAGCAAATTCAAAGATTTTGACCATAGGCAGAGGCAATGCCACTCAGGCAATGCACAAAAAGTGTACACATGCATGATGTATGATAACTAGACCTTTTTATCAGGTACTAGCCCAGCATAATTACTCAGGTTCAGACCTTCCTTATAACACCTCCTCACATAACAGATTCTCAGGTCAACACAGAAAACAACAACCATAGAGTCAACAAGGAATTCAATGCTTGACATGCAATAAAAATGAACATCAACATGAATTAAAATAATTGGGGTTTCAATGACAATTAAACATACCAATATCAATTCATCACTTAGCATTCATGAATACCTATAAACATAGTAAGAACAAATACTAACAGTTACCTAATTTAGGCACAATAATTCAGAAGAAAGAATGGAAATAGTTATCAAATTTTCTTAGCCTTCAATAAGAAGTGAGCATCGTAAGATTTCCAAATAACCTATTTAGTTCCATTGTTAAGGTTTGCTTGGCAATAATATACTGATATCAATGCATATCTCAGTGCTCGACAATAGCCATAAATATATTGAAGGAATACTTAAGAGCACAAGTTATCAAAATTAAGGTTTGGACATAAGTCCTTACTCAGGATTCAAATATAAATCCTTACCTAGATCCGAAGCTACATTAGCATAACAGAAAGTTTTTTCCTTTAACCTTTAACGAATCCACAATTTTCTCTTCTTCCTCTCCTTCGTTTCTTCCTACAGAAACCTTTCTCTGCTCGTCCTCTGCATACCTGTTTTCTTCTCCATTTTCTTTTTTCCTTCTATCATTTGTTTTTTCCCCATTTTCTCTTCTTCCTTTGAATTCCTCTTTCTGTTACTTCTACCCCCCCCCCCCCCTCTTTTATTTGGTTAGTCACCCCTTATGAGCAGTAGGTGGCAACCATGCCAACCTAATAACCACAATACCACATGTGCACCTTATTAGTCCTACCAACTTAAGTTAATTCGAAACTTACCCCAAAATCTTGTTCTTATGTTTCAGCCCCAAAAATATTTGAACCTTTACCAATTTAGTACTAACCCTAGATATCGCCAAAATATATATACAATTACTCATTTTCATTACTTTTCATCTAAAAGAATTTATATTTTAGCCCCAAAGTTTCATAATTATAAAATGACTCCAAAAGTTTGTAAAATTACATTTTGACCTCAAAATCATTTTAACGCTCCATACTCTACTAATACTTCAGTATTGCTCAAAATTATTGGCCATTTATTTTTTAGAGCATAGAGGATTAATTTATACAACTAGAAAAGTACCGGATATTACATCATCCCCACCTTATAAAAATTTTGTCCTCAGAATTTGATCTCGGATTTCCTGTTACTTATATCGTCTAGGCATTATACTTCCGCTGTGCCACTTTGATAACTACGATATAGTATCCGAGTTACGTCTAACCTTCGCTCCTAAATTCATGTCCTACGAATACCCGAACACAACCAATTAAAATTTTAATTTGTAATGCTAAGCTGAAACCTGTCAGGTTATCACTTGCACTTTAATCATTCGGGTACTTCATTAACAATGACTTAGCTAATACGAAACTCGCTAAAGTGAATTTACACCACACTAATTTCAATGCATTTAACACGAATTGAATCAATCTCTAATCTAATATGCCTCCATCACGTTATACAAATAATATAACAGATTATACTCTTGTACAATCCATTTAATAATAGTGAGCTTAACTTCACGCTCAAGGTGCACTAAAATACTGGGCGATGGTCATTGGTGACTTACACTCCATAAAAGCTAATTTGGATAACCAATTTCTATAAGCACTTTCACATCACAAATGACAAAAAACTATAACTACTATGCTTTCGCTGTACATTCTGATATCTCATATTAACAAGTTCAAACTATTATCTAATTCGTCACAGAGAAATGTGTTATCCTAACATAGCACAAAATATGATTCCACATTCATATGTATTGCACTTTTAGCCAAGTTTAAGGCTCTAAGTTATCACATCGCTTATGATTCACAATCACATGATTTGCCAAGGATCTATAGTCTTATCCTTCAATCATCTGTTTCGGTTAAACTTTAAAATCTTTCAGTTCTGGCGACAAGTAATACTTGCGATCAATTATAGCATGTTCAGCCAAATCTCAACCTTATATATAAAAATCAAACAAATTGTCAAAGTCTAATCCGTGATCTCAAATTCTAGTATCAATCGCTGATTATGTGAGGCTTAGGAGTCTATGTAATATCGTAGTAGGGCAAATAAAACTATGTAAATCCCAAATTAGGCAAAACTACATGTGCATAACATATTATAAATTTTCAAAAATTATTTGAGAATAAAACACAATGAAAATTCTGATAATTTGATTAAGAAGGTGTTTGGGATTGATTAAAGATTGGTCAAACCTGATTAAATCCAGATTAAATCAATTTTTGAAGTGTTTGGTGAAAAAAAAGTAAGCTGATTAAATCTGCACTAATGTGCTCAAAACTGATTAAATCCATAATCCTCTTTTTCTTGGATTAAGATTTAATTAGTTTTGGAGAATCTGGTTTGACCAAGAGATTTACTAATATAAACAGCATTAAATGCTCTATTTCAGTTTGAATACACTATACGGTAATTTTGCTACCCTAAACCTACTTTAATCCATTTTTATCCAAACACCTTCAACAACTTTTAATCTATTATGTTTAAAATATATTAAAGCTGATTTTAGAAACTGATTCTGATTTAATCAAAATCTACTTTTAATAATCAATCTCAAACGGCCTCTAAGTACAAAGAGCAATGTTACTATTTTGGAACACATTAAACGAACACATTAAACAAACACTAATCACAAAGAAACAATGGTGATTACAGAACAAAACATCTAAAATTAATCATAACAAACAATTATCTCAATTTAGAAATTGGGGAATAAATAATAGCAACAATCACAAATGAACGACCAAAACGCACAAATCTTTAATGAAATCATACTTATTGGCTGTTGAGATTCCTAGTACAATTTTATGACATCCAGAAAATGACGACTAGAGAAATAATGGCATAGATATGGCGAAGCAAAAGTCAACCCAATGACTCGAAGCAAATACGATTAGTAGGAGTTATTTTTACTTAGTAGGATTCGTAGCTTTCCCATGGCCAGTGGATCAGATACTATCCCACAAAGTTCAAATTGATTTGAAAGAAATAGATAAATATCCTAGAAAAAAGAATAGGACAACTCAATAAGAATGACATCTTCTCCAACGTCTCAGAGCAAGTGGACATTGAATTAAGTCGTAGTTGAATTCACTATACAAAGGAATGAATGAGATGACAAGGTAAGATTCCACACTTCTTACTGTACTCTCAAACAAAACTTTCAAACAAAACTTTCAAACTTACAAATCACTTCCCAAAAATAACATTATCACTCATAAATCAAATTACTAACTTAACTACTACCATTACCTTAAGAACTTTCAAACACCACTAGGATTTTCCCTGACAATCTAAGGGTGTGTGATTAGAGGATAACAAATCACTGCCTCGTATGATATCAAAGTCTCGAATAGAAAATGAGATGAGATCTGCCAAAAGATCTCTATACTCAACATGGATAGTACAATCACAAAGAATTGTAAAAACAGTCAAAGAGCCTCCTAATAGAGTGCTCATCACAAGATCATTCCCTAATGATGGGTTTTCACCCTCAATCATAATGCAAAAGTAAGGAATACAAAGGAATATGACGCTCCAGAATCAAATAATATACGAGCATCTAATGGGTTAACCTGTAGTTAGGGATGACATTTAGATCTGTACCGAGCATATCTCTGCCTCGCCCAAAGAGGAGCGGGTTATTTTGACTTTGACCGGATTATGAGATATGTATGGTAGTTTTTTTAAGTCCGCAGTGGGTTACGGTCGCGTATGATTCTCTGTCCAACCTGACCCAGTATTCTATCTGACCCGCACCTGCCTGGTATACTAACCATATGTATCAGCTGATCTCAGCTGTCATATATATATATATATATATATATATATATATATATATATATATATATATATATATATATATATATATATATATATATGGGAGCTGATCTGTTGAGAGCGCTAGCAAAATGGGTTAAGTTGCTAGCGTGGCCATCCACGCGTGATCTGTGGACAGTCCAGATATTTTTTTGTATTTTTTAAGTACGTCCTCTACATTAAGTAGCAGATGATTTTTTGACAAAAATACCCTCCGGCTTGAGGGAGTCACAGGATGTACAATACACATCCGCTACATTATGTAGCGGATGATGAATGGACTCATGAAATGTGAAATGGCAGTATGGCAGTCTCCGCCAAAAGGGGATGTTCTTTCTGGTTCATCTTCCTTATTCACAGTTTCCAAACAAACAAGATGTTCTTTATTCTCCCTCAACTAAGCAACCATTTAAAAATTTTCATGGATCAAAACCAAAGCAAATTGAAATTAAAGATACGATTCAAATGTTAATTTGGGTTTTATATACTTAACAAGAATTAGGTAATTGTGCAGTACAAAACCCAACACCACCGTCATTGACTACCAGCATCTAAATCGACGGCGTTGCCACCAACCACCACTGGCCAAACTCAAGCTACCCCGGAACCCATTGGTGGTCATCGATGGTGCTACCACCCAACGACGACCCTAACAAGCTACCACTAATGCGTAAAGCAGTCACCATCCAGTGCCTATGAACAATCATTCACCGACATCAATATTAACAACAACAACAACAACAACCAAAATCTACAGCTACCAAGGGGCTACGCTACCGCTGCCTCCTTCTTTCATCCCGCCAGCCGCAACAACACCTACGCTGACAGATTTGGACGGTTCACAGTGCGATCATTTTCCCTCCAATTAACTCCCCTTGCAAAATTCAGGGCAAGGGACACAAGTGTAGCTGTACTTTTTTGGATCACGCCTTCTCGCATTCTCATCGAGATGAATGAAAGGGCATTCAGTGGGTAGAGAGAGAGAGATGAAGTCTTACCCAAACATATCTCGATAGAGAGAGAGAGAGAGAAAGATGAAGTCTCAGCCAAACAAATCTCGAGATGAAAGTGAAATGAAAGTTTTTGCCATTTTATATTATGTCCACTACATATGTTGCGGACAAACTAAAAGGCACAATCAATTGCATGGATCGCGTGTGGACGGCCAGATCGTGCTAGCAACTTAACACGTTTTGCTAGCGCTCTCAACAGATCAACTCCTTATATATACATGTATATATATACATGTATATATATACATGTATATATATATACATGTACGTGGACGTGTATAGATGTATATATATATATATACATCTATACACGTACACGTATATATATACATGTACATGTACATGTATATATATACATGTATATATAGGTGTATATATATATATATACATGTATATATATATACGACGTGACTTTCCTATATGTGCTATCATCATGTGGTCATGCTGGATTGATTGAGACAGGAGAAGAGTTTTCCAGTTTGACGGGTTATTATGGTGTGAATCCCACAATAAAACACCATACATGCATGGTTGACTTCCCAAGCAGTGCAGTCCAATTAAATGAGGCTTGCGAGGTCATTAAGAACTTTCATGTAGAGGTTGATTCAGTGATCTAGGGTGCCTTGCCATTGGTTAGATGATTTGTGGTGACATTGATATAAAAAAGTATACAGCAGAGAGGCTCATGAAATTGGAACCAGATAATATAGGGAACTATGTGACGTTGGAAAACTTGTATGCTTCTGCTTGTAGAAAGGATGATTGGGGTAAAATAGGACAAATGTTGAAGGATAGACAAATGCATAAAAGCCCAAGTTAGAGGGCTACAGGGAAGGGCGGGGCGGATCGGGATGAGAATGGGTTTTCAAAACTTGCTTATGATCGGGTATGGTATTGCACTTACATGACACGGTGGCAAGGTGGAGCGGGGCGGGGCGGGGCGGGATTGTAGGGTTATTGCGGCTAGTACGGATTCTATAAAATCCGTATTCGACCCCCTTATCATTCCTATCTGTAGTGTACCTAATACCACGTCATCAGATGTCACAACATCCTGAGCAGACATTGAATAAAATCTTGCTGATGTCCCGGACCTCTGCCCCTACTAAATTTGTCCTCTTTCTTAACAAGGAATATTGCTTGTTACTGCTCTAGCTGTAGGTACAGGGCAAAAATTTAACTTATTTTCTTTATAAAATAGACTGGCTTGGACCTAAGGCTTCACATTCCATATAGCTCATCAATCGAGTAGAGACCACTCTATCTCTTAGTTCAGGCCTAAGCCCCCATCTCTTAGTTCAGGCCTAAGCCCCCACTAGGACTTTCGGTATCTATTTTCCTCTTTTAATAACATCCTTACTGCAAATCTATTGAGATAAGAAAACCTCATCTCAAATTCATCTACTGATTCTTGATCTGCTTATGTCACATTTGCAGATTCTCTCAACATTCGTTCATGATAACTCGTCGAGAAATATCAGTTGAAGAAATTTCCTAAATTGTTCCCATGTCATCTCATCTAATTTTTGACGAATCAAACTCCTTTTCACCATTTTGCACCACTGATCAGCCTTATCTCTCATTTTATAGATAACAAATTCAATCTTTTGTCTCTGACTGCATTGAATGGCTCAAAAAAATTTCTCCATTTCATTAATCTAGCTCTCTCTGCTTCCATAGGGTCCAATGATGCCCTAAAGCTAGCTGTATTTAGTTTGTTAAATTCACCCAAGGTACTCACTTCTTCAGGTTGTGGTTGGATCGAATTCTGTATTCCTTAATACTGATTAGCTAGATTCTGTGTCATCAAGTTAGAATTTGGTTCATAGTGTTCAGAACTGCAACCATCGGCTCTGGTTCTGCTATTCCTCTCTATCAGGTCGAGATGCCACCCTATCAGGGACCTACTGGCCCTTTGGTAACATCTTCACTGCCAATACTACGAGTGTGAACCATGTTGGCATAATGAACAGTTATCAAAGTTATACTAGCACGTGTCCAAAGGGCAGTACAATTACAAGTCAAAAGTAGACTTCTTAACTCTACCATCATCCTACCCCACTCTTATAACCGAAATACGATTTTACAGAATCATGTTTCCTATCTTCTGTGGTTACAAGTCTATAGAATCATATACCTATACTCTTAATACTACAAGACCAAACTGCTTTGGTACCAACTATAACAACCTGATAATCCAGAGCTCTGTCGCCCCGAACTCCCAGAGCTTTAACCTACCACTTCACAGAAAATCACATCGAACCTTTGTTTACTGAAGATATAATCTATTATCAAGTGAAACTTTAAACATAATAATTAAAATTCTCCAAACTACAAGTTTACAAAAACAAAAATGGCTTAAACTGAACTATTAAAACTTAGGTTCTTTACAGAATGACAAGCTAACAGTGTTGACCCATGCATGGGTCGTAGTGATGGGCACTCCAGAATCTCACATAGTCCCTAAACCCATTTCTAAGCAATCTACATTTGACCATTACCTGCAGAAGGGAATCAAACAAAGGGTGAGCTTTTGAGAGCTCAGTAAGGTCATTCAATGAAACGAAGGAATTATAGAACAATTCAAGAGTCCATCATATTATAATTTTCCCCAACATTTCAAATAATCATAAACAATTTGATGACTTCCAAAAAAATCATAAATAATCATAAACAGACACCAAATTGATCATTTGAAAAGTGAAAGGAAGAGAATGAGGGGCATATGAAAAAAAATTATAGAAATTTTTTCTAAGTGTTGGAAGAGCATTGGATGGATGGGTGGTAGGGGAGATGAAAAACTTCGTTGAAATTTTTTCTAAAGTATAGAATGAGGATGAGAGGGTGGTGACCCGACCGTGAACATGCGGGGTGAGAAAAAAATGTGGACGTGTGGGATGGCGGGCTGGCATTGACGATCGGTTGAGGCGACAGGTAGCGTGGCTTGGGC
Source organism: Escallonia herrerae (assembly GCA_033070095.1). Classification (NCBI taxonomy): domain Eukaryota; kingdom Viridiplantae; phylum Streptophyta; class Magnoliopsida; order Escalloniales; family Escalloniaceae; genus Escallonia; species Escallonia herrerae. The sequence continues at coordinate 38,783 of JAVXUP010000647.1, read as the reverse complement.
CACCCCCTGCACCACCTACTAAGTCATTGTGGAACATGAGGTTGAAGGGGTTGGGAAGGGGTGAAGCCCCCATGGGAGTGGGTGATGGCATCAAGGGTGGTGTCAGTAGACTTGTACAAGAGCAATGTAGCTTGAAAATTTTCCAAGTCTGAAAAGTATAACTTCATTGATAGCAAAAGAAGGTGACATGCCTTGGTACATGGGGATTGAGCACATTGAAACTTGCAAAATGAACGATAAGATTACAAGTGTGGAAAATGTACTAAGGTAGGCAAGGGCTTGGTCGGGTGGGTCATATGTCCCGCACTTGGAGTTTGAGCTCTCCAGACATAATCTTATCGGTAAAGGCAAACACGAGGCCCCTGCACCACTTGAAGCCATGACCAACTTTCCAATGATTGGGGCAGTAGTTGGGATGGGCTAAGTCTTTCAGGGTAGGTTTAGATTTGGCATATGGAAGGGTTATGATATTGTGGTTGAACCAGGTCTCGAGGAGAGCTCTGATAGTCTTCAAGTAGCATGGATATTCTGGGACTGGCGTCGGCTGCCTTTTCTTGTTAGGGCGCCCATCCCTTCCTTGGATTGGCACTTTTTGACTGTTGTCATCGTCACTGGCTGCTTCTACCGTCGCGGCCAGGGCAAGTAGAGTTTGGAGCTTCAGGGTCTTTGACGCACTGACTGAGTCATAGGTGCGTCGTGTAGCTTCCTTAAGATGTCCCTAAGACCGAAGCTAGAGGTTTTTAAGGTAGACCCTGTAGGTGTCTTTCATGTTCTTGATGCAAATGGATACAAGAGTCTCATCTTTGCTAAAGGCAGTGCACTCCAAGCACTTGTGATGAAATCGTGTTACATAGGCATTGAGGTCTTCCCTAGGATTTTGGCAGATTCTGACAATGTCGACGATGGTCACATGCTCCGTTTCATAGTGAAACTTGTCGAGGAAGATTTGGACCATGTCAGACCAGAAGTGGATAGTACCCTAAGGAATCTGATGATACCAAGAGTAGGCGAGGTCAGTCAGGGACTTGTGAAATTCTCAAAGCTTCAAAGTGTCATCTTCCCCGTAGTGCTCTAGTGAGCCAGAAAAATGAGTGATGCCAAAATAATGCCAAGGAAGGTGGATTCGTACCTACATAGAGGTGCCACAAAGGCTGCAGTCCGAGTCAGCTTCCAGATGTACAAAGTGAAAAATAGTGAGGGTGGAGTAAGGGCAGAGAACAAGGCTCCCCATACAAGCCGTGAGGGCTGGTAGTGCTGCGGAGACAAGGCAGAGACGAACAGGGCCGGCAGTCGACAATCCAAGCTAGGGTCCAAGTTAGGGGTCCAGCATCAAGAGTTCGATGTCAGAAGTCCAACTATGTTTTCTCTATCTAGAATTCAGAGGATTTGGATTCTATAGTGAAAATGTCAAATGAGAGAATTCTGTTGAAAATGAAATCCAAAGCCCCCTATTTATAAAGAAAAGTGTGTCTGTGTCATCAAGGTGTCATTAGCTGTCATGTGTCGTCCCATTTGAGTGACACATCACCAGGGGTCCATAAATATTGATTCTCCGTTGGACTGCCGCTTCTTCAATTTGCACCGCTTGCCCCACACAGTGTAGCTTCACCTGTCTAAAAAGACCCACCACACAGATGTGGCATGATTAGAGTAAGCCTGTTGCCCTAGCCACCAGTTCAAGCCCTTACTGAATCCCACAAGGTATGTCAAAAGATTCGGAGAAAACCAGACAACGGCGAGGGAAGGTCCCTCTGACCAATTGCCAGGCAGACTAGGGGCGATGCCCTCCAAAGACCTGCTCCTGTCCCGGAGTGACCTGGGGTCATCGTCCTGGGGGCGTTGATGATCACCGGTAATGTGAGTGGACATGGTCGCAGCTTAATGCCTAGTGTTATACAAGTCAACCCAGGCGACGATAGTTTTATGGTAATGAGCCTATCCCGCTGCGAATGGTCCTCGTGCCAGAGCACTACGAGCTGAGCCCCTCTGAATGTTGTACACTCCGGAGAGTGGGTCAAAGCATGTTCCACATCCATGGCGGGGGCGCATGGTGGTGAGCCTAAAGGCATGTAACATGATTGTGGCGCATGGGGGAGATGCCGACAGCATGAGACATTGATTCTAGCGTATGAGCATGGTGCCTACAGCATGAGATATTGATTGTGGTTCATATTGTAGTGTAACAGAGAGCTAGGGGGCACGGCTGTATCAGTGGCACGGCGCATGGGCCTGACAGAGTATTGTAGATGGCTCATGGGCATGGGTGATGGTCATTACGACGATGGCATACGAGCGATAACGTCCGTCGTACGGTTGCGGGTAATGAGCGAGCATTGCATAAGAAGTGCGTTTGATGAGTTATGCTTAAGAAAGTGTCTGTATCCCCCAGTGACAAGGGTGGCCGACCCCCCTTTAAAGAGGGTGGCCACCCCCCCTTTAAGAAGTTGGCCAACCCTCTTAAAAAGGGTGGCTGATCCCCTCTAAAGAGGTGGCCGACCCCCCTTAAAGGGAGGTGGCAGACCCCTTAAGGTAGGAGTACCCCCACTTGCATATTTTTCCTAAGTGTTGGTGTCGCTGGCGTTGCTATGTTGGCAACTAAAGTAAGTTGCCGTGAATTGCTGTGAAAAAGAAACTGAAAGATGGACATAACTTGAGCATGTGCATTTTGACCAGTTGATAGCTTTGAAAAATTGATCGTTGAACATGTGACAAGTCACATAAAATGGGGCCCCTGGTGGGCCCAAAATAGGTTTGGGAACATAAGCCCCCTTCGTGGGGTGTGCGCGGAGGGGCAACCTGAGCGGGCATCGCACGCATTGAGTAGTAGCTCAAATTGAGTAGATAGCAGAAATGAATAATACCGAAAAGCATGAGATGCATTTTTAGTAGCGTTGCGTTAAAAGAGAACAATAGTGCTGAAATAAAAGGTGCATCTCAAAAATGGAAATGCATGAAAATTTTGCTGTAGTGGGTAAAAAGATTTGTCAAAAAATTTTGTGACATCGTGCTCAACGAAGATAGCGGGAAAAAATTGAAGTTAGCGCTAAAATGGGGTTATCCAGTTGAAAAAAGAGTTGTTGGATTTTGGGGGGAAGATCTTTTGTTTGAATTTTAAATGAGTGGCCAAGATTTAATCTGGGCATACACTTATATAAAGAGAGGGAATGGGGAGTCTTTCATTCTTTAAGGACTTAGAAAATAGAGAGAACCAACTTGAGCTAAGCCAAGGATTCTATTTCAACAAGACCGGTACCCATGGTCCTAGCCAAATGACTTGCCTTAGAGAGGGGGGAGAAAGAAGAGAGAAAAAATGGCAAGAGAAAAAGGGAGGAGGTCGGCCGCTGCGCCTGGTCAACATGGAGAGGGCTCAGCCGGTGTTGGGGAAAGGGAAGGAAGGGAGAGGGGGAAGGGGAGAGGGGTCAGCCAGTCATGGGGAGTCGACTGTACTTGGTGGCTCAACAAGGGGCAATGGGTTGGCCAGATGGGGTGTCAGCAGAGGAGGGAGTGGGGGAAGAGGGAGGGAAAGTGGGGGAAGAGAAATATGGGAGGGCGGAAGGAAGAAAAGAGGGGAGGGATAGGGAAGAAGAGAGAAAGGAATGAGAGGGAAAGGAGGAGGGTTGGCCTGCGCATGCAAGTCGGCCCGCTTGGGGGGTCAGTCGGGGTAAGGGGTCAACTGGGGTCCGGCGTCTGTCGGGTGATAGGGGCTAGACCGAACCCATGGTCGAGCGGGTCAAGGAGACACCGTTGGTGAATAAGGTGAGGCAAAAGAAGTGGGCAAGGCCGTGAGGCACAGCAGTTAGCGCAACTCAACCGTCACAGGCTGGGTGATTGCGCCAGTGCCGTACGGGGGTGTCGGGACTGCCATTGACTTTTGACAACTGTGGGACGAGGACATATGATCTAGAGCTGGACAAGATGAACACATTCCTAGGGGTGAAGGGAGTGGTGCCTTGTGTACCAGACCAGGAGTGGTGGAAGGAGTTTGCCATCTGGGTGGCTGATGGAGCTTTCACTATCATGTGGAGTGGCCCGTCGATGGGAGAGAAGCCGTAGGTTTTGTTGCCATATATACATGCTCCGAGCTGGAAAGAGGCATCTATGATGTTGTCGAGATACATACCAGTGTTGTTGGTCGAGATAGAGGATATACCCTGGTCGCCTGTGGTGTTCAAGGGCCATAGTACGATGCCGATAAGGTGGGACTTCTGGTGCGAGTACATGTTGGAGTTGCCAGAGCGGATAAGACTGTTGTCATCACTAGGGTTGTTGCCAGCCATAGACGAGGGGGCTAGAGCTGTACAAGGATACGTCGGGTATGCCCTTATTGTTTTTGAGGTGGTGTACCCAGTTGTATACTTTTGTGACAGAGTTTGGAGAGATCGGACCAACGCTACTCGATGTGCTGATGCTGACAGGGCTACCCATGCATGGGAGGAGGACGCACTGGTGACCCGGTTGATTGGGGATGAGCGGTTATTGCAGACACAGTTACTAGACATCCTAGCTTAGACGAAGAGGCACTGAAAGGGGACGTATGGTGGGTGGATCGACATTTCTTTATTGCGGCACAAGCGAAGACGGGGTAGAAGCTGGGCAATGCTGCCGAGTTCGTGATGGGGCCATATCATGGCAAGGAGCGCTACGAGATGGTGGCATTCTTGGCCATGTTCTTATCAAGGTAAGCTTCATATTTTTGCCTTATTGCATGCTTTGATATGTTGTATGTCAATCATGCCAGGTATAATGTGTCGACTTGGTAGTTAGAAATATGTTGTAGTTAGATGATGTTGTACTCTACTATGCCCGCCACTGTAGGATATAATTTTGATATATGTTGTTGCTCTATACTTTTAGATATGTGTTTGAGGGGATACCAGAGGACGGTATTATCCCGAGGGTTTTTTTGCTGGCTATTCAGATGGCACAGGGCAAGCTCGTCGGGTTGGCTCCCTTGTATCTGGGCACGTTGTATTCACGTCTGGATCAGTTCATGAATGACGTGAAGCATCACATGGGCGATACCAGGTGGTGACATACGTGGACTAGATGTTCCTGCAGTGGTATCAATACGAAAGTTTTCCAGACTATCGGTCGACTAGATACCGTCTCAAGCATCCGATGCCTACGATGGGTACAGTGACATGGCCAGGCAGGTCATGCCAGGTTGCTTTGTGGTGCAATGGGTTGCGGGCATTTGCATGGGCGGGTATTCGGAGGCCAGATTGTCTGTTGGTGCAGGTCCTGGATAGACGTGAGGCGTGTTTATCACGGCTGTATCTGGACATGCATGTGTCATATGGGGTGCCACCATGGTTACACGTACATGAGATGACAACAGGTCTAACCAAGAGAGGGGACTCGGGGCTGGGACATCTGGTGCTATTGGTTGCCTATTTCCTAGGCTGGCTCCTGGTGTTGACAGATGACGGCGGGAAGTCCGTCGAGTGCCGGTACTATGTGGCGATATACAACCTCTACCATCTGTCGCTGGCCTTCGGTTATGACTTAGAGCCCCCATGTGGATACGATAGTCCGTGGAGTGTGGTGACAGCTTTCGAGTACACATGATATGACAGAGTCTGCCAATGGCCGGCACTGATGACAGAGTGAAGACGGCCAGGTACAGAGTTAGCTGGGGCAGTACAGTAGGGTAGGCACAGTGGTGGGAGCAGCTGCGAGGTAGCTGGAAAGAGTGGTTGGCACAGCCGTCTGCTACACATTGGCTTGCTGATGTGTTTGCATGAGACCGAGCATTGATATTAACCACAGTTGCGAGACAGTTGGGGATGCCGACGCTAGTGACTAGGAGCTCCGCTATAAGCTCCGAGAGGGATACGGAGGAGGGTGTTGGGGGGCCTGATGAGGATGCCCCAGGGGAGGACCGTGGAGAAGAACCAATTGTGTGGGTGCCAGGGGCCAACAAGGTCCCTTGTCGAAATTGCAGGTAAAAATAATGGAGACGACTTGCCAAGCCAGTGCAGGCATGTCAGCCCCATGCATATCAGGGTCGAAGAGGCTGCACAACGCATCAGATGAGCCAGACTCTGAGGTTTAGTTTTGTTGTTTCCTTTATATGATCAATGTTGTTTGCATATGAGTATAGATATATATGGACTGATGGTTGCTTTGAAAGGAGCTTGAGGAATAAGCAAGCGAGGAGGGCAGTGAAGCGGATGTCCATGCCGAGGTGGAAGAGGCTATGGTAGTCGAGAGCAGTGGTCCAGCTGATGTCAATGAGACTAAGGCGGTCGAGACGTTGGGGGCCAGGGTGACCGAGGAGACCATGAAGGCCCTATATGGCAGACCTGTGACTGATAAATTGATATTTGATGCTAATGGTGACTGTTGGTCCGGCATGGAGACAGAGGTCATGGTAGGTGATCGTGGGGACCCGGTTGAGCCTGTGCCTGTCGTTACAGCCCCAGTTCATGAGCAAGAGACGTCAGTTCAGTCAGTTACGGAGCGACTGCGTGACACTTTATCGGGGTCAGCGATCGAGGCTGGTGTTACGCTACTGGCGATGCACTCAGCTACTATTGGTGCACAGAAGGCTGGGGGAGTGCTAGAGACTCCTGTAGCGGTTCACGGTGGGGCAGGAGCCAGAGATGCTAGTAGAGGGTCTTTGAGTGGGCAGGTAGAAGTGGCATTGTGGTAGGGTCTCCATCTTCCTATTGAGACGACGCGTCGGCTGGAGTTGGTGAGGGCAACGTTTTTGTAGACATTTGAGGGGGTTACTGTGGGGAACCCGGTGTTGCAAAGGTTTGTTTATGCTGGGTTTATGGAGTGGGTGCTACCATTTACGAGTGTGCCACTGGCAGGCTAGACTTCAGAATTTATATCATGGTCACTTGTAGAGTTTGTGCCGTTTACATCCTTGGGGGTGCGATTGGATTGGTTGGTGGACTTCATGAGATTGAGAAGCGAGAGCTATGAGACAGAGGATAGGTTAGCCATGGTGCACATGCAGGAGACATTACTGGAGAGGCGGCGGACGGGGTTGAAGGAGGAGCGATCACAGAATGTAGAAGAATTGCTCGGGATCGATAGGAAACTAGCCGACCTACAGAGGCGGCGTGCCGAGGTAGAGGTGCGTGAGGCAGAGCGGCTGAGACGGCAGGGCAATCTTGATGCGAGATAGTCTGATCTACAGGCTTAGCGACAGACACTTCAAGCAGGCAGCGCGCACCCCGTTGCAGCATTGCTTGCTAGGCTTCCTTAAGGTGTATTGATAGTGTGTTGTATTTGTAATGCTAGATAATGGCCAACAGACTTTTGATGTATGTGCATATTTTGATGATATTGGTAAGGTGGCCATATTATCATGTATTGGTCCTTGTTGTTGCATGTTATGCCGGTTTTCGGTTGCCGTAGTTGAATGTCTTGCATATGTTGGCTGCCTACTAATGTTCCCCCTCCCCGCCCATAGGATGTGACTTAGTGATCATAGGTTAAAATAAAAGAGTGGATGGTAAACAGAAGTTGAGGCAACATAATGACTTTGTATTGATAGTACTTAGGCCAAAATGCCATTACACTAGTAGAGTAAAAACTTGTAATAATCAACAAAAGTTACAAGTCTGTAAACAAGGAATCCTATACAAAAGATATGTGGGAAAATGTGCTATGTTGTGGACGGGTAGGGCTGGGGGGAACACTTCCGCAATTCACTATGCATAATACTTCTTCAAGTAGCGGCAGTTCATCATCAGGGTTACGCAGGAGATAGGAGCAATTGTCGCGGGGTGTATGTACCGTGAAAGGGCCTTCCCAGTTTGGCATGAATTTGGGAGCGGACATGTTGGATCATACGTGTTTGGTGGGTTGGAGATTGAGGTCGCCTTCGACAAATGAGTGTGGCTTGACTGTCTTCCCATAGGCTTTCATGAGTTGTTCATGATATTTCTTCATTCGGCGTAAGGCAGTGGCTCTTCGTTCATCAAGGCCCTCAAGGGCGACCATCTAGGTTTCGTCCTTCCTGAGACCACTGCTTATAGAGAGTCGGGCTGAGGGCACAACGATCTCAACCGGCACCACACAGTTATCCCCGTAGACGAGGGAGAAAGGTGTGGTCTTCATTGTTGTGTGCTTGGAAGTGCTGTAAGCCCAAAGTGCCAGACTTAGCTTTTCGAACCATGACCCACTGGCGTCGTGAATCATCCGTGATAGCACGCAGAGCAGAGTCTTGTTGGAGGTTGTAGCTTGACCATTGCCTTGTGGATAGTAGGGAGTCGACATGGCATGGTTGATGTTGTACCCTTCCATAAGAGCTCAGACATCCCTCTTGATGAACGACGTGCGATTATCTGATATGATACATTAGGGGATGTCGAAGCGACATATGATGTGATCGCACAAGAAGTTAGCAACAGTGCCTCCCGTGGCTCTTTGAAGAGGTATGGCTTCGACTAATTTTATAAAGCGTTTGGTTACGACCATAATCCTATGTGACGTCTGGATGACAGGTGGATGGGGCCGATGAGGTCAAGGGCCAAGAGTGAAATAGCTAAGGGGCTAGAATCATGTCAAGGTTGGATGTCGACATATGCATCCTAACGGCATGCCGCTGGCAAAGTTCACAATGTCAGACATAGGAAATAGAGTCGGACTCCATAGTCGGCCAGTAGTACCCCAATCGTAGTAATTTTGTGTATAGCTTTTGAGATCCTTGATGCTCCCCATAGTCTCCGTTATGGACTTCGTTAAGCACTTGTATTGCCTGGGGACCCTGCAAGCATTGCAGGGTGCGTCTCGAAAAACCTTTGTGAAATAACTCACCTTCCATCACAAGATACCTGATCGATTTTCGTTTGATAGATCGGGCCGAGCTACAGTCAGGAGGTAGAATCCCATAAGGTATGTATTGGATGAAAGGCTGGCGCCAGTCACCCTCGATGTTAATCAGAAGAGCTTTCACATTGTCCGACGCATATAGGCATTTGGGACAATCCCGTTGTATATCCGAAGCATTCTTGGCCACGGATGGCCAGAAGAGGCCTATGCCCTGTAGGTGACGGTATAAAGGGGGACCGTCGAGGCCACAACACTTTTGATGGCAGAGCTGAAGTTTATGATGTGTTTCTCTCGATGCCAAACACGAGGCCAAGTGCCTCCGGGACATCGTCTGTACAAAACATTGCCCAACATTAGAAAGTCCGTGAGGGTAGAGGTATGAACAAGAGATGGTGCCTTAAGTTGGTCGATGATCGGCTGCCTCCAATCATCGGTGGTAGTGTCTGTCGGGACTGTCCAAAGCTGTACAAGGTTGGGTTCTCTTGATGATGGTTAGCATTTTCGGTTCACCATCAACCTCTATCTTTGACGTGATGGTGGCCAAGCTGTCTGCATGTCTATTGTGGAACCTATTGTGATGTTCATACTGAACATGACCTAGTTTTCCTTCCAAGTACTGCACTAAGGCACGATAAGGCTCTAAGCCTAGCTCCTTGACTACAAACTCCCTATCAGCCTGCTTCATAATTAGGTTTAATTCTCCTTTCACACATAATGACTTAGCCCCCAAACTGATGGCCAGCATAAGGCCACTGACGAGCGCCTCATACTTAGCTCCGTTGTTAGATACTGGGAATGCAAGCTTGAAGGCCAGGGAGGAGGTAACATTAGCTGGCCTCTGAAGGACAATGCCGGCACCCCCTTGCCGAAGGGGTGCTCTGTCAGGACCTTTGCTGGTGGTTGAATCATCACATTCGAGTGTCCATAATTCATCTATGTCAGTGATCAGGGATGTCTCCTCCCCAAGCAATTGAACCGAGGTCGGTTCGTAGTGTTGTCTTGGAAAGAAGCCCAAGAGATCAGCAAGTTCTTGACTTCGCAAAGCTGTAGGGTTCTTGATGGGTAGGCCAAACTCGGCCAAGAGTAGTAACCAACGGGTAAGTCGACCAGACAGAGTAGGGTGGTGAACATATAACGAAGCGGATTGACCTTTGTGACAAGTATGATTTCGTGAGCCAAAAAGTAATGTCAAAATTTTTGTGAGGTGTACACCAAAGCTGGCAGTGTTGCTCGAGCTCGAAGTAATTGACTACAGGTCCCGTGATCATTTGACTGAGGTAATAAACAAGACGCTTCACCCTATCCACCTCTTGGGCAAGCAGAGCCCCTATGGACCTGGGTGTCGAGGTCAAGTAAAATAAGAGTAGGATACCCCGCTGTGGCACTACCATGGTTTGCAGGGACATGAGGACCGACTTGATCTGTTCGAAGGCGTGCTGTTAAGGCGCACTCTAACTCCATGGTATGCTCTGGCGCGTCAAGTGCTGAAAGGGTGTAATAAGTTCGACCAACGCAGGGATGAATTATCAGAGGTAAGAAACCTTGCCGAGAAAGCTTTTCAACTGTTTGGTGCTTTTGGGAGGGGGCATCTCTTGAATGGATACAACTTTAGAAGGGTCAAGGTCGATGCCCTGTCGACTGACCAGGAAGCTGAAGAATTTGCCGGAGAAGACTCCAAAGGCACATTTCAGCAAATTCATCCGCATATTGTACTTGCGACAACGATTAAAGACTGCTCATAGGTCAGTGAGGTGCTCACTTTTCTTTTTAGACTTGATGATGAGATCATCGACATAGTCTTCCACTATACGGTGTATCATGTCGTGGAAGATGGTTTTTATCGCCCTTTGATACACATTCTTGAGGCCGAATGTCATGACTTTCCAACAAAAGTTTCCCATGGGAGTTCGGATGGCTATCTTAGCGCAGTCGTCAGGATTCATTTAAATTTGGTTGTAGTCGGCAAAGCCATCCATGAAAGACAAGGTTTCATGTCAGGCAACGGCCTCCGTAAGGATGTCAATGTTGGGCAAGGCAAACTTATCTTTGGGGCATGCTTTATTCAAGTCCCGAAAGTCTATATAAACGCGGACGTGGCCATTCTTCTTTTGTATGGGAACGACGTTGGCCAACCATATGGGATGAATAACAGGTTCAATGAAGCCAGCCTGCAGAAGCCGTTCTATCTCTGTCTTGATCTTCAACTTGAGCTCGGGGCAGAAAGTCCACGGATATTGTAGGACGGGGATGGACTCGGTAGTAATATTGAGATGGTGTGTTACCAAGCCAGGGTCCAACCCAGGCATCTCGTTGTAACTCCATGCCAATACATCACGATATTCGTAGAGAAGGGTAGCCAATTCTTCTCTTTGGCCAGGGGTGAGTTTTATTGCTAATGTATGTAAGTCAGGGTTCCTCCCCTGGGTCAGCTAGGTTGATTTCTTCAAGGTCTTCAGCTTGTAGTCGAGGGCCATCTTTGTAACAAGGTAGAGTAGCACCAGGAGTGAGCTCGAGGTCGAGCGGGCAGTGCTCGGCCACACAACACCATTCGTTCTCCATGGGTAGGTCAGGTTTGGGAAGGTCAGATGATAGACCACCTGAAGCCTCCGTGCACCGTAATAACTAATAGATCACCTTTCTATTCTGGATGATAAGTTTGAAGGTTTGTTCTGCCTTTTTCTTCTTAGACTTGGGGGATAGAGGTGGGGAGTTAGGCTTCGTAGCAGGCAGTGTTACTGATGTCGACGCCTTGTTCTTACTACTCTTCTTGGCTTTAGACTTGGGAGGTTTGTTGCCACATAACTCGTCCCAGTTAGGCAGCCTAGTCGAGTGGATGTGAGTGGCAGTCTCACCATCCTCGGTAAGTTTGAGAAAGAAGGAGGCCTTGGCGAAGTATGATTCAGCATATTCAAAGGGGGCTTTGGTGGCTGGGAGTGTGATCACGACCTCACGTCGCGTAGGATCGGCCACCAGTTTCATACATTGATGGTACATTGAAGAGACAACCTTATTTATATGAATCCATGGGCGACCAAGCAAGAGATAAAATGCAGGCTCAGTATCTATCACGTGGAATGTAGTGTTATGACGGATAGTTTTGACCATAAGGTTAACAGTGATATGGCCGAGAGTGGATTAGGGGCCTTGCCCGAAACTCATAATCTAGATCGAGTCACGTATGACTATTCTCGTAGGTATACCAGCCTTTTGCAAAGTGACAGGGGGTATGATGTTGACTAAGGAGCTACAATCTACCAAGGCACGATAGAATCCCGTGCCATTAACAATACATTCTAAAAACAACGGTCGGTTATGATGTTTGACCAAAGGTGAGTCTTCACCCTAAAAGACCAAGGCAGTGGAAGAAAGGTGACGGAGCTCGGCCTAAGCAGCAAAGCATTCGGGACCGAGGCCGTGACCTTGATCAGGCAGTTGGAGAGATAGGCCCTAACGACGGGTGAAAACCCCATTTCATTGAAGAAACCCTTAACCTTTGACATTTGCCCAAAGGAGGTTATTGGCTGACTAGCTGGAGGTGTATGAGGTGTGGCCATTGGGATGGTCGAGGCTTCAGGGATGACAGGCTCGACATGGTCGGTAACAGCCGTGAGGATCTGGTGTTTCCTGTTGTTGTTGCCGTATGGGGGGTAAGGGTGCCTACGCATATCATTGTTTTTTCATAGCTTTAGGTAGGCCGCAGCCACCTTCCTCACAACAACGTCCTGTAGCCCATTGCAATCCTTAAGGTGATGCCCCACAGCTCAATGGTAGGGGTAGTAATTGGGTTTGGCTTTGTCTGCTTCCGTGATGTTTGTCCTCATCTGTGGTAATTGAAAGTTGTCATCATGTGCTACCCACTTGGCCAAAAGCTCATTCACAGTATTTAGATCGCATGGGTATTCGGGGGCAGGCTCTCACTACCTTCTCTTGTCGGGGCGTCGGCCCCCCTCTTAAAACTGACGCTTGTAACCGCTGTGACTATTGTTGTTCTGAGTGTTGGATGTTTCTGCCGTGGTAAGAAGTTTATTTTACTAGTAAGGCTTCCATAGCTTGACGGGGCCAACCGACTCATAAGTGCGGCAGGCTGTCTCTATGAAGTGACCTCATGACCTCAATTACAAGTTCTCGATATACACCCTGGAGACGTCACTCATATTCTTGATGAATATTGGAACCAACTTCTCATCATTGCTAAAGTCCTTACATTCGAGGCACTTGAGATGGAAGTTGTGCAAATATTTGTTTAAATCATCGTCGGGATTCAGTCGGATGCTTGCGATGTCCACTATAGTGACTCTTTCAGCCTCATAGTGGAATTTTCTAAGAATAGCTGGACCATGTCGCTCTATGAATGGACAGTCCCTACAGGGATCTGGTGGTACCAAGTATTAGCCAAGCCTGTGAGGGACTTGTGGAACTCCCTTAACTTCAAACTATCCCCGGGACCGTATTACTATGGACGAGCCTATAAATTTGGTCAAGTGCTCATGGGCGTTGCCCTCACTTCCATTGAAGAGCACAAAGGTCGGTTGCTTATACTTGAGTGGATATGGTGTGATAGCTATGTCGTTGGCGTACAGGGCATGGTCGGTCAGCCGGGTTGAGGAGTCAGGTTCAGAGTTCCTCGACAGGCGGTTGATGAGGGCTTCCAAGTTTAACTTGGTGATATAGTGGTGGGATGGTTCTTCGTGGCCAGTCAAGGGGTGGTGGCTGGCGAGGCGTCGCGAGCCCCCAAGCCCCCAGATAAGATAACCGATGAGCGGGAGCAGTGTTGGGCTGGTACATGACAGAGGCTGGTGGGGACAGCTATGTGGGGGCCAAGTAGGTGGGCGAGACATGTCCACCACTTGGCTAGTGGTTTGATGTTGGTCAGCTAGATAAGGTTTAGGCTCAATCTCAATAGAGTCATGGGTTTCTTACCGCCAAGGGTCTGGATACTCGAGGCGGCGGTGGTCACGACACTGGGGCCTGGGTGGCGTCAAAATTTGACCAAGGTCTTGAAGGATGCACTGGTGAAATGATTTGTTCAAGTCCAATTCCTGTATGGATTTTTGCATTTCCATGATGGCAGCCATTAGGGTGGTCTGAGAGTCTTGCAGACTGGCTATAGTCGGGCTAAGCTACTGAATGGTTACACTAACAACTGCTTGCACATTGGGCACAGTGATTGGTGGTTGGTCATGGAGTCGTGCAACACTAGTCTCCACCTGGTTGTCAAGGTAATGCTCTTCTTGGACAGTGGAGTTGAGGCCTTGGCTGGCTGACCTGGTAGTCCTCCGTTGCACACGCATGGTGCCTAAGTGTGGAAGTGAGGTAGACTGCAATACGATGCTCACATCCCCAAGGGAGTCACCAAAATGATGCCAAGGAAAGTGGGTTTGTAGTCAACGTGGAGGTGCCACAAGGAATACAGTTCGAGTCAGATGCCAAGTGTGCTAATGTGGGACACAGCAAGGGTAGACCAAGGGCAGAGACCAAGGGCTTCCCAGACAGATCCTGAGGGTGGCAGTGCTGCGCGGGCGATGGGACAAGGTGAATACACGACCACAGTCACAGTCCGCTGCTTAAGTCCAAAGTCAAGGTCATGTATGTTTATCTCTCTAGAATTCTAGAGTGAAAAAGTGAAAATATGATAGTGAGTTCTGTGAATCTAAAAATCCAAAGTCCTCTAAATGAATTTTCAAGACCCTTATTTATAAAGGCTGAGATGATGATGTCATCATGCAACACGTGGCATTCCTTGGGAGTAAAACGTCACCGAGGGGTCCACAGGTTCTGTTGCTCAATGGACTGTCAGATTGCATATTCATTCGGCCTACCCCACGTAGCATTGCTCTGGCTGTCTGGAAAGACTGGCTCCCACATCGTAGAGTCCCACTAGCCTGGCAGCGGTGGGGAAGACCCGACACCCAACTGCCAAGCAGACTAGGCGCGATGCCCTTTGAAGACTCGCTCCCATCACGGAGTGACTCCGGGGTCATATTCCCTACGGTGCCGATGCAAGCCCCCAGTGCCAGAGCACCTAGCCCAATCATGAAGACACCTTGGGAAAGATAGTGTCCCTGAGGAATCGCCTATCCCGCAGGTGAGTCCATGTGCCGGAGCACTCGGAGCACGTTAAGGTAGCATCCCGAAAGATCCATCTACCTGACGGGCCGAAGTAGCATCTTGGAGGAGCCCTCTACCTGGCAGAAGGGGAGTTAAAAAGCTCCCTGGTAGAGATAGTGTCGTAGAGAACGAGCCTATCCCCATGGGTGAGTCCTTGTGCCAGAGCACTTGAAGCACGTCAAGGTAGCATCATGGAAGAGCCGTCTACCTGGTGGAAGGGGAGTTAAAAAGCTCTCCTGCAGAGATAGTGTCCTGGAAGATTCGCCTATCCCCGTGGGTGAGTCCTTGTGCCGGAGCACTCAGAGCATGTCGAGGTAGCATCCCAGAGGAGCCATCTACCTGATGTGTCGAGGTAACATCCCGGAGGAGACGTTTACCTAGAAAAATAGTGTCCCGGAGGAGTCGCCTATCCCCGCAGGATGCTGCACACTCCAGAGAATCAGTCGAATCCTGTTTCACGTTCATGGCGGGGGCGCATGGTGTGGTGAATGAGTGTAGTGCCCAGGGGGCATGAAACATGATTGTGGCGCATGGGCGCGAAGAAGTGCGTATGGTGCCGGGGGCACGACATTGTGACAGAGAGCTTAGGGCCACACCTATATCAGCGGCGCAGTGCATAGGCGCGGCGGAGTGTGTATGTTGACGGCGCACAGGGCACCGGTGATGGAGGTCGCAGAGATAACATGTGGGTGCGGGCATCACGGAGTCGGCTCCCGAGCGCAGGCGACAAGGGTCACGACGTGCAGGTGCAGGCGACGGGCGTCGCGGACAATGCATGGTCTCTTGAAGATAAGTGAAGGAATGGGGTCGACCCCTTGAAGAGGAAGGTCCCTTAAGGTGGCCGACCCCCCTAAGGTGGAAAGCACGCCAAAGTTATTTCACAAAGGCAAAATGCACATGACTTGAGCATGGTCACTTTGACCGGCTTTAGAGCATTGAAAAATTGACCGTTGAATATGTGACGTGTCGCACAAAAAGAGACTCCTTGTGCGCCCTTGGGTGCGACCAAGTAAGTTGAGAACAAGAGGTTAATATTTGTCGCTGAAATATATCTTTATCGACAAAAAGTGAAAATGCGTATAAAGAATTGGAAATAAAATTTTGACCCCTTCATGTGTTGAATGAAATAAGATGTCGATGTTAATTGTTTAGCTTGGAAGTTAAAGCAATTACAATAGATTTCTTATATCACTTACTTTCACATACAAAGGCTTCAACCTCTTCATTTTGTGACAATTAATGATTGTTAAGTGTTGTCATTTAATCACAAAAGTGACGCGCAAAGATTGTCGCAACGTGACTTTAATAACCCCTTTAAGCATTTCTCAATCAATACTTCATTGTTAGTTGTTACTAAATGATGGCGTTAAACCTTTGGTTACAACCAGTCTCTCAAAGTTTTCTTCATTTAGGAGAAGCCATTGTAAACTCCATGCTCTTAGGATGGGCTTACCTAACCGCTAAGTATATATCACATCTTGTGAGGAGGGTTGAGCACCGTCTAGATGGTTTAGTTCGGAGGTTGAATGTGAGACCAATCTGATCATTATCATTCGGACCAAAAAAAAAAAAGGGACTTCGATGGTTCGGTTTCAGCAATTTAATTTGGATGGATCCACTTGGACAGTTTGATTGATTTGGGGCTTTATTTGTTTTCGAAGTTCTTGGACTTTTCAAGCGACAATTGTCGTATATAATACTACTGACTACTTGTAATTGTCGTATATAAAATCAACTCATAGTCGTGAGTTCAAACTTCTCCGCAATGTTAGCATCACAAGCGGCAGGCTCTTGAAGGACGTTTCGGGATTCCGGCAGCTCCAAGTGATGGTGGCTGTGAATCTGAAATGTACCAACTTGTATACCGCGATGTGTGATATAATCAGGTTTTGATTTTATTGCAATGGAATTGATGTGTGATATAATCGAGCCTTTGGTAAACTTTGACCGTTAAACAAAAGGCATATCCACCGATGGTGGCCGCTACATTGCCAATATTTGTCTTGTATCTTTAGGTTTTGTGTTCGCTTTGGATCCGTTAAACATCTAGCGATCATTTTTGTGTACTCACATCTGGGTCAACCTGAGACGTTTGTAATTGCAGTTCATTTTATTGGAATTCTACTCACCTGTGGGTATACCCCATTTGGATAATAACTCTTTAATTGCAGTTTCAGTTTATTAGACAGCGAAGAACTGTATTATATTATATCAAGATTTTGATCTTTGAGGTATTTAGCTTTGATATACAACTGCTCTAACATCAACTCCGCCCAATCCAAAGTCTCTTAATTAGATTCGATGTGACTACGAGTAGTGGTGGTGCCGGACAAGTCCAAAGCCGTGGCCATCTCTCTCAACACAAACTTTTGTATCTTCCCCGTCGACGTTTTCGGCAGCTCCGCCTTGAACACCACCGTCTTCGGCATCATGTAATGCGGCAGCCTGCCCCTGCAGAACTCTTTTATCTCCTTCTCCGTCGGTACCTGCTTCGTCTCTGCCCTCAAGGTCACGAAAGCACAAGGTGTTTCGCCCCAAAACTCGTCCGGTCGGGCCACCACCGCCGCCTCGTCAATCGACGGATGCGAGTACAGCACGGACTCGACTTCCACACTGCTCAGGTTCTCGCCGACGCTTATGATTACATCCTTGGACCGGTCTTTGATTTCCGGGTACCCGTCCGGGTTCATGACGCCCACGTCTCCGGTGTAGAACCACCCATTTCTCATGCATTTGGTGGTTGCCTCCGGGTCTTTGAGGTAACCCAACATGATCCACCCGCCTCTCAATACGATCTCTCCCAGACTTAACCCGTTGCGCCTCACGCTCGCCCCAGATTCAGGCTTAACTACGTCCACCTCAGTCATGCTGACCGTCCTGACTCCCTGTCTCGCCTTTAACCTCGCCGGGAGCCGATTCCACATCAGCTTCTACGCGCACGTCACCACAAACCCGCCCGTCTCCGTCAACCCGTACCCATGACTCATGACAAAACCGAGAGATTCGGCCCGAAGAAGCATCGAGGTCGGAGGCAGAGCTCCGGTAGTCAGGATGTGGACCGGGTCTCTCAGCCGTCCCCCGTTGGGTGAATTGGATAACATGTTAAGCACGACGGGTGCACCGCACATGTGTGTCACACCGTGCGCAAGTATGGCCTCGAAGATGATACGAGCGTCAAACTTGCGCAGGCAAATGTTGGTCCCACCTACGGCAGCCATGCCCCACGTATAATTCCAGCCATTAGCGTGAAACATGGGTAAAGTCCATAGCATGACCGGCTATTCCGGCACCGACCAGGCGAGCAGAGAATCCAAAGCGCAGATGAACATGCCACGGTGGCAGTGAACCACCCCCTTGGGCGCAGCAGTGGTGCTGGATGTGTAGTTCAACACGATCGGGCCCCAATCGCTCTCCGGCCGGACCCAGTTGAAGTTAGCATCCCCTGACTCGACCAATCCGGAATAAGTGTGTTGGAAATGAGTGGCGGGAGAAGCTGATTCATCGGGATCGGTGATGAAGACGAGAGTAGGACGGGGCGATTCCGGCGGGAAGAGGGAGATTGCCTAGAGGACGAGAGGGGTTGACTTGAAGTCAACGAGGAGGAGCCTGGATTGGCTATGGTGGATAAGGACGGAGACGCTGCAGGCGTCAAGGCGGGTGTTGATGGCGTTGAGCACGGCGCCGGCCATCGGGAAGGCAAAGTGGAGCTCGTACATGGCGGGGACGTTGGGGGCCAGAACGGACGGCACGTGGCCTCTTCCTATGCCGAGACGGGAGATGGACGACGCCAGCTGAAGGCATCGATGGTGGGTGTCTGACCACGTGTAGGTGGTATCATCGTAGACTACAGAAGGGCACTCGCCATACACAGTGGCGGCTTTTTTGAGGAAATTGAGGGGGGGGGGGGGGGGGGGGGAGGTAGAGTTGTCAAATGGGCTTTTAGAGCTTAGGACGTGGGTTTGGACCAGGTCAGAATTTTTGAAAAAAAAGTTCGGGTTAGGCCCGGCTTGAACCGTGGCCCGGAATTGGCCCGGCTAGATTCTGGCCCAAATTTGGCTTGTTTCTTTACTTTTCAAATTCAATTTTCCCCCCATTTCCTCCCAACGGATTTATTCCTTTTTTTTTCCTAAATTTCACTTTTACCCCACAAACAGCAAAATAACGGCTAGTTTGCGGGGTATTTTGGTCCAAGTTAATTTTTCAACTCTTTTAATGTTTTTACATTCTTACCCTCTCCAACAACTATAAACGGATAGTTGTTAAGGTTATTTTGGTCTTTTGTGAAGTTTCAAAAATCTATAAATTCACACAATTTTTTTCTAATTTTTCACACCAATATTCTTACTCTCTCTTATATAAACATTCTACATTTCTACAGGCTTTGCTACTCTTATTAATTACTACTCTTATTTACTAATTAGTACTCTTGCTAAATTTTAATTACTAACCACTCATCTTATTAAATTGTTACTCTCTAATTCTTTTGTCTAGTAATTAGTAATTAGTGAATTTTTATATTTATCAATTACTATTACTATTTTTTTAATTACTAACTCTCTCCAATTTCGAATTACCCTCAGTGATTCATTTGTTACTCTTTAATTCTTTTAGTTGTTATTTCTAATTACTAATTACTGCTCTTATATTTGTGTATTTAGTTACTCTTACTAATTTTATTTTTCAATCTAGTAAAAAAGTTTAGCGTCAAATATGACTGGATTACTAAAAAAACTGAAGCGTGGATCATCATCACAAAAAACATCATTATCATCATCATAAACACCACCACCAGCACGAGCGCCACGGCCATCACAAACCATTCGTTCCTGGACGAATGAGTACAGGCTGTATGATAACTACCCAAGCCAATAAGGAGTTCAATCAAAACATTCCAGATTTTGAATACACGCCTGATCAAGACCCCCCGCATTATAGTCAAGGATGTAGCTCGGTTGGCGAAGCTACTATTCCGTGGCATAATCTTAACCCTTTGCCTAGTCATGATAAAGAAGGGCCGAGCAATGCCTCCGGTAATGAGCCAGAAGTCCAAAAGAGAAAAAAAAAGTCGAGTGTTGTAATCATTTTGATGAAGTTATGGTGGACGGCATCCGAAAAGCTCGATGTAAGTACTCTGCTAAATTATTTTCGTCTGGTAGTGGTAATGGACATCTTAACAGGTATTACCCTCAGTGTGCACCTCGACAAGGTCACGTACACAAACATTTCACCGTAGCAGTTTGTATGGACACCGGGTTGGTTAATTGCAACTGTCAACTGTTTAAGCATAAAGGTATACTTTGTCGACACGCGTTGAGGGTTTTTAGCGCCAAGAATGCTCGTGAAATCCCTCCACAGTATATCTTGGAACGGTGGACAAAGGAAGCCAATAGAGTCCACGGTCACATTCCTTACGTGCCCAATGTTTCAGTTGATTTCGAGCAATCTGAGACGCTGCGATATAATCACCTTTGTAACATCATGCACGGTTTATCATTGGATGCAGCGTCAACATTTGATAGGTACAGGTATCAAGTTGAAGCAGCCGCACGGGATAAGGCTAACCTTGCACAGTTTAGGATGGCATTACCAGAAAGACGGGACACTCCGACTAGTCAGACGACTAAAGCCGGTAGATTCAATCGAGCTTTATAGCCAGTCATTGACGGCACTAGCCTGCAAGGTGAGGAGGATGACATTTTTGATCCGATTATTTTTCAAACAAAAGGGTGAAAACGAGCAATACGCATGAAGAATCCGATTGAAGAAGCAACGGGTCAAAACAATTTGCCAAGGTGTGCGTTGTGTAATAAGATGACTGATCATGACAAGAGAAACCATTATAAAGTGTTAGGTATCGAACCTGACAGTATGGTCAAGGAGGACGATGATGATGATCAGTGTTAGGGTTAATGTTTCAGTTGTATAAATTGAACTTTTATAATGTTTAAATTTGTGATTTGGTTTGTGGAATCATAGTTTCCGAAAAATTACGTAATTTTTTTTGTCATTTTTTTTGCTCATTGAACCTTAGGCGTGCTAGTTAGCCCATTTGTATCAATTTCAAAAAAAAACCGAGACAAATTATTTTTTGGGTTTTCCTAGGAAGGGCCTATTCGGGCACACTTTAGGGCCCAATTCATATCTAAAAAAAAATTACGTAATTTTTTTTGTCACTTTTTTTTTTTGCTCATTGAACCTTAGGTGTGCTAGTTAGCCCATTTGTATCAATTTCAGAAAAAAAATCGAGACACGTTATTTTTTGGGTTTTCCTAGGAAGGGGCTGTTCGGGCACTCTTTAGGGCCCAATTCATAACTTCCGAAAAATTACGTAATTTTTTTTGTCATTTTTTTTTGCTCATTGAACCTTAGGCGTGCTAGTTAGCCCATTTGTATTGATTTTGGAAAAAAAAACCGAGACACGTTATTTTTTGGGTTTTCCTAGGACGGGCCTGTCGGGCACTCTTTAGGGCCCAATTTATAACTTCTGAAAAATTACGTAATTTTTTTGTCACTTTTTTTTTACTCATTGAACCTTAGGCGTGCTAGTTAGCCCATTTGTATCAATTTCGGAAAAAAAAACCGAGACACGTTATTTTTTGGGTTTTCCTAGGAAGGGGCTGTTCGGGCACTCTTTAGGGCCCAATTCATAACTTCCGAAAAATTACGTAATTTTTTTTGTCATTGAACCTTAGGCGTGCTAGTTAGCCCATTTGTATCAATTTCGGAAAAAATCGAGACACGTTATTTTTTGGATTTTCCTTGGAAGGGCCTATTCGGGCACTCTTTAGGGCCCAATTCATAACTTCCAAAAAATTACATAATTTTTTTTGTCACTTTTTTTTTGCTCATTGAACCTTAGGCATGCTAGGTAGCCCATTTGTATCAATTTCGAAAAAAAATCGAGACACGTTATTTTTTGGGTTTTCCTAGGAAGGGCCTGTTCGGGCACTCTTTAGGGCCCAATTCATAACTTCCGAAAAATTACGTAATTTTTTTGTCACTTTTTTTTTGGTCATTGAACCTTAGGCATGCTAATTAGCCCATTTGTATCAATTTCGAAAAAAATTGAGACACGTTATTTTTTGAGTTTTCCTCGTAAGGGCCTGTTCAGGCACTCTTTAGGGCCCAATTCATAACTTCCAAAAAATTACGTAATTTTTTTTGTCATCTTTTTTTTACTCATTGAACCTTAGGCGTGCTAGTTAGCCCATTTGTATCAATTTCGAAAAAAACCGAGACACGTTATTTTTTGAGTTTTCCTAGGAAGGACCTGTTCGGGTACTTTTTAGGGCCCAATTCATAACTTCCGAAAAATTACATAATTTTTTTTGTCACTTTTTTTTCCTCATTGAACCTTAGGCATGCTAATTAGCCCATTTGAATCAATTTCAAAAAAAAAACCGAGACACGTTATTTTTTGGGTTTTCCTAGGAAGGGCCTGTTTGGGCACTCTTTAGGGCTCAATTCATAACTTTCGAAAAATTACGTAATTTTTTTGTCACTTTTGTTTTGGTCATTGAACCTTATGCACGCTAGTTAGCCCATTTGTATCAATTTCGAAAAAAAAAACCGAGACACATTAATTTAATTTCAAACCTTAATATCCAAAATCCAACAATAGTAATAATAAACACATACGAACGTTTACTACATCTTAGGATAATGGTAAGGAAAGCGTCTAGCTACACCCTTTTTCAGCTCCCAGGCTATCCTATATCTAAACGTCAAGGCATCGTTTCGAGACCACGTTTCATATTCGAGCACATCTGAGCGAGCTATGTAGTCCATGTACTTGAGGACGTAAATCCCGCAATCATGACTGTTATATTGCTTTGGTCGGTTTTCTATCGTCACGACCGTCCAAGGATCTATCATGGTTTTGCTCGTGATGGCTTCCCCCTTAAAATGTCGACACGCTAGTGGAATGATAGTAGTCAGCATCCAACAATAAAAAAGGTTATCAAGCCTATGTAACAAGAAGAATAGACTATGAGTGAAGGTCAAGATATAAACTAACCACCGCATTGATGTACGTGGAGTACATCTGCGCCAGCTGCTGACCATGTCCGTCTTCCCTTAGGCTATCGTATATGTGGACCACTTTATTCTCTGGAAAGAGAACTAATAGGAAGAAGTGGCTTGCATGAAGAGCAGGTAGCATGATTAGGTTGGCATCAGCTGCGTGACATTGATAGTCCACGTTCAAGTAGGAAAGCACGTTTGCAGATGGTCACCATTCACCCTTGCTTGTCCCTCTCTTCCTCCTCCATTCTGTGAACTCCTTCATGCTATTCAGCATGAAAGGGATAACAAAAGAGGCATACATGTTGAGCTTCAAAGTTTGGCAGGGGTTATAACTTAACTCTCTAACACGCAGCAGATCTATATAAGCGTCAATGAGAAAATTCGAAATATCTGTGTTCGGCGCCAACAGTCTTAGATCTGAGTGAGCTAGGAATGAAGCAGCAGGAAAGTCTGCTGTAGCGATTGGCTCATGCCCAAAGTAGTGCCGGTCGATCCAATCCCTTTTGGCCGGACTCAATGGCTTCGTTGGTTGTCCTTTATCCGACCGGATGCTTGGGCCCGATGCCTAGATTCTTACTTGGGTCACTTGAATTTGGGGCTGAGAGTCGTACGCGTCAGGAGGCAAGCGAGTAGACGGCTCCCACACCTGACTCTGGGGCTGATAGTCGTACGCGTCAGGAGGGAAGCGAGTAGACGGCTCCCACACCTGACTCTGGGGCTGATAGTCGTACGCGTCAGGAAGGAAGCGAGTAGACAACTCCCACACCTGACTCTGGGGCTGATAGTCGTATGCGTCAAGAGGTAAGTGACTAGACGGCTCCCCTTGGTAACCCCGGTACGCAAGACTAAAGTTTTGAACTTCAGTCTTGTACCTCTCAATGGACCTCTTGAGATTGTCAGGAGCTTGCGCGACAAACCAGTCAAACCCCTCCAGCTGCTTGAACACCTCAATGCCCTGGTTAACCTAAAAAACATGCATACAAAATATGGCTAATCATTTCAGGCATGGTAGATAAGGTGCGCAAATAAAAATTGAAACAACACTAGCATGACTTACAATGTTCAATGCCCAGAACTGGTCATAGATCTCACGTGGCGCATACGATGTCTTCCTCGCCTGGGAAGGGCGATTCACCCTCGTGCGCGTCACCTTGAGAAACCATTGCAGGTACTCCTCAATGCTGATGCTGTCGGCCTTCAGCGATACAAGGCTATCATATGTTTCTTGCCAGGTATTCCACTGTTGCACCTCGTCGCTCAAAAAATTCAAGGCATCAGGCACCTCGAAGTTCGGCCCTCGACCACTCCTGTATGGCCGCATGTCTACAGCGGGTTTTGGTATCCCTTGTAGACAGCCAGCTTGCCTCATAGCTCGATCGGGCATCTGAAACTCACATACTTCGAAGTGAATAAGCGGCACCCGAACCAAACCTGCCAGCACGTACGACACCGGAAGTTGCCAACACCACTCATCCAACCGATGCATCACCTTGCTATATGGCTGCCACGTCACCTGGGATGCAATGAGTATCTCTAGTTCCCCCCGATAGAACTTTAGATGGTGGTGTGGGTCTACCCGTCTCCTCCGGTTGGTCGTAGGCCCCCAGGCCCACACCCTAGGCCACGTCTCATCGGAATATTCTCGCGGTTGTGGACGACCCGTGGGTAGCCTCTCGTAAGACCAAACCTGTGAATGCAAACATTATCTGGAATTAGCACATTAAGAGGCTAGAATATATTGACACGTCAACCAAGAAAATAAATGCTCAAACCTGTAATAGAGTGAGGCAGGCGGCAATGGACTTGGCACCCTTTCTCGTAGCTTTGTGCAGTGCTCGATATAGGTGCGCAAGGACAGCTGAACCCCACGAATACGAGTATACCTCCTCAAGATCCTCCAAGAACACCATATACTTCGGATGCACCGTGTTTTTCGAATGCGTCGGAAGTAATATGGCTCCAATAATATACAGAAGGAATGCTTTCGTATACGTCACGAAATCGTGAGGAGTGTATTCATCCGGTAGCACGCCATACTGCTCTCTCAGCCATTTAAGTTTGATGCCGTTCGTTGTAAGAGCTTCCCTCGGAATTCCCTGGAAATACTGCCTAGCCATTTCGCTATGGATGCAGACGTTTTGCTCGAAGTAATGGGTTTGCCGTGACATGGGATTCCAAGTATAAATCCGACGTCCTCTAATGTAATAGTCATTTCACCAAACCGGAAGTGAAATGAGTTCGTCTCGCTCCTCCATCGTTCAACTAGAGCGGATATAAGGCAATCGTCGTGTCGAGACCAAATCCCGGGATCGGTGAACATAGATAAATTTTGACGGTGTAATAGTTGTATTTGTTCCTCGTTTAGTACCCACTCATCGTGGTGACTTGTGCTTTGAATTGTTTCCAAAACACCCCTATCGACACCGTCAAATACGTGCCTCGCGACGTGGTCATCGTCATCGTATAGGATTGATGTATCATGAGGTCCGGCGTTGAAATCCATATATCTAAGAACAAAATATAATCGTAAACCAACTTAGTATCCATAATATTTACATTCCAAAACTATAAATGGATCTTTAACCTAGCTTACCAACGCATTAGCAATAGTAATTATCTCATTATTTCAATGTATTAAAATAATTCCTCACTTCTCACAACTCCAAACGCTTAATTACGCTAGTTCCCTAAAATTTAGCGCCAACGTGGTTATTTAGCAATATACCGCCTGATGGCCGCTACAGCCCCAACACCTCAAAACCGCTTTAAAACTACTTTTTAAATGTATTACATCAATTATATACCAAATATTTCCTTTATCAAATTTTAAAGGGGATGAATTACCAAAACACCCCCAACTTAAGCAAAATACCCCCTGGCAGCTATCGACCAAACAAACATCTCAGAACAAGGGTAAAATAACTTTTTGGGTGTCTTACACTCCTATTATTTCCTCCAGTTGTGTTACAACGTTCAATTACCAAAATACCCCCGATGAGCGGCAAATTACCGAAATGCCCCCGAGGGTTCATTATCACCCTAACGCCCCAAACCAGCTTCAAAACAACCTTTCAGGTGTTTTACTTACATTTCTGGACTAGAAAGTCCTTTGAAAAACTTAACACCGTAAAATTACCAAAATACCCCTCTCGGGGTGGCAAATTACCAAAATGCCCCTGGCATCAGAACGAGCTCAAAAGTGCATTGAAATGCTATTTTAAGCTTCCCGAATTCATTCTTGATCTAAAAAGTATTCTACGGATTTTTCGCCCAAAAATCCCGAACCGGTGTCCGGATCGAGCGCTTAAAAGCCCGTTCGGCCAAAAAATAGCTAACGACTCCGGAATGGCCCGAAATCCTGGGGGATGGAACTTCCCAACATCCTAGGGTTCTCATAAAAGTTTCGCACGAAATCGCGCTGGCTTGATATTTTAAATTACACTACAAAGTTACAAGGTTCCCCTCAATCAGTTAACCCCTTTCCAGTCTTTGGAAAATCTGAAATTTTTCCCTGATATAGATCTTTTAAAAATAACTAGGATCTCTTTTTCGCACTTTGGCACAATCTAGCTCTAACTATTTTTAAAAAATTTGTGAAGAACTGTCTAATTAAGTTTTCACCTTTAGCGACAATTACGTTTCGTATTCACATTAAACACACATAGTGTTACACCCTAGGAATGCACACAGTGTCTTAAACCAAAATTATTTCCTCCAGTTGTGTTACAATGTTCAATTACCAAAATACCCCCGATGAGCGACAAATTACCGAAATGCCCCCGGTAGTTCATTATCACCCTAACGCCCCAAACCAGCTTCAAAACAACCTTTCAGGTATTTTACTTACATTTCTGGACTAGAAAGTCCTTTGAAAAACTTAACACCGTAAAATTACCAAAATACCCCTCTCGGGGTGGCAAATTACCAAAATGCCCCTGGCATCAGAACGAGCTCAAAAGTGCATTGAAATGCTATTTTAAGCTTCCCGAATTCATTCTTGATCTAAAAAGTATGCTATAGACTTTTCGCCTAAAAATCCCGAACCGGTGTCCGGATCGAGCGCTTAAAAGTCCGTTAGGCCAAAAAAATAGCTAACGACTTCAGAGTGGCCCGAAATCTTGGGGGATGGAACTTCCCAACATCCTAGGGTTCTCATAAAAGTTTCGCACGAAATCGCGCTGGCTTGATATTTTAAATTACAGTACAAAGTTTCAAGGTTCCCCATATCAGTTAACCCCTTTCCAGTATTTGAAAAAATCTGAAATTTTTCCCTGATATAGATCTTTTAAAAATAACTAGGGTCTCTTTTTCACACTTTGGCAAAACCTAGCTCTAGATATTTTTTATAAATTCGTGAAAAATCTTAATTTAGACGCCCTAAAAAATCGCTATTTTGGAATCTATAAATGTAATACCGCTCATCCGATCTCCGATTGATCTGATTTTTGTTTCCTTCAATTTGTATTTTTCGTTATCTTCGATTTGAGTCTACAATGACTATTTTTGAACTTTGAAATTAACATTGAATTGAATTACAAGAAAACCCAAAAAATACTTACTTGTTTTGACTTGATATATTTAAAGAAAAATCTACCGATCTTCTAGCGGTTATCCACCGAGCTTCTAGCGTAAAATTTTTTTGTTTGTATTGTTGTAGGTGAGATATGGAGTATGAAGATAGTTGGTAAAGATGATGGAGAGTGGAAGAAAGGGTTCGGGGAGGAGGGATTATAAAGAGAAAAAAGGGAAGGAAAGAGAAGAAAGAAGACAGAAAAAAATCCGTGAGTGAGGGGGAAGGACACCACGTGGCATCACGGGAGGGGGAAGGGGGGACCATGGGGAAGGGGGCATCACGGGGGGGACACCACTTGGGGTGGGGGTGGGGGGACCGCAACACTTTGTTGCGGTTGGCACGTGGCGGGGGGAGAGGGGGACGGGGACACGTGGCGGGGGAAGGGGAAGGGGGAAAGGGCCAACCGTAACACTTTGTTGCGGTTGGGGGCATGGGGGGGCCATGGGGGGAGGGGAGGACGGGGGCCATGGGAGGAAGGGGGAGGCCACGTGGCAGCTGAGGGGAGGACGGGGGAAGGGGGGCCATGGGGGAAGGGGGAAGGCCACGTGGGTGAAGGGGGCCAACCGCAACTCTTTGTTGCGGTTGGGCAGGGGGTAGGGGGAGACAGGGGGAAGGGGGAGGGGGGCCATGGGAAGGAAGGGGGAAGGGGGAGGGGGGCCATGGGGGGAAGGGGGAGGGGGTCCATGGGGGGCGCAACAGCAACAAAGTGTTGTGGTTGTGTATTTGCAATCAATAATGCCAACCGCTACTCTTTGTAGCGGTTTGGTGGAGAAATTTTATTTCTCCACCGATGGGTGTGGATCGGCTCCCTATATGGGGGCCGATCCACACCCACCGGTGGAGAAATAACAATTTCTCCACCGAACTGCAGGTAAGAGCAGCGGTTGGGAAAAGTCGTGCCACGTGGCGCAAAAAAGGACGAAAAGGGACCAAAAAGGACGAAAATACTATGAGAAATTCACGAAAATCTCATGAGAAAATGAAAAACTCGTGAGAAAATGGGCATTAATGCCCAACCGCAACTCCCACATGCGGTTGGCATTATTGCCTTCCGTGACCCCCACCCCCTTCCCCTACCCGCTTGCCCCCCACCCCGTGGCCCCCACCCTATGTCCTTTTCCCCCACCCGTGAACCCCCCTTCCCCCACCCGTGAACCCCCCACGTGTCATTACCACCCTACCCCGACCCCCACGTGTCATTCCCCCCTCCCCCTCCCTGCTGTTCACTCACGGTTCTTCTCTTCCTCTCTCACTTTTCTCTCTATAAAATCTCTCCTCCCCGAATCATTTCTTCCACTCTCCTCATCCTCCCTATCTCACCTACATACAAAAAAAAAAATTGACGCTAGAAGATCGGTGGATAACCGCTAGAAGATCGGTGGATAACCGCTAGAAGATCGGTGGATTTTTCTTTAAATATATCAAGTTAAAACAAGTAAGTATTTTTCAATTTCTTCTTACCAATTGATTGTTTAAATTGTGTTACGCTTAAATTGTTCTTACAATAGTCTAAAATTCGTGTTTAGGGCATCAAAATTACGTTTTGACAAATCGGGGTATTACATTCGAAAGATTCCAAAATAGCGATTTTTTTGGGGGTCAAAAATAGAATTTTTCATGAATTTATAAAAAATAGCTAGAGCTAGATTTTGCCAAAGTGCGAAACAGAGACCCTAGTTATTTTCAAAAGATCTGTATCAGGTAAAAATTTCAAATTTTTCCAAAAATATCAAGGGGTTAACTGATACGCGCAACCTTGTAACTTTGCAGTGTAATTTAAAATATCAAGCCAGCGTGATTTTGCGCGAAACTTTTATTAGAACCCTAAGCTGTTGGGAAGTTCCATTCCCTAGGAATTCGGGCCATTCCGAAGCCGTTAGCTATTTTTTTGGCCGAACGGGCTTTAAGCGCTCGATCCGGACACCGGTTCGCGATATTTAGGCGAAAAATCTGTAAAATACTTTTTAGATCAAGAATGAACTCAGAAAGCTTTAAAATAGCTTTTTAAAGCACTTTTGATATTTTCTGATGCCAGGGGGCATTTTGGTAATTTGCCACCCCGCGAGGGGTATTTTGGTAATTTTCCCGAAAAAGTTTTTCAGCAGACTTTTAAGTCCAGAAATGTAAGTAAAACTCCTGAAATGTTGTTTTGCAGCTGATTGCGGGGCGTAATTGTCGCTAAAGGTGAAAACTTAATTAGACAGTTTTTTCACGAATTTATAAAAAATAGCTAGAACTAGATTTTGCCAAAGTACGAAACAAAGACCCTAGTTATTTTCAAAAGATCTATATCAGGTAAAAATTTCAGATTTTTCCAAAGACTGGAAAGGGGTTAACTGATACGCGGAACCTTGTAACTTTGCAGTGTAATTTAAAATATCAAGCCAGCGCGATTTCATGCAAAACTTTTATGAGAACCCTAGGGTGTTGGGAAGTTCCATTCCCCAGGAATTCGGGCCATTCCGAAGCCGTTAGCTAATTTTTTGGCCGAACGGGCTTTTAAGCGCTCGATCCGGACACCGGTTCGCGATATTTAAGCGAAAAATCCGTAAAATACTTTTTAGATCAAGAATGAACTCAGGAAGCTTTAAAATAGCTTTTTAAAGCACTTTTGATATTTTCTCATGCCATGGGGCATTTTGGTAATTTGCCATCCCGCGATGGGTGTTTTGGTAATTTTCCCGAAAAAGTTTTTCAGTCCACCTGAAAAGTTATTTTAAAGAGTGAAAAATTCAAGAAGCTTAAAATCCTGTTTCAAAGCACTTTTCAGATTTTATGATGCCGGGGGGCATTTTGGTAATTCGCATCCCCGATAGGGGTATTTTCATAATTTTGCAGCGTTAAGTTTTTGAAAGGACTTCTTAGTCGAGAAATGT
This sequence comes from Escallonia herrerae, assembly GCA_033070095.1. Lineage (NCBI taxonomy): Eukaryota > Viridiplantae > Streptophyta > Magnoliopsida > Escalloniales > Escalloniaceae > Escallonia > Escallonia herrerae. The sequence goes on along the minus strand of JAVXUP010000647.1, from coordinate 8,411 downwards.
AAGCAAAGCACCTGAAAGATTTTTTTGAAGCTAATTTGGGGCGTTAGGGTGATAATGACCCTCGGGGGCATTTCGGTAATTTGCCTTTGCTAATTTTACATTATACAAAATTTTCAACAATTACGTTTAAATAAATTTTATTCTTCTTTTATTTAATTCTATGACTTGTTGAGAATGATATAATTTTTATTTTTTAGATTTCAGTATAAATATGGATGCAACTGGAGGAAATAATTTTTGTGAAGGTTCTGATCCACCTTACGTTGGTCAAGTTTTTCAAACACTGGACGAAGTTGAAGCATACTATAGAGCATATTCGAAAACGATAGGTTTCGGTATTAGAACTAAGACGACTAGAAAACGGGCGAATACAGATCAAATTTGTGCAAGACTATTTGAGTGTCATAGAGGAGCACCGCATGTACCCCCGGTCGTTCGGATCAGTGACGAAGGGACAACAAGACAAAGAAAACGGGACACATTTCCGGGTACCGGCTGCAAGGCCCATGTGTATGCAGTACACCGAAAAAATGAAAACCATTGGGTTGTGACAGGAGTGGAGTTGAGCCATAATCATCAGTTGATGACCCCTAGTAAGATTGGTCAAATTCATCAACACCGAGAAATAAGCGCGGCACACAGACAACTGATTTTTACAATGGCCGAGGCTAAAATTCCACCTTCTAAGATGATGGGGGTTTTCTCAAGCCAGGCTGGGGGGATTGACAAGTTGAGTTTCAACGAAGTAGACCTTCGAAATGAACTTCGTGCTCAGAGGAGAGAGTCTTTCGGTAAGAGTGATTCTCAAACTACACTTGATCTCTTCAGGTGCCTTCAGAGTGAGAATTCTGGATTTTTCTACAGTCTCCAACTGGATGAGGAGAACCGCATTAGTACTATATTTTGGGCGGACCCCCGTTCTAGAGCTGCTTACCAAAATTTTGGGGATGTTGTGACGTTTGACACCACATACCGCACCAATAAGTACTCTATGCCTTTTGCTCCGTTCACCGGGGTGAACCACCACTATCAGTCAATCTCGTTTGGCTTTGCCCTGCTTAGGGATGAGACGGAGGAGTCATTTACGTGGTTATTTGAAACGTGGCTTCAAGCAATGTATCATATTCCTCCAAAGACCATCATCACCGACCAAGATCTGGCAATGAAAAATGCAATCGCTAAGGTCCTTCCAGATACTCACCATGGCCTGTGCACATGGCACATAAGCAACAAATATCCCGAACGGCTTCACAATGTATATGCAAACCATCCGTCATTCAAGACTGACTTTAATACATGTGTGAAGAAATCGTTGACGGTAGACGTGTTCGAGGAGAGGTGGGCCACGTTAATGGATACTTACTATTTGCACAATCATGAATGGTTACAATCGTTGTATGAGATCAAGACACAGTGGGTCGGTGCCTACACCAAGAAGTTTTTTGCAGCCGGAATGACTACGACCTCGAGAAGCGAAGCTATGAATTCATTCTTTGATGGGTACGTAGGCCAGTCTTCAAGTATAGCGGAGTTCGTACTAGAGATGCAGAAAGCCGTTGACAGGCAATTGTACCGTGAGAGAGAAGCCGACGCGGCTACAGTTTACAGAGAAAGAGCTATACTAGTTTTTTCACCTTTGGAAGCTCATGCGGCACGAGTATTCCACCAGAGATATCAAGGTTTATGCTTTGACAAATGTGACGAATTTCGCCAATCCGTGCTCTTCGTCGGCTCCGAGGAACAGACGACATTTTACCGTAGCAGTTTGTAAGGACACCGGGTTGGTTAATTGCAACTGTCAACTGTTTGAGCATAAAGGTATACTTTGTCGACACGCGTTGAGGGTTTTGAGCGCCAAGAATGCTAGTGAAATCCCTCCACAGTATATCTTGGAACGGTGGACGAAGGAAGCCAATAGAGTCCACGGTCACATTCCTTACGTGCCCAATGTTTCAGTTGATTTCGAGCAATCTGAGTCGCTGCGATATAATCACCTTTGTAACATCATGCACGGTTTATCAATGGATGCAGCGTCAACATTTGATGGGTACAGGTATCAAGTTGAAGCAGCCGCACGGGATAAGGCTAAGCATGCACAGTTTAGGATGGCATTACCAGAAACTGTGGACACTCCGACTACTCGAACGACTCCAGCCGGTAGATTCAATCGAGCCAAACAGCCAGTCATTGACGGCACTGACCTACAAGGTGAGGAGGACGACATTTTTGATCCAATTATTTCTCAAACAAAAGGGCGAAAACGAGCAATACGCATGAAGAATCCGATTGAAGAAGCAACGGGTCAAAAAAAATTACGAAAGTGTGCGTTGTGTAATAAGATGACTGATCATGACAAGAGAAACCATTATAAAGTGTTAGGTATCGAACCTGGCAGTATGGTCGAGGAGGACGATGATGAGGAAGAGTGTTAGGGTTAATGTTTCAGTTGTATAAATTGAACTTTTATAATGTTTAAATTTGTGATTTGGTTTGTGGAATCTTTAATTTGTGATTTGGTTTGTGGATTATTGATATTTTTGGTAACTCCGTTTTCGGGCACACTTTAGGGCCCAATTGATAGCTTCCGAAAAAAGTTGTAATTTTTTTGTCACTTTTTTTTCGCTCATTGCACCTCAGGCACGCTAGTTAGCCCATTTGTAAGAATTTCGGCGAAAAACGAGACACATTATTTTTTGGGTTTTCCTAGGAAGGGCCTATTCGGGCACACTTTAGGGCCCAATTGATAGCTTCCGAAAAAAGTTGTAATTTTTTTGTCACTTTTTTTCGCTCATTGCACCTCAGGCACGCTAGTTAGCCCATTTGTAAGAATTTCGGCGAAAAACGAGACACATTATTTTTTGGGTTTTCCTAGGAAGGGCCTATTCGGGCACACTTTAGGCCCCAATTGATAGCTTCCGAAAAAAGTTGTAATTTTTTTTGTCACTTTTTTTTCGCTCATTGCACCTCAGGCACGCTAGTTAGCCCATTTGTAAGAATTTCGGCGAAAAACGAGACACATTATTTTTTGGGTTTTCCTAGGAAGGGCCTATTCGGGCACACTTTAGGGCCCAATTTTTTTTGTCACTCTACACATCCGCTCTTTTAGAAAATTCACGCTACACACATCAACCACTCCACAGCGGACTCCTTACAGCCTCAACAACCACGAAGGTCTGGGCCGATAAGATGCGCCCTAGCGGAGAGGTGACGAAACGCTATAAACCGAGTTCCCATCGAAGCGGGGGATACTGACAGCCCGCAATGATCCCAACTGTGTAATTTTTTCGAATGCGTCATATGAAAGGTATATTCGCGCACATTTTAGCGCCAAATTCATAGCATGCGAAAAATTATGTACATTTCTTTTTGGTACAGTTTTTTGTAACATCACAGCAGCTAGCCACGCACGTCAGGATAATGGTAATGAAGGCGTCTAGCTTCATTCTTTTTCAGCTCCCAGGCTATCCTATACCTAAACGTCAAGGCATCCTTCCTAGTCCACGAGGAGTGTTTGAGCACTTCCGAGCGAGCAATGTAGTCCATGTACTTGAGGACGTAAATCCCGCAATCGTGACCGTTATATTGCTTTGGTCGGTCCTTTATCATCACGACCGTCCAAGGGTCACCCTGTGGCCGTTCGCACGCTAGCGAGAGGACAGTAGTCTGCATCCAACAATAAAAACGAGAATCAAGCCTATGAAACAAGAACAATATACTATGAGCCAAGGTCAAAAAATAAAAACTAACCACTAAAGTGATGTACTCGTTGTACATCTGTGCCAGCAGCTGTCCAGGCTCGTCCTCCCTTAGGCTATCGTATATGTGAACTGTTCTGAACGCTGGATGGAGAACTAATAGGAACCAGTGGTTTGCATGATGACAAGGTATCATGATAAGGTTCGCATCAGCAGCGGGACATTGATAGTCTGCGTTCATCATGCCTAACACGTTTCGACCTGGTTTCCACTTACTCCTGCCGCCCCCTCGCCTCCATTCTGTGAATTCTCTCACCGTTAATTCCACAAAATGAGTGGGATACATGTTAAGCTTCAAATATTCAGAACGGTTAAAATGTTGCTCTCTAATCCGGAGCAGTTCTATGTAAGCGTTCATGACAAAATTTGAAAGATCTGTCTCCGGCGCCAACGTTCTGATATCCTCATGACCTAGGAATGTCGCAAGGGGAAAGTCTGCTGAATTGACAGGCTCATGCCCGAAGTAGTGCCGGTCGATCCAACCCATCTTGTCCGGCCTCAATGGCTTCGTCGCTTGTCCTTTGTCCGACCGAAAGCTTGGGCGCGAGGCCTGGATTCCTACTTGGGGAACCTGACTCTGGGCTGAGAGTCGTACGCGTCAGGAGGAAGCGACTAGACTGCTCCCACACCTGACTCTGGGGCTGATAGTCGTACGCGTCAGGAGGAGGGCGACTAGACGGCTCCCACACCTGACTCTGGGGCTGATAGTCGTACGCGTCAGGAGGAGGGCGACTAGACGGCTCCCACACCTGACTCTGGGGCTGATAGTCGTACGCGTCAGGAGGAGGGCGACTAGACGGCTCCCACACCTGACTCTGGGGCTGATAGTCGTACGCGTCAGGAGGAGGGCGACTAGACGGCTCCCCTTGGTAACCCCGGTACGCAAGACTAAAGTTTTGAACTTCAGTCTTGTACCTCTCAATGGACCTCTTGAGATTGTCAGGAGCCTGCGCGACAAACCAGTCAAACGACTCCAGCTGCTTGAACACCTCAATGCCCTGGTCAACCTAAAAAACATGCATAGAAAATATGGCTAATCATTTCTGGCATGGTCGATAAGGTGCGCAAATAAATTATCAAACAACACTAGCATGACTTACAATGGCCAATGCCCAGAACTGGTCATAGACCTCACGTGGCGCATACGATGTCTTCTTCACCTGGGAAGGGCGATTCACCCTCGTGCGCGTCACCCTGAGAAACCACTGTAAGTATTCCTCAGTACTAATGCCGTCGTGCTTCAGCGATACAAGGCTATCATACGTTTCCTGCCAGGTATTCCACTGTTGCACCTCGTCACCCAACAAAATCAAGGCATCAGCCACCTCGAAGTTCGGCCCTCGACCACCCCTGTATGGCCGCATGTCTACAGCGGGTTTTGGTATCCCTTGTGGACAGCCAGCTTGCTTCATAGCTCGATCGGGCATCTGAAACTCACATTCTTCGAAGTGAATGAGCGGCACCCGAACCAAACCTGCCAGCACGTACGACACCGGAAGTTGCCAACACCACTCATCCAACAGATGCATCACCTTGCCATATGGCTGCCACGTCACCTGGGATGCATCTAGTATCTCTAGTTCCCCCCGATAGAACTTTAGATGGTGGTGAGGGTCTACCCGTCTCCTCCTCCGGTTGGTCGTAGGCCCCCAGGCCCACACCCTAGGCCACGTCTCATCGGAATCTACCAACGGTTGTGGACGACCCATGGGTAGCCTCTCGTAAGACCAAACCTGTGAATGCAAACATTATATGGAATTAGTAATTAATCCCGAATATATTGACTAAGGATCCTACCAAGAAAATAAATGCTCATACCTGTAATAGAGTCAGGCAGGCGGCAATGGACTTGGCACCGTTTCTCGTAGCCTTATGCAGTGCTCGATATAGGTGCGCAAGGACAGCTGAACCCCACGAATACGAGTATACCTCCTCAAGATCCTCCAAGAACACCATATACTTCGGATGCACCGTGTTTTTCGAATGCGTCGGAAGTAATATAGCTCCAATAATATACAGAAGGAATGCCTTCGTATACGTCACGAAATCTTGAGGAGTGTATTCATCCGGTAGCACGCCGTACTGCTCTCTCAGCCATTTAAGCTTGACGCCGTTTGTTGTAAGAGCTGCCCTTGGAATTCCCGGAAAATACTGCATAGCCATATTCGCTATGGATGCAGACGGCACGTTCAGAGTAACGGGTCTGCCGTGACATGGGATTCCAAGTATAAATCCGACGTCCTCTAACGTAACAGTCATTTCACCAAACCGGAAGTGAAATGAGTTCGTCTCGCTCCTCCATCGTTCAACTAGAGCGGATATAAGGCAATCGTCGTGTCGAGACCATTTCCCGCAATCGGTGAACAGGGTTAAATTTTGACGGTGTAATAGCTGTATTTGTTCCTCGTTTAGTACCCACTCTTCAAGGTGCCTTGTGCTTTGAATTGTTTCCAAAACACCCCTATCGACACCGTCAAATACGTGCCTCGCGACGTGGTCATCGTCATCGTATAGGATTGATGTATCATGAGGTCCAGGGCTGAAATTCATACCTCTAAGAACAAAATATAATTATAAACCAACTTAGCGTCCATAATATTTACATTCCAAAACTATAACTGGATCTTTAACCTAGCTTACCAACACATTAGCAATAGTCATTATTTCAATGTATTAAAACAAATCCTCACTTCCCACCACTCCGAACGCTTAATTACGCTAGTTCCCACTGAATTTAGCGCCAACGTGGTTATATAGCAATATACCCCCCGATGGCCCCTACACCCCCAACACCTCAAAACCGCTTTAAAGTCAAGTTTTTAAATGTATTACGTCAATTATATACCAAATATATCAGGAAAAATTTTAAAGGGGGAAAGTTACCAAAACACCCGCTACTTATGCAAAATACCCCCTGGCAGTCATCGCCGGTGCGTCACAAGGTTCAGAACATCTGAACAAAATAAGTTTTCGGTGTCTCACACCCTTTCCTGAACTAAAAGTTATTTTAAGGTATGAATTTTAAGCTGGATCCTTCCTAGCAAATTAGCCCCCGATGAGCGGCAAATTACCGAAATGCCCCTGGGGGTTCACTATCACCCCAACGCCCCCGAACCAGCTTCAAAACAACATTTCAGGTGGTTTACTTACATTTCTGGACTAAAAAGTCGTTTGGAAAACTTGGCACGGGAAAATTACCAAAACACCCCTCGCGGGGTGGCAAATTACCAAAATGCCCCTGACATCAAGAAAAATATCAAAGGTGCCTTAAAATATTTTACGCTTCCTGAGTTAATTCTTGATCTAAAAAGTATTTTACGGATCTTTCGCCCAAAAATCGCGAACCGGTGTCCGGATCGAGCGCTTAAAGGCCCGTTCGGCCAAAAAAATAGCTAACGACTTCGGAATGGCCCGAATTCCTAGGGAATGGAACTTCCCAACATCCTAGGGTTCTCATAAAAGTTTCGCGCGAAATCGCGCTGGCTTGATATTTTAAATTACACTGCAAAGTTACAAGGTTGCCCGTATCAGTTAACCCCTTTCCAGTTTTTGGAAAAATCTGAAATTTTTACCTGAGACAGATCCTTTAAGAATAACTAGGGTCTCTTTTTTGCACTTTGGCAAAATCTAGCTCTAGCTATTTTTTATAAATTCGTGAAAAACTGTCTATATTTGGCGCCCTAAAAAATCGCTATTTTGGAATCTATAAATGTAATACGCTGATTTGTATAAACCTAACATTGAATTATAAGGAAATTCAAAATACTTACTTGTTGTGACTTGATGTATTTAAAGAAAAATCTACCGATCTTCTAGCGGTTATCCACCGATCTTCTAGCATAAAATTTTTTGGTTTGTATTGTTGTGGAGATTATGTAGGTGAGATATGAAGTACGAAGGAAGTTGGTAAGATGAGATGCAGAAGAAGGGTTCGGGGGAGGGGATTATAAAGAGAAGAAGCGAGGAAGAGAGAAAAAAAAGACAGAAAAAAGTGAGGAAGAGAGAAGAAAAAGACAGGAAAAAAAAACCCATGATCAACAGTCAAAGGCTGCGGCAAAAAAAAAATTTTGGCAGAAGGACACCACGTGGGGCATCATGGGGGGAGGGGGGACGACACGTGGCAGGGCCATCTCCCCCAACCGCGGGTTGTTCATGCGGTTGGGCCACGTGGCAGGGAGGGAGACGCCGCGTGGCAGGGCCATCTCCCCCAACCGTGGGTTGTTCATGCGGTTGGGCCACGTGGCAGGGAGGGAAGGATGCCGCGTGGCAGGGCCATCTCCCCCAACTGCGGGTTGTTCATGCGGTTGGGGCCACGTGGCAGGGAGGGAAGGACGACACGTGGCAGGGCCACTCCCCCAACCGCGGGTTGTTTATGCGGTTGGGCCACGTGGCAGGGAGGGGAGACGACACGTGGCAGGGCCACTCCCCCAACCGCGGGTTGTTCATGCAATTGGGCCACGTGGCAGGAAGGGGAGACGACACGTGGCAGGGGCCATGGGGTTGGGCCACGTGGCAGGCGTGGGGGACGACACGTGGCAGGGGAAATTAATGCCAACCGCTGCTTCTTTATGCGGTTGGTGTCCTTTTTCCAATTTCTCACATTTTCTCACCATTTCCTCGTTCCTTTTTTGCCATTAATGCATCATCCGTACGCAA